>CM038222.1:83836766-84264126 GCA_021442155.1 Cymbidium sinense
GGTTTTTTTATTCATTTTATTTTTAGGTTTTATTTAGTTTAAGTTTTTAGGGTATAGGGTTTTAGGGTTTAGGGTTTAAGGTTTAGTGCTTAGGCTTTCGGGTTTAGCATTTTTAGGGTTTAGGGTCTAGGGTTTAGGGTTTAGGGTTGAAGGCTAGCTTAAGGTTTATGGTTAATTTATTATTTATGGTTTAGGGTTTAGGCTTTTTAGTTTAGGGTTTTTAGGGTTTAGAGTTAGTTTAGGTTTTAGGGTTTAGGTTTAAGGCTAGCTTAGGGTTTATGGTTAGTTTAGGGTTTAGTTTTTAGGGTTTAGTCTTTACAGTTTAAGTATTTTAGAAATTAGGGTTTAGGATTTAGGGTTTTATGGTTAGGGTGAGGGTTTAGGGTTTAGGGTTTATGTTTTTTAGGGTTGTAGGTTTAGGGTTTAGGATTTGCAATAAGGTTTAGGGTTTAGGGTTAATTTTAGGGTTTAAGGTTTAGGGTTCATGGCTTAGGATTTAGGGTTTAAGGCTAGAGTTTCGAGATTTTTTTTAAAAAAAAAAAGCAAATCGGTAGGTATAGGTTTATTTAGTTTATTTAATTTAATTTTTTTATCTAATTTAGGTTTATTTATTTCATTTTTTATTTTTATTTTAGTTTATTTTTTAGGTCTAAGTTCAGATTTATGTTTTTTTTAGTTTAGTTTTATCTTTATTTTATTTTTTAGGTTTAGGTTTTAATTTTTATTTTTAGGTTTAGGTTTAGATTTTTATTTTATTTTCTTCAGTTTAGGTTTTCAGTTTTTATTTTAGGCTTATTTTTAGGTTTTATTTTAGTTTAGGTTTAGGTTTATTTTTAGTTTATTTTATTTTATTTAGTTTAGAGTTTTGGTTTAGTTTATTTTAGGTTTAGGTTTAGGTTTTATTTATTTTAGTTTAGTTTATTTTAGTTTAGGGGTAGGTTTATTTTATTTTGTTTATTTCAGGTTTACATTTTTTCTTAGTTTAGGGTTTAGGATTTTTTTTTTCATTTATTTTTAGGTTTAGGATTTTATTTGGTTTTTATTTTATTTTATTTTAGGTTTATTTTATTTTTATTTTACATTTAGTATTTATTTTGTTTTGGTTTTTTATTTTTTGGCCTAATTTATTTTTTAGTTTAGTTTATGTTTTTATTTATTTTATTTTAGTTTAGTTTCTAATTTTTATTTTATTTTAGTTTTAGGTTTAGGTTTAGGTTTATGTTTAGGTTTAGGTTTAGGTTTTAGTTTAGGTATTTATTTATTTATTTAATTTATTTAGGTTTAGGTTTTTTATTTATTTTATTTTTAGGTTTTATTTAATATAGATTTGGGTTTTTAGGTTTTATTTAATATAGATTTAGGTTTTTAGGTTTAGGGTTTAGGGTTTAGAGTTTATGGTTTAGAGTTTAGGGTTTTGGTTTAGAGTTTAGTGTTTATGGTTGTAGATTTTAGGGATTAGGGTTTAGGGTTTAGGGTTTAGGGTGTTATGGTATAGGGTTTAGGGTTTAGGATTCTGAGTTGTAGGTTTAGGGTTTAGGGTTCTGAGTTGTAGGCTTAGGGTATCGGGTTTAGAGTTAAGGGTTTTTTTATTAATTGTTTTTTTTCTTTTTACATTTTTTTAAAATTAAGTATACTGGTAGGTTTAGGTTTATTTAGATTACTTATTTTACTTTATTTTATATTTATTTTTATTCAAGTTTATTTTTATTTTTATTTAGTTTAGTTTATTTATTTTAGTTTTCTTTTCTAGGTTTAAGTTTAGGTTTAGACTTAATTTTTAGTTGAGTTTTATTTTTATTTTATTTTTTAGGTTTAGGTTTTATATTTTATTTTTAGGTTTAGGTTTAGGTTTAGGTTTTTATTTTATTTTTTTAGGTTGAGGTTTGAGGTTTCTGTTTTAGGTAATATTTTTTTAGCTTAGGTTTAGGTTTATTTTTAGTATATTTTATTTTATTTAGTTTTAGTTTAGGTTTAGGTTTAGGTTTAGTTTTTATTTAGTTTAGTTTAGTTTATCTTAATTTTGGTTTAGGTTTTATTTTTTTTTATTTTAGGTTTAGGTTTTTTTTTAGTTTAGGGTTTAGGTTCTATTTTATTTATTTTTATGTTTTATTTGTAGGTTTATTTTTTTGGTTTAGGTTTTTATTTAGTATTTAATTTATTTTATTTTAGGTTTATTTTTATTTTAATTTAAGTTTTTATTTATTATATTTTAGTTTAGTTTTAAATTTTTATTTTATTTTCTTTTTAGGTTTAGGTTTAGGTTTAGGTTTTAGTTTATGTTTTTATTTTATTTTGGTTTAGATTTTTCTATTTATTTTATTTTTATGTTTTATTTAGTTTAGGTTTAGGATTTAGGGTTTAGGTTTTAGATTTTTTTTAGGGTTTATTTTTAGGTTTTATTTTTTAGTTTAGGTTTAGGTTTATTTTTAGTTTATTTTATTTTAATTAGTTTAGGGTTTAGATTTAGTTTATTTTAGGTTTAGGTTCATTTTTTATTTTATTTTTATTTTAGGTTTAGTTTTTATTTTTAGTTTATGGTTTAGATTTTATTTTTTATTTATTGTTAGGTTTATTTTTTAAGTTTTTGTTTTTATTTTGTTTTTATTTTAGGTTTATTTTATTTTTATTTTACTCATAGTTTTTATTTTATTTAGGTTTTTTATTCTTAGGTTTATTTTATTTTTTTAGTTTAGTTTAAGTTTTTATTTATTTTATTTAGTTTATTTTATTTTTAGGTTTAGGTTTAGCTTTTAGTTTAGGTTTTTATTTTATTTTATTATTTTACTTTATTTTTCTTTAGGTTTAGGCTTTTAGGTTATTAGGGTTTAAGGTTTTAGGTCTGAGGGTTTAGGGTTTAGGTTAAGGGTATAGTGTTTAGGCTTTAAGGTTTAGAGTTTAGGGTTAGCTTATGGTTTAAGGTTTACAGTTTAGGGTTTAGGCTTTAGGGTTTAGGGTTTTTAGGGTTTAGGGTTTAGGATTTAGGGTTAGTTTAGGGTTTAGGGTTTAGGGTTTAAGGGTTTAGGGTTTAGGGTTTAGGGTTTAAGGTTACGATTAGGGTTTAAAGATTAGGGTTTAGGGTTCAAGGTTTTTTAAGGTTTAGGGTTTAGGGTTATATGTTTATGGTTTAGTGTTTAGGGTTAGTTTTATGGTTTAGGGTTTAGGGTTTATGATTTATGATTTAGGGTTTAGGATTTAGGGTTTTGGGTTTAGGGTTTAATGCTTAGGGTTTTTTTTTTAAATTAAGAAAACTCGTAAGTTTATGTTTATTTAGTTTATTTTTAATTTATTTTAGTTTATTTTATTTTTTATTTTTATTTAGGTTTAATTTTATTTTTATTTAGTTAAGTTTATTTATTTTAAGTTTATTATTTTAGTTTAGGTTTTTTTTTAATTTAGTTTATTTTTTAGGTTTAGGTTTAGGTTTATGTTTAGTTTTTAGTTTAGTTTTATTTTTATTTTATTTTTTAGGTTTAGGTTTTATTTTTTATTTTTAGGTATATGTTTTGGCTTTTATTTGATTTTTTAGGTTTAGGTTTTAGGTTTTTATTTTAGGTTTATTTTTTGGTTTTTTTTAGTTTATGTTTAGGTTTGTTTTAATTTAATTTAATTTTATTTAGTTTAAGGTTTAGGTTTAGTTTATTTTAGGTTTTGGTTGAGGATTTATTTAATTTAGTTTAGTTTATTTTAGTTTAGCTTTATGTTTCCTTTATTTTAGGTTTAGGTTTTTCTTAGTTTAGGGTTTAGGTTTTATTTTTTATTTATTTTTAGGTTTATTTTTTAGGTTTAGATTTTTATTTAGTTTTTATTTTATTTAGGGTTTTGTACCACCTTCCTCCAAGATCTTTGATGCCAGTGGGAGCCCACGATAACACATTGCACACTTTAGAGCCCACGATAACCCACCGATGACAGCAACACACTTTTCTTTCTCCTTTCCATTAGCAGTCTGTCAGGTGTTGCATTTGATTGGTACGCCGAATTGCCCAATGGTTTGGTGAAGACTTTTGTTGAGTTGGAGCACCTCTTCATCAAGAGGTTTGTTGGAGCTCAACAGAGGGTGATTGTAGGCAACCTCATTTTAGAGAAATAATAACTCAATTAGTCCTTTGTTGATTACATTCTCAGGTGGCACAACCTAAGCATGAAACGTGAACCACAGCTGTCCGAACAACATGCCATTGAGATTCTTGTCAAGAATATCCAATGCCCGGTCACCTTCATGCTTAAGGGCTTTATAATCAAAATATTTGAGAAATTAATCAATAAGGCTGCTAGCCTAAAATAGGAAGCCAAATAGTTGCCCTTTCCTAACCAATCATCTAGGCCCAAGCCGTAGAAGGTGTTTGAGAAGAAGTCAGGGATAATTATGTTGGTGATGAGGAAGCGGCCAAAGTTGATTATGAGACTAGCTCAGTGACCTCCTTTGCCGCCTCCTCTTCCACCACTTCGACCATCATACCGGCCATCGCAGCCGCCACAATGACCATTTCCACCACCTTAGCTGCCTACCCAGTAGCGCTATTCATATCCATTGGCAGGTAGCTACTTTCCACCTACTCTTGTTGATAGATTGAATAAGCCATATTTATTCAAGAGGGAGGTAGTTAGAAAAATCTTTAAGAATCTCTTAAAGAAACCTAACTTTTAGTTACCAAAGCCTAAGAGGCTAGAGGAAGTGGGCAAGAGCGATTATCCTAGCTATTTCCCCAACCATCACATGTTAGGCCATGTCTTAGAGGATTGTATCACTTTTAAAGACTAGCTTGAGCGTAACTACAAGTTGAGAGCCATAGTTATCCCTAGGGAATACTTATTAGAATAACCATCCAGTTCTGTTAGAGTAATCCTTGGGGACACTTGCGATCCTCTTAAGACCAAAGAAGGTTAGTATATCTCTCTATCCCGAACCTCTAAGAAGATTATTTCTAAGATCAAAAAGCTTTCCTTACAGGTGACTGAAGTAGCTCAAACCTCCAACACAGCAAGGAGGTTTGCTAATTGCAAAGGATAACTTAGGGAAGGTGACAGCCTAGCAATAGCAACAGCTCACCATATTTGCTCGGGATAGTCCAGTAGCACAGCCATCGTCCGAGTCCAGTACTCCCTCCATCGTTGTAGCAACTACTTTTTCTACTAGCTCCTCTTCTACTAGTAGGAGTGTTGTATTTATGAATAAAGGCACTAAATCTCTTACTCCGCTTACATTACATGATTTTTATCATGTACCTCCACCCAAAAAGAAATTAATGAAGAAAACTAAAATACATAAATATTGTCTACTTTTGATGCTCTTAATTTTATTCCTATTGAAAGCTCTTCGAGTCTAAATAAAAATAATAACTATAGTAGTTTTGATCCTTTCCTTTTTAATTCAGAGTTGAACTATTCTTTGCTGAATCAATAGAGTTCTCCTCTTGAGATTTACTTGGAGATAGCAAACTCTGAGGATCCCATAGGAGAAGCTATAGGTATGCTTGATGAAAAGGTAAAACTTTCTACAAGCTCATCATTCCAAGAAGTCACTAAAGTCAACTAGCAGTGGTAAAGTTTGACCTCCTAGGGTAGCACCTCAGGATAAGGGTAAGTAAGTCATTAGTTTCAGTGAGTAGATAGGCCCTCCATAGGATTCTCCACCCATGGATATGCTTGTGGAGGAGTAAGCCAGAGTTGATTACAATGTCTTAGCTCACCTTTGAAAGTTTCCAGCTAAGTTAAGCATATACGACGCCCTTGTCTTATCCAAAGAGATGAGTGAATCTCTAATCAATGCCTTACTTGATCTAGAGATATGCTTAGCTCAGCTGACCACTACTAAAGAGGAGGCATGCTGCTCAAAGAACATCTTAGGAGTTACATTCAGCAATGAAGACTTACTCCTAGGGACGACCGAGCATAACTGGCTCTTTACATTACAGTGGATGTTAGCAGATACAGGCTATCCAAAGTTTTTGTTGAACCATGTGTATCAATCAACATTATGAGTCTAAGAACCCTTGCCTACTTGAGGATCAACATCTCCAAACTCCAAAAAGAAAAGATGATGTTGAGAGGATTTAATGAATAAGGCAAGAGGGCCTTGTGGTGTTTATTTTTTTGATGGGGTGGAAGTATCATAGTGGGGTACTTTTTGAGGTGATGAGGTATTGAGGTATGATGTACTTTTTGCATCACCCTACAATGGACCTAATCATGTAATAAGGACTCCTAAGGCATGATGGGTCTATGAATGTACTAGAGATTATCCACCAACACAAGGTTGTGGGAATGCCTAATAGGTAAGAATTTATGCTCATAGCCTGAAAGAAATAGAAACCTCGGATCCTAAATCTAGGGCTTTAGTATGAACTAAAGTACCACCTAAATCTAAGTGACAGGTAGACATAAGGGTTTACCTCCACAAGAGAGAATTTGTCTGACTTCTAGACTAATAATGGCTTAGAGTGGTTGCTAGCTAACTCTTCCTATGATTTTAAAACCATGTTGTTCAGTCTTATGAATTGCAAGATAGCTAGGGTAGTTATTTAGTTAGAAAGAGACTAAAGTCCTAAACACACTCCCTAAGAGACTAGAGCATGAGTGGTACGAGTATATGACTTAATCTATAGATGAGAAATCTTTTTTTGATTTTATTTTATTTTAGACATCATTTTTTATTGGTCAAATCAGATAGAAGGTGTTCTACACCACAAGGGATGCCTTCACAGGTCAAGCATTCCTTTATCATGCAAGGATGGAGATCCTTCATGTTCAAGAGAGAAAGAATATGCATTCATGATGTGAAATATACAACCATATAGCTAAGGGGTTGTTAAATATTTTAATTATTTTATTTATGTCTTAGGCTTTATGATGAGGTTATGAGTTGTTTAAAATTTAGTTATGAGTGATTAGTTGGGTAGAAAAGTTATTTTTATCCTAAGAGCATAATCGTATCCAAGCCACACATTAAAGCATCAATCATTTAAGAAACTATGAAAGACATGTTGTCCTAATGCATAATATAAACATAACATCAAACTATTATATAAACTATCGTAAATGAATAAAAGCTCAAGCGGTCAGTGCATAAACCCGAGAAAAGATGGGTATGGTCTACTTTTTTACAACCCGGAATATGAAAGAATAATTATAATGGTATTAAATACTATGGGGGTCTTCTTTCTTCATATCTCCATTTCTGATTTGGTTTCTTCTTTGATTTGGATGGTTCTTGCTTTAAAGGCATCATAGGGCACCCCAAGACAAAGCCTTCTAGCCACTATTCATCCTAATCCCTCATAGCACTAATCCTAATTCCTATTGCAAAAAATACATTTATATGGGAAAAGTAAATCTAACTATACCTACAAAATAGAGGTTAACTAAATATACATATAATTCGAAGCAGTTGTATTTATAATTTGAACTTAGCACCCTACACATGGGCAACTAAACCCACATGTCCTAACTTGGATTATGCTTAAGGATTTAAGCAACTTGCAAAAAGAGCATTCACATTTATTTTTAAGCATCCTTAAGCATAATCCTCTGCAGAAAATATGATTAGGCTAATATTGGTCTGTCATCCAGTCTACAAAGCAAATACCCTAACATCCAATCTAAAATAATACATCATAAAACAAACCATACATCGCATCATACACCATCCTAACTTAGAGTTAGAAGTAGTGACTTAATTCAAATGTTTGTATTAAGGTTTGTGTAGTAAGTCTTGTTAGGCATTAGTGTTGTATTTCTAAGTGTAGAAGGATTCAATTTAACATGAAAGGTTGATTTCACTTGAAGTAGTTTAATAGATTTGAGAATTTTAATTTGTATTTTCTTTTTTTTTTCATTTGATTACAGTTATCAACTAAGTGTTATAAAGAGAGAAAAAGAGGATTGTCCTCTTTCACCCATACCTTAAGTCACTTTCTAAAGTATATTAATTTGATTTAGTTCTCTTTAGTGAATGGCTTATTAAATGAATTAATGGATCCAAAGTTTAGGTTCACTTTAAATAATCCTATTCAAAATGAAAGGCATCTTAAAATTAATTTACTTGAATTGATACCACATGACATATATTAAATCATTCCTTTCCATCACATATAACATGCATATGATTTAATCCTAAGTGTATCTATACATGCAACATATTTTAGCACACTTAAATGATAAATGTATGTGTATGTTTAGAATTTATATTTTATTTGATTGGATTATTTAAACATATTAATTTAAAACTTTATCCAAATTCTTATACAAAAAATACATAATAATAAAAATAAATAGGCATGTGTCGTTGTTAATCCAGAGAAGTGAGGTAATCAATTGACCTCCTTGGAGCTAGCTAAAGCATCATATTCTCGAGATGTCCAGACTATATACCCATTTGCATTCAAACATATGTAAATTCGTATACATGAACATAGGAAGTAAGCTCCAAATAATATGGCTAATTAATTTAACCACTTAGTCAAATATGAATGCATGCAATTTTAATCTAAAATGGGATTTTCATTCACTAATCACATATACATATACATGTACAAAGATAGGCAAGTATGTGTCATTGTTAAACTAGGAAAGTGATGTAATCAAATGACCTCCTTAGGGATATCTAAAGTTGCACATTCTCGAGATGTCCAAACTATATACTTGCTTTTCTTAGACACACATGGATGTATACATGAATGAGGGAAAGAAAACCATGGAAAGATTGTATATTTTTTTGATTAAATCATTTATAGATATGAATTAAAGCTCTATCCAAATTCTAATGTTGAAATACATAAGAATGAAATCAAATGGAATTAAATTTGTTATTAAACCATGGAAGTGAGGTATATAGCAAATTATCTTGAGACTCATAAATACATCAATAATATAATACATGTTTTTCTTATGTATTTATATCTAGCATCATAACACATATTATTATTCATTTATAAGCTTTTGAAAAACACATTTGGATTTAATAGTGATAATAGCATATATTAAATCAATTTAAATCTTACTACATAAAGAAAATCCATTTTCTTTACTTAATTTTGAAAAAATGGATGCATGAATTCAAATGACATACCAAATTTAACATGATTGGAAAGAGCAGAATCAAATATAAGCATGTGATTCATTCAACCAAACTAGCTCTTAAGGATAATAAAATCAAATAATATTTTTTAAAGCAAACCAAATCCTCTTCATAAATTAGGTTTTGGATTTGATTTGATTTAAAGAGGAGAAGAGAAATCATCACTTGCTATTTTAAACCCATTCCCACATTAGTGATTTGATTTAATTTAAGGAAATGTAATTTAGTTGATTTTATGGGTTAATTAAGTTGAACCCTTAAATAGATAAATTAATTACCCTTACCTCTGTCACCTTAAAGTAATTAACTAAATAATTATGAGCCAACATGATATGCATGGAAAATAAACTTACAATAATCCTAGAAATGGGCCTAATGTAATTGGCTCATGATTAATAATTAATTAGATTAAGGGACTTAATTAATTTTATGGTTTTCCCACATGTGGACTAACCATAATTGCATTAAACTTCTTTAGGTTATTAAACACTTGAAGATCTACCCCATGATTTAATTCATTAAGGTCTGATGTTATTATGATTTCAATTTGATTAAGTGATTTAATTAATTAGTTAAATCTTAATTAATTTAATTTTAAAAAAAGGGTGAAATAAACTTAGGGAAAGGGGTCCTAACCCTATTCATTAGTTCACTTACTATTGAACAATGATTAATAAACTTAATTAACCAATTTTATTACTATTAAATTAATTAATCATTAATTAACTTAATTCCTAATTAAGTGAGCAATAAATCCCAAGAAAATCATGGTAGGCAAAGAGGTCATCCCATTAAATTATCCCACAAAATTTAAGATTAATTACTAAAGTAATTAAGTTAATAAATTTTGCATTTAAACCTTAATTAAACCTTAATTATTGCTCAAAATTAGTTAAGATCATTTTTAATTAATTCTCCTCTTAAATACCTTTAAAATGAGTATTTATTTGCATTTTTTATTTCGCTATGACTTTTTATATTTTTTAGAAGTTTCATCCATTAGAAAAGATTAATTAAGCTTAATTAAAGCCTAATCCTATTGGTGCCACATGGTGCACTAACATGGCAAACTTTCCATGTGGCACTATGTGGTAGTCATGGACACGCTTTCTCGTCTACCATCTAATCTAAGATCAGACAGCTACGATTAATCCCACATCTTAATAAGATTAAATTAGATCGATCTAGCAAATCTAATCATGACCATCCATTCCGATGAAGCAGAACAGACAGTGCGTGATCTAACGTCACACGAGTGAGGGAGACTAGAGTCTGTCCACCATTGCTCACTTGATCCGAGCTTACCCAAGCTTGGATCAACTCCAAAAGGATCCCACACTTTCATGACATCAATCGAAGGGGATCCAACGATCAAGATCACATGAGATGCAAGTTTTCTTGAAAAAGCTCCAACCAATGTTTTCCTAAGGATCAGTTTTGGAAGAATACCTCATCGGAGCTCAAGATCGTCGAATGATTAAGGAAGCTTCATCTAGTGGAGACGAAGCCCTGTTGAATAGTAATTGGATCAATTCCTTGATGTTCACTTGGAAAGCCATGAACTGATGATTTAGACCTCAACTTTGATCAAAGTCCCACCTCTGATGCTCTGGAAGCTTAGGAGATTATTCATTTGCTCAATGAGGCCTAGGGAAGGTGCTTGCAAAGTTAATTTGAGTTTGATGGAGAAATGGGGAAGTTTGGTCAGAAATGGGGTGTCTTATTTTGAGATGACGAGAATGGTATTTTTTGATGTAGGAACAAGCTTGAGAGCTTAGGGCATGGCTCTAAATTTTAAGTAGCTAGGCTCTAAGAAATGATTTTATGTGTTTGAGTGGAAATGAGGGGTGTATACCCACTTCATCTTGAATGGATGATGGGATCTGTTTTCTGTGGCCGCCCAGCCATCTTAGGAGTCATGGGTGGCGTGGAGGTGAGGCTCAACTTGGTTGGTTGAAGGTGGGAGGTGGTCGCTAACATGGGTGTCCTATGGGTTTCAAATGCTCTAAAGGGGAGGGTGAGGTGATTTCACCTCCCATGGGTCATATTAACCCAACCACCCATCAAGGTTAACATAGGTGCCTAGGTCGACCATTGGGAGAGTACCAAGTGTCCAAGGAATGAAAATGACCACTTACATGGGAGATTTGTCTCATGTGATGCCCTTGACCCAAAGGTAGAATGATCGTATGGCAATGGATTTGATTTGGGCAGATTTGAAATGAGCCAAAAGTGGGTTAGCCCAAATTTTAAGTCAATTGGAGTTGATTTGGTTAGGTTTGGCTTAATTTGACTCATTTAAGTCAAATTAGGTCAGGTTGGATCAAGTTTACCAATTGGTCAAATTGGGTCAAGTTCATATGATCATTTGGGATGTTTTGGTTCAATTGGTTTGGTTTAGTTTGGCTTAGATTTGATTTTGGCTCATTTGAATTAAATTGGGTCAAATGGGTTAAGTTAACCAATTTAACCAAATTGTCCAAACTGGCTTGGGTTGGGTGTTGGTTTGGGTTTCATTGGCCAATTGAAGATAATTGTAGGCTTTGGTTTCAATTAATTTGGAATTTTATTTTGATTTAGTCCAACTTGAACCTTTAGGTCAATTTGGGCTAAGTAGGTCAATTGGGTTCAATTGGGTCCAATCATGGCCTTGGTCAAGTTCAACAATCAATTTGGAATGAACTTGAGATATTGGTTACAATCAATTTGCTTTATATTTTGATTTGACCCAATTTGATCTTTTAGGTCAATTTGGGTCAACTTGGGTCAAGAGGGCCAATTAGGTTTGGTTTGACTCAATTAAAGGTCAAGTCATATAAAAATATTGATTTTGTTGGTATGAATCATTGATTTCAAGGGATTCGACTTCGGTTACAATTTAGCTAGTTTGGGTTCATATGATTTAAGGGGTTGACTGGTCAAATGGCCAAGTTGACTTAGTTTGACCTAATTTGTGATAATTGATCAACCTAGGGTGATCAACAATCATGATGGACTTGGTTCAATCCAATTTTGGTAGGATTAGATCTTGACTCAAATAGGTCAAATTGGCCACTTTCGGTCAAGTGGACCAATTAGGTTTAGTTGGATTGATGTTGGGTTGAGTTTGATTTAGTTGTGTTTATATATGGATTTGGGATTGATATATAAATCCAATTGCAATTGGCTTGGGTTCAAATGAGTTTTGGTTCATTTGAACATCTCAAATCAAAAGGATTAAGTTGGGTTTGACTTGGGTTGATTTTGGTTTGGCTTGATGATTGTAGATTTCATTTATATTTGTGAATATGATTGAAGGTATGATTGATTCATGAGAAAATCAATTGAATTTGGGTTTTGGAATGAAGGAATTTGGCTAAGTCCATGGAGTTGGGTCATGTGGCTTAAGTTTGGATTTTGATTTGGTTTGATTTAGTTTTGATGATTTAAATGTATATCTCATTTAAATTTGTGAAGATGATTGAATTGATTTGTGAGAAAATCAATTGAGTTTGAATTTATTTGGATTAATATTTGGCTAAGTCCATGGGATAGGTCATATGGCTTAAGAAGGGATTTGATTTAATTTGATTTAGTTTGATTTAATTTTGATGATTTGAATGTAGATTTGATTTCTATTTAGGAAGATGATTGAAGTTATAAATTGAATATGAGAAAATCAAGTGATTTTGGATTGATTTGGTTAAAGATTTGGCTAAGTCCGTGGGATAGGTCATATGACTTAGGAAGGGTTTCAAGTTTGGATTTGATCATGGGCTTTAATCATTTGGTTTTGGAATTTAGGCTTGGATTTGGATTTGAATTTGATGTTTGAATTGAACTTGAGGTTTGGCTTGAGAAGGTAAACACAGATTGGATTTGGGTTGTAGGGTAGGTGGATTATATTAATCCTTAAGGCAAAACCTAATTCTATAGTTAACCCTTCTATGTATTTAGGCTTAGGTTAAGAGTTTACCCAATTGTTAGAAGTGTCTTATGACTAGGAAAGTCTTAATGTCTAAAAGACTCCTATGTCTAAGATGGGAAGATTGAACTTGTACTCCAAAATTGAGGTCAACAGGCCTTAGGCTCCGTAGTGTTTCCCTTGGATATAGATGATTGGAAGACCAAAGTGAAGTTTTATATTATAGACTCTGATACATGTTTCAACACTTTGCTTGAGAGACCATGAATGAATGAGAACAACATTGTTCCATCCTCTCTATTTCAATGTATGAAGTTCGTGAGAGGTGAAATCATCTACTATGTCAAAGGAGATCTTAAGCCATTTACAGTTCATGAGGTCGGCATATATAAAGTTGCAGCTTACTACCTCCCTAAAAATCAACAAGTCTATTCTCATAAACTTGGAAAAATTTTAAAAATAAAAGAAAATGAAAAAGAAATTTAAAAGGAAAGAAAAAAAAGAAAAAATAAAAGAAAAGAGAAAATAAAAAAGAAAAATAAAAGGGAGTGTAAATAGACATGGAGGAGGAAGTGGAGTCTGACATTAAATTCCACCCATAGTTCATTACTCCATTTGAACATATGGGTAAGACGACCTGACCTCCACTAGGTAGAAGAAGAGGTTAGTTCAGAGGCAGTCTCAGGGGTGGAAAACCTCATTATTGACCAGCTAATAGAAGATATGTCCCAGTTGCTAGGAGTACACCTGCTATCCATATAGACTTAGAATCTAGTTCATAGGATAAGTCTTATATGGTTAGCACAACAACAAGCTCTTCTCAATAGAGATTCTCTTAGAGCTGACACTTGAGCCGGATAGCAATGAATATCGGGCTCCAAAGTAAAGCATAAGTGTATCCAAGTCTATATGTGAAATAGTTATGCATCAGTTAGGAACCTTAGCTCTAACCCCACTTTCCTCTTAAAAAGTTGAGGGTTTAATAGTTAAGGAAGCCCCTAAGTCATCCATAGGTGTGAAGACTCAGAGGTTCTTTCTGGGAGCATCATCTTCAAGTTAAGAAGTTGATGTAGAACTTGAGGATGATTCATATAAAGATTTAATAGAATTACTTTTTGATTGGTACTTGCCTTGTGTTCATAATTTAGCAAAAATAGGGTTGATCCCATATACTTGGTCAAAGCATAGGTCAGACTACTTTGAAAGAATATGGAAGAATAAATGCAAAAGCTCTCCATCAAGATCGGGACTAGGATTCGATACAGTGGGTCCAATCGATGATGATAATTTCTGCTTAGTCATCACTAATCATTTAGAATCTGATAGTTTCTTTTCAAATCACATTAACTCATATGAAAAGCTGTACTTAGAAACTTCAGATGATCCAGATGATTTTGAAGTCAAAGATGCACCGCCAGAGAGTCAACCATCGATGAGCTCAAAGAAATCAACAAAGAAACTGAAGGAGATTCATGCCCAACATATATCAATTATTTGTTGAATGAAATTGAAACCAATGAATTAGGCTATTGACTAAGTTTAAGGATTGCTTTGTATGGAGTAATGAAGAGATGCTTGGATTGGCTCCTGACATAGAGGTCCATAAACTAGCAATAGAGCCTACTGCTAACCCTATCAAGCAAGATCCTAGACACATGCAATTAGACATAGAACAACAGGTCATTTATGAAGTCAAGAAATTGATCAATGTTGGCATCATCTGGGAAGAAAAATACCTTACTTGGTTAGCCATCATTGTCCTAGTTAAAAAAATAAATGGTCAAATTCACATATGCTTCGAATTTAGAGATTTAAATAAGGCATGTCCAAAAGATGAATTTCCACTACCAATCCTAGTGCTGATGGTGGACATTGCCTCATCTCATGTAGTCTTGTCTTTCATAGATGGCACATCTAGATATAACCAAATAAAGATGGCCCCTGAAGATGAAAGAAACACTGCTTTTAGAACCCCGATCAGAATCTATTACTATAAGGTCATGCCTTTCAACCTTAAAAATACTGGTGCTACATACCAGCAGCCTATGACTTGAATCTTCAATGAACTCATTCATCATCAAATCGAGTGCTTTGTTGATGATCTCATACTCAAAAGTAGAGAAAAGGAACACCATCTCTTTGACTTGAGAGTAGTTTTTAAATAGTTAAGAAAATTTAACCTCAAAATGAACCTGCTGAACTATGCATTCGGAGTAGCTTCCAGAATATTCCTTGGGTTTGTTGTCAGACACTAGGGAATCAAAATTGATCTAGAGAAGATCAAGGCGATATTAGAAATGCCACACCCTAAAAGTTTAACTCAACTCAGATCAATTCAAGGGTAGTTGGACTATCTAAGCTGCTTTATATCCAACCCATCAGAAAGATGTCAGCCATTCTCAGCAATTGGCAACAAGATTGCCAAGTTTAAGTGGGATAATAAGTGTGAGCATTCCTTCGATCAAGCATTACGATGAAACCATTCTAGTAGCCCCTATCCCATGCAAGTTGCTTATACTTTACACTACTGTGTTAGATGACTCCCTTGGTGCTTTGTTGGCCCAAGCCAATGACGAAGGGAAGGAAAATGCACTATACTACCTCAGCCATCATCTAATCCCTACTGAGGCAAATTATCCACCCTTTGAGAAGCATTACCTAACTTTAATCTTTGCATCCCGAAACATACAACACTACATACTTCCTCATAAACTGAACTTAAACTCTAGGATCAATCCACTACAATATCTCATGACATGGCCGACACTATCTAGACGGTTGGCATGATGGTGCATGATCCTCTCATAGTTTGACATTACCTTCGTACCCCAAGTACATCATGGAGTTATTGGCCCAAATCCTAGAGGTTACCATTTATAAGATTCCTCGAGGAGAGAATGTCGTAGCATATGCTTTTTCCAAGCTTGCCAAGGAGTTGGCATGTCCGGAGGATGAGTCCATATGAATAAAGATCCAAAATAGACTAGTCTTATCCCTTATTGATATTGAACTCATTAAAAAGTACTCTCTTGAAGAGGAGGTTGCCATTGCTAAGAAGAATAAGGAGTTAGATTAGAGGTAACCATTCATGGATTACCTAAATAAAGGCAAACTACCATAAGAGAAGTCCCAAGCCTATCAGATTAACTCGATAATAGAGCATGAGTAGTTAGTGGAAGTCTCGTGGGCCTATTGCACCACATATAAGGAGTTGTACAAAGCTAAAATGATTCAAGCTCATAAGAAGTTGGTCCATCCTAGAGCTTTTCAAATAGGAGAACTTATTTTAGTTATAAGGAGACTAATTATTGCCCATCATAAGATGAGAGGCAAGTTCGAACCAACTTAGGGAGGCCCCTTTTTCCATAGAGAAGGCCTACCAAAGACGATCTTATCAGCTTATTAATCATAATGGAGAGCACCCAATGCTTTCGATCAATGGGCTCTACTTAAAGAAATATTATAAATCATGTTTGAAAATAATTATCATCAATGAAAATTTCATTTTGAATTCAATCTCTTACATGTTAAAAGTATTCTTGTTTACGAATCTGCCATGATGTGTTTAGGGGAGGTGTAAGGATCCCGAGCGGCATCTTATCCTTCATCGACACAACACAACCATAAACTCCACATAAACATATAAAATAAACATATATCTTTTATCTCAGGCTACTCAGAGTTGAGATATTGCCCCTAATGGAACTCACTCAATAACTGTTCTAGGTCAGGCTGATGTGCTACCTTACTAGTGTGTCACCCCAGTGGTCTTCTTGCTTTTGAAAATGTATCCTGACAACTTCAAGTCTGGATCCAGTCCTTCCTTGGTGCTCCCTGCTTAGTAGTCACTCTAGGTCAGATAACATATGTCCTCCCGACGACAGACTATCCCGATGATCAGCTTCACTTAAAAAGTTGTAATCCTACAAAATTTCCTTGAAGATTGATCATTGAACATTGACGGGCACCTTAGGTTTATTGGTTCTCACTATGCTAATGAATACACCACTCATGCTAACGAATACACCTTATGTTGGTTGGTTCTCGCACCTTAGGGTACACCACTCATGATAGATATAAGTCTGCTATGCTTTCTCCATGAGTTGGCCACTGTACACCTATAAGCTTGCTTTTCCAGGGCTCAAGATAATTCCCCTAGCAGCACCTCCCCTGTGGGCACTATATTTGGATCATGTCCTTTGCGACCCAATTTTGACACTACCCGAGTTACTAACGAATTGGACAGTTCCCCTTTCTTAGTAACCACCCCTATGTTTGGAGAATTCGTCCTATGGATGTGTAGATTCTCCTTGGTTTAGTAAATCTAAGATAGGTCAAGCCTGACATAGCCCCTTCTCAGTGTGGTCCCTCACAAACCAATTAGGTCCACACAAACATATAAAGAAAATATATATTCACTTGTGGATTAGGAGGACACCTCTAGGGGTACCTTTTCCCAAGAAGGCATCCTATCTTTAGGGCAGTGTTAGAAAAACTCCTTATAAGAATCACCTGACTACTCTTTTTTTGATATAAGTTTCCCATGGCATTCTCTTAGTAGTCACCTCTAAGTTGTGTTCAAATTATTGTGCAACCAACTGATCACCCCAACAGTTGTTCCTTGCTTTAGAAGATGTAAGCTTGCTATGCCTTCTTCTTAGCATAGTCATTGCACACCAAAAGGCAACCCCTTAGGTTGGCAAGCTCTACCCCACAGCCAGTAGACCATTCATTTGGATTTGTAAATCTAAGATAGGACAAGTTTGATATAGCCCCTTCTTAGTGAGTCCATCGCACACTGACATGGTCCATAAATTAAATCTATCAAATTTGATAGAGCTCACATCCCCAGCGGATATGCCCTTAATTCAAAATAAAACTTAACCAAATAAACTATATCAAATCACATGAAATTTAGATAAAATTAACCTTGACTACTTTTGAATTGATATAATTCCCCAGTGGCATTCATCAGTAGTCGCCCTAGGTCAGGTTTGATTTATTGTGCATCCAACAGGTTACCCCAACGGTTGTTCCTTTCTTTGGAAGATGTAAGTCTGCCATGCCTTCTTCCTATCATAATCATTGCACACCGAAAGGCAACCCCTTAGGTTAGCTAGCTCTGCCCCGCATCCGGCAGATTATCTCTTTGGATTTATAAACCTGAGGTAGGTCATCGCTGATATAACCACTTCTCAGTAGGTCCATCGCACACCAACAGGGTCCATACATTAACTCAGATTAAATCAAACCCAACTTGATTTTTCCTAGTGGAGTTAAATCACACCCTACTCCCTAGTGGAACCCCAAATCATATATAAACAAGTCAAGCAAATAAATCAAATTCACAACCAACCACCCTAGTGGAGCCAAACTAAACCAACTCCCCCAGTAGAGTTTAAATCAAAGAAATCCAACCAAACTGATATTCCTAGCAGATACATCCCCAAACAAATCTATGAAATTAAACTCAAATTCCTGGATAGCCAACCTGCTTAGTGGAAGGTTCATATACGATCCCAAATGGACTTCGGCATATCTCTAGTAGATATGCCTCCACATCAATTAAAACAAAATAAATTAAAGTTGATTCGATCAAAATCCCCAGTGGATTATAGATTCTTATCCCCAATGGATCTTCTTTCCATAAATAATATAATTAAATCAAATTCAAACCTTATCCCTAATAGATTTTCTTCTTCTATGCCCTCGATGTACACCCCTCACATGTCATGTCAAATGCATGTGTGATCACCTATTGGATCTCCCTCCATGTCCTTGACATGGAATTCTGATCAAATCTTATTTCTTCTCTTATGCACACCTTTAATACTTCAACCAAAATCCTAATAATGTATTAGTTCAAATTACATCATCTTAACATTGTAATCAACATTTTATGATTTCTGATGGTGCAAGCTCAAACTAACTATATAATATCATGCTAAACAAATTATAGTGTGAATTAACACACTATATTATATTACAATTTATGATGTTATATTACAATTTTCTATAATATAATATATTGTCTAACATTACACCTCATTAGAATCACTTAAAAGAAATAAATAATAAATTTTTTTGAAAATATTAATAATGTTCATTTTGGATGTAAAATTCTTATTTTTTTTATTAGAAATGGTACAAAATAGCATCATTTAGGTGTTGCTTCTTTGGCGTGCAACTTGATTTTGGCCAAATTCTTCCATCTCAAGCTTCAAATTAACATTTTTGTGAGTTTTGACCCAATGTATTATAACAAAAGTAAAACATACTAAAATGTACAATAACATTTAGTAATACACCACCACATTCATACATATGTGAAGTTATATTGTTATGTATATTATATTTTAATTTCCTTTCATATAATATATTATCTTACATTACACCTTAAAATGAATCACTTTATGCAAAAATAATATAAAATTTGGTTGAAAAATAACATTTATTTTGGATGCAAAATTCCATTCTTTTGATTAAAGACACACACACCCCAATGATGTTCCCTAAAGCTTACCACAAAATTGGCCAAATCCCTTCATCTCTACCTATAAACTAGTATTTTTATGAATCATACTATAACAAACTAAAATATGCTAAGCCACAAGTAGTAATACATAATAGTATGCTATAATGCATGATGCTACACTATGTTATGGAATCTTATATTATAATACACTATAACATATTATATTATATTAAATTATATTGCATTTCACCTTAAGATAAAAAATCATAAAATTAGTCTAAACAATAAAAAAACTATATATTTTAGTCGTATCACTTACATATTTTAAATTAGAATAATATATTATGATGCCATGCTCTACCTATTATGAATTTGGCCAAATTCCACCATTTTAAAGCCTAAATTAATATTTTTATAAATAATGCTAGTGCAAGCTTGACAACATGATTGTAAAATACTAAAAGAAATTAAAATGCATAGAACAATATATTATGATATATGATGCTATACTATGCTACAACATATAATATTTATTTTGAACATAAAATCTTACTTTTTAGACTATAAGTGGTGCAGCACACCTTTGGTACTACAACTAATTCCCACTTTAAATTTATCAAATTTCATCATCCAATTTTTTAAATCAATATTTTTATGATTTATATTAATATACACTATAGGGCATAATACCATAATATACTAAAACATTTCAAAACATCTTATAACATACAAAAAACACATCACTACATGCTCAAATATATGATGCTACATTACACTATAATATATAGTATTATAATATGATTTAGAGTTAGGATTTAGGGTATTCAAATCTCTAATAGTCAAGGGAATGTCTCTTGAAGACATTTTCTTTAGCTACCATAACTATGTGAGGATTGGGTCATTCTTTCGATCTACTCCTAATGACATCTTTATTCAAGGTTTAGGGTTTAGGGTTAGTTTAGAGATTAGTGTTTAGCATTTAGGGTTTAGAGTTAGTTTAGGGTTTCTTATTTAGGGTTTAGGATTTAGGGTTTGGGGTTTAGAGTTTAAGGTTTATGGTTATAGATTTTACAGTTTAGGGTTTATGGTTTTAGGGTTTAGGGTTTATAGTTTAGGGTTTAGGGTTTAGGGTAAAGGGTTTAGGGTTTAGGGTTTATGGTTTAGGGATTAGGGTTTAGGGTTTAGTGTTTAGCATTTAGGGTTTTTAGGGATTAGGGTTTAGGGTATAAGGTTTAGGGTTTACGTTTAAGTTTTGGGTTTAGTGTTTAGGGTGTAAGGTTTTATTTTTCTAACAGAGAACAAATTCAGATTCAACATTTCTTCTTTTCTAATTCATCAACCAAGAAGCACCCCAAGTTTTCTAAGATGCAAATGATGACATAGATAAAAAATGAGCATCCA
Source organism: Cymbidium sinense (assembly GCA_021442155.1). Classification (NCBI taxonomy): domain Eukaryota; kingdom Viridiplantae; phylum Streptophyta; class Magnoliopsida; order Asparagales; family Orchidaceae; genus Cymbidium; species Cymbidium sinense. Next base: position 83,857,623 of record CM038222.1, read on the forward strand.
TAGCACAAATAAAAATCCCTTGATAAGTAGAATCATCTCTACTATAAAGACATAGTTCCATAAGTAGCAGATTAGATCGACCATTCTTCTGTTTCACCAGCTCCAATCAAAACCACCCCCACCTCTCGAGTAGCAGGATCTACCATCATATCCATGATCTCCCCCAACGCAACCACCACCGTTGTAACCTCCATTGCTCCTCTCGCCTCCATAACCACCACTGCTCTGACCACCATCTCCATATCCACCACCATCTCTAGATCCCCCACCACCACTACAATAACCGTCGCCTCCACCGATAGATTTAGAGTGAGCCTAGTTGACGGTGATGTTTCTGCTATCAAAGTTTTATCCATTCTTAGGGTTTAGGGTTAGTTTAGGGTTTAGGGTTGGTTTAGGATTTAGGGTTTAGGGTTGGTTTAGGATTTAGGGTTTAGGGTTGTAGGGTTTATGGTTTAGGGTTTATCGTTTAGGGTTTAGGGTTTTAGGGTATAAGGTTTAGGGTTTAGAGTTTTAAAGTTTAGGATTTAGGGTTTAGGGTTTAAGGTTTAAGGTTTTAGGGTTTAGGGTTTAGGATTTGGGGTTGTAGATTTAGAGTTGTAGGTTTAGGGTTTAGGGTTTAGGGTTTAGGATTTAGGTTTTAGTTTATTTTATTTTATTTAGGTTTATTTTATTTTAAGTTTATGTTTAGGTTTTATTCATTTTAGTTTAGATTATTTTAGTTTAGGTTTAGGTTTATTTTATTTTTTTATTTTATTTTTATTTTTTTTAGTTTAGGGTTTAGCTTTTAATTTTTATTTATTTTTTGGTTTTATTTTTAGGTTTATTTTTTAGTTTTAAGTTTTCATTTAGTTTTTATTTTATTTTATTTTAGGTTGATTTTATTTTTATTTTATGTTTAATTTTATTTTATTTAGGTTTTTTATTTTTTAGTTTAGTTTAGGTATTTATTTTATTATTTTAGTTTAGTTTTTATTTTTATTTTATTTTCTTTTTAGGTTTAAGTTTATGTTAAGGTTAAGGTTTAAGGTTTAGTTTATGTTTTTATTTTATTTTATTTTGGTTTAGGTTTATTTATTTATTTATTTTTAGTTTTTATTTAGTTTAGGTTTAGGTTTTTAGCTTTTTAGGGTTTAGGGTTTAAGGTTTAGGGCTTAGGGTTTGGGATTTAGGGTTTACGATTTTGGGTTTAGGTTTTAGGTTTAGGGTTTAAGTTTTAGTTTAGGGTTTAGGGTTTAAGATTTTCTTAATAGAGAATAATTTTATATTCAGCATTTCTTCTTTTTGATTTCATCAACCAAGTAACACCCCAAGTTTTCTAAGACACAAGCCATGACATAGATAGAAAATGAACACCCATAGAGAAAATCAAAAACCCTAGATAAGTAGAACCATATCTACTATAAAGGAATAATTCCATAAGTAGTAGAGCGGATCGGTCGTTCTTCACCTTCTCCAGTTCCCATCAGAACCTCCCTGCTCTCGAGCGAGATCCATCATCCCATTTCTCTCCCTCCTCCACCACCATGTAACCTTTGCTCCTCCGCCTGTAACCATTTGCTCCGACCACCACTTCCATATCCATCAGATCCTCCAGATCCTCCACCATCACTGTGATAACCGCCACCTCTTCCTTCACCACCACCCCCAAATCTAGACTGAGCCTAGTTGACGGTGATATTCCTACCATCAAGGTTTTGCCTATCCTTAGGATTTAGGTTAGTTTAAGGTTTAGGGTTTGGGGTTTAGGGTTTAGGATTGTAGATTTGAGGGTTTAGGGTTTAGGGTTTAGGGTTTAGGGTTTTAGGTTTAGAGTTTAGGGTTTAGGGTTTAGGGTTTAGGGTTTAGGGTTGTAAGTTTAGGGTTTAGGGTTAGTTTTAGGGTTTAGGGTTTAGGGTTTAGGATTTAGGGTTTAGAATTTTTTTTAAGTAAGTAAACCAGTAGGTTTAGGTTTATTTAGTTTATTTTTTATTTATTTGAGTTTATTTTATTATTTTTTATTTTGGTTTATTTTTTATTTTGATTTAGTTTAGTATATTATTTTAAGGTTATTTATTTTAATTTAGGTTTTTTATTTTAGTTTATTTTTTAGGTTTAGGTTTATTTTTTAGTTGAATTTTATTTTTTATTTATAGGTTTTGGTTTAGGTTTCAATTTTATTTTTTTAGGTTTAGGTTTAAGGTATTTATTTTAGGTTTATTTTAGGTTTTATTTTATAGTTTATGTTTAGGTTTATTTTTAGTTTATTTTTTTAATTTAGTTTAGGTTTTGGTCTAGGTTTAGTTTATTTTAGGTTTAGTTTTAGGATTTATTTATTTTAGTTTAGGTTTAGTTTATTTATTATTATTATTTTTATTTTAGGTTTAGGAACTTTTTTTTAGTTTAGGGTTTAGGTTTTATTTTTTATTTATTGTTCAATTTTATTTTTAAGTTCCATTTTTTATGTTTAGGTTTTTATTTAGGTTTTATTTTATATTATTTTCAATTTATTTTATTTTTATTTTAGGTTCAGTTTTTATTTTATTTAGGTTTTTCATTTTTTAGTTTAGTTTATGTATGTATTTATTTTATTTTTTATTTATATTTTCTTTTTAGGTTTAGCTTTAGGTTTAGGTTTTAGTTTATGTTTATATTTTATTTTATTTTATTTTGGTTTAGGTTTTTTATTTATTTTATTTATTTGTTTTATTTAGTTTAGGTTTAGGTTTTTAGCTTTTTAATGCTTAGGGTTTAGGGTTTAGGGTTTAGGGTTTAAGTTTTAGGGTTTGGGGTTTAGGGTTTAGGGTTTAGGGTTTTAGGGTTTTAGGGTTTAGGTTTTGGGTTTAGGGTTTGGGATTTTGGATTTGGGATTTAGGGCTTAAGGTTTCTTTTTGATTTCATGAACTAAGTAGAAATCCAAATTTTCTAAAGCACAAGCAATGACATAGGTAAAAATTGAGCATCCATAGAGAAATTAAAAACCCTATGTAGGTAGAACCATCTCTACAATAAAGACACAGTTCCATAAGTGGCAGTTCTTGTTCTTTCTTATTCCCAATAAAACCACCCCTCTCTCAGTGGCGATCCGCCATCATATCCCATCTCTCCTCTCGCCACCACCATGGTTGTAACCTCCATTGCTCCTCCCACCTCCATAACCACCCGCTCCCACACCTCCAGATACCCCACCACCACTACGATAATCGTTGCCTCAGCCTTTGCCTGCACCATTAGATCTAGGCTGAGCCTAGTTGACGGTGATGTTCCTGTCATCAAGGTTTTGCCCATTCTTAGGGTTTAGGGTTAGTTTAGGGTTTAGGGTTATTTTATCATTTATAATTTAAGGTTTAGGGTTTAGGGTTTTAGGTTTTAGAGTTTATGGTTTAGGGATTAGGGAATAGGGTTTAGGGTTTAGGGTTTGTTGTTTAGGGTTTAGGGTTTAAGGGTTTAGGGTTTAGGGTTTAGGGTTTATGGTTTAGGGTTTAGGGTTTGGGGTTTAAGGGTTTAGGGTTTAGGGTTAAGTTTAGGGTTTAGAATTTAGGGTTTAGGTAATTTAATACAAAATTAAGTAAAATTATAGGGTTAGGCTTATTTAGTTTATTTTTATTTATCTGAGTTTATTTTATGTTCTATTTTTATTTAGGTTTATTTATTTTTATTTAGTTTAGTCTATTTATTTTAGGTTTATTTATTTTAGTTTATGTTTTTTATTTTAGTCTATTTTTTTAGAACCAACTTTATTTTTTTAGTTGACTTTTATTTTTATTTTATTTTTTTAGGTTTAGGTTTTATTTTTTATTTTTAGGTTTAGGTTTTGGTTTTTATTTTATTTTTTTAGGTGTAGGTTTTAGGTTTTTATTTTAGGTTTATTTTTAGGTTTTAGTTTTTAGTTTAGGTTTAAGCTTATTTTTAGTTTATTTGATATTATTTAGTTTAGGTTTAGGTTTAGCTTTAGTTTATTTTAAGTTTAGGTTTAGGATTTATTTATTTTAGTTTAGTTTAATTTTTTTTGGCTTAAGTTTATTTTATTTTGTTTATTTTATTTTTATTTTAGGTTTAGGTTTTTTTTTTTAGTTTAGGGTTTAGGTTTTATTTTTTTATGTATTATTCAGTTTTATTTTTAGGTTTATTTTATAAGTTTAAGTTTTTATTTAGTTTTTATTTTATTTTATTTTAGGTTTATTTTATTTTTATTTTAGGTTTAGTTTTATTTTATTTAGGTTTTTTATTTTTTAGTTTAGTTTAGGTTTTTATTTATTTTATTTTTATTTAGTTTTTATTTTTTAGTTATATAGGAAATGTGAGAGAGTTTGTTGGTCCTAACCCATTTTCCTGATGTGTGAATTGGTTTAGTTTAATTTTAGAAAAATTAAGTTAATTTTATATTTTGTTTAGGTTAAGGTGTGAATTAAATCCATTAATTACCCCTTACCTACACCACTTTAACATAATTAAACAAGTAATTATGAGCCAACACATGATATGCAACCACATGGAATTTAAATAAGTAATGCATCTAAGAAATAAAGGGGCCTAATGCAATTGGCTCACAATTATTGATTAGTTAAGTAAATGGTTTAATTAAATACTTTCATAACCATCATATACATGTAGTTTGATTATAATTTCCTTTGAAGCCTCTTAAGTTATTGAACACCTAAAATCTACTCAGGATTAACTGTTTATGTTATGGAATAATTTGGTTTTGAGTTTAGTTAATTAAGCCTTTTAATGCAGTAATTAAGTCATCAATTAATTTGCACATTTAATTAAGTGCTTATCCAAATGAAATAAACTTAGGGGAAAAGATTGGAAAAAAATCCTAATCTCATTCCCTAAGTCAATTCACTATTTCAAATGACTAACAAGCTTAATTAATGAATTTATCACTATTTAATAGATTAATTAATCATTTATTTAATTAAGATAAGGATTAAGGATGAACTAAGCAATACCCCTAATTAATCCAATAATAAATTCCAAGAAAACCATGGGAGGTAGAGGTCATCCAACAAATCAATCCTAAGAAGTTTGGAATTAATTGCTATAGTAATTAAAGAGATTTCTAATAAAATTCAAATTGAGTGAAGGTTACTGTTCAAAATCAATTGATTTTAAATTTATATTATTCCTTACTGAATTATCTTTAAAATGAATACGAGATTGTATTTTTTTGGATTTTTCTACAATTAATTATGAATTTTGGAAGTTTCATGATTAAAATTAGACTAATTAAGCTAATTAAACCCCCTAATCCCGTCAGGCCATGTGGCGGCTGACGCGACGCACTGATGTACCGCGCTTTCCACATGGCATGATGAGATAGGTTATTTAAGTTGTCACCTCTACTGCCGAGTCAGCTGACGGTGGATGCACTTTCTCCACAGGCCATCTGATCTAAGATCGGATGACCACAATTAATCCTATTGTTTAGGATTAAATTAAAAGGAGATCTAACAAGATTTAATCACAGCCCTTTGTTCTAATCATGCAGAACATACAGTGTGTGATTTTCCTCCTCTCGAGTGGCAAGAGATGGATGCCGTCCATTGATCGTTGCTCGATCAAAGCTCACCAGAGCTCGGATGAAGCTCAAACTCACCCCACACCTTCAGGGAGGCACAAGCAATGAATCCAACGGCCAAGATCTAATGGGATGATAATTCCCTTCACAGAAGACCAAGCAATTTTTATCTTAGGATCAGTTTTGAGCAATACCTCACCAGAGGCTATCACTAGCGCTTTCAATGAAAGAGGTAGCTTCGTTTAGTAGAGATGGGCTTTCAATGAAAGAGGTAGCTTCGTTTAGTAGAGATGAAACCCTGTTGAAGGTATCAAGCTTTGATTTGAAGTGGATGGCTCAGTTGATCAAGCTCCGCTTCAATGGAAATTAGCTTTGATCGAAGTCCTCCTTCATGTGGCTTGGTGACTTGGGAAATAACTTGATTGAGCTCAACGAGGTGCCTTGATGGTGCTTGTAAGTTTAATTTGGGTTTTGGTGGAGAATTGGATAAGTTGGAATTGATTTGGATTTCCCCTATTTCGTCTTGAGCAAAAACCGAGAAGGAGAAAATGGGGGGAGCTCGGGAATGCTTGCCAAGGTTTGGAGAAGCTTAATTTCTATTTCTAGAGCTCAATGGAATTCAGTGTGTGTGGTTTGAGTGGGAATGAGGGGGAGTATATCTCCCCCTCCTTGGATCAGATGGTCAAGACTAGCTTTGCCATTTTTGATCAATTGCTGAGATTGATTGATCGGTTTGGGCTATTCGACACACCATGTGATTCCTTTTAGGAAGAGGAGTGGAGGAGAGGGAGTGCCCATGTGCTAGGTGAGTGTATGGGGTGATCCAAGTGCTCAATTCCCATTGGAGGGGTCAGTTTGGCCTTGGGTTTGGTCATGGTTGACCCAAGGTGATTGGGTCATGTTCACCACCCTCCTTGGTGTCCATGTGGACCACTAGAAGGATGCCAAGTGGCTTTGAGAAAGAATGTGACCAAATTCCAAGTTAATTTGGTCATAGGATACCCTTTGACCTAGGGGTAAAGTGGTCATTTGGCCTTGATTTTGATTTGGGCAGATTTAAAATGAGTCTAAAGTGGGTTGGGCCAAATTTCAAGTGATTTGAAGTTCATTTAGTTTGAATTGGTTTAATTTGACCCATTTAGGTCAAAATGGGTCAATTTGGGTTAGGTTGACCAATTGGTCAAATTGGGTCAAACCATGGGTTAGGTCAAGTTCAAATGATCATTTTGAGCATATGGGTATCATTGTTTTAGTTCAATTTGGTTTAGATTTGGTTTTGGTTCATTTAGGTACATTTAGGTCAAATAGGTCAAGTTGACTAATTTTATCCATTTTACCTAATTGGGTTGGGTCATGGGTTGGTTTAGGCTTGGATGATCATTTGAAATGTTTTGCAAGCTTTGGTTTTAATCAATTTTTGTTTAGTTTGATTTCAAGTTGATTTGACCTTTTAGGTCAAGTTGGGTTGATGGTCAATTGGGTTAAGTTGGGTCTAGTTGATCAATTGAAGCTTTGGTCAAGTTCAACAAGTGATTTATAATGAATTGGACCCATTTGTTGCAATCAATTTGGGTTTGATCAAGATTTGACCCATTTTCACTTTTTAGGTCAACTTGGGTCAAGTGGCTAGTTGGGCTTGGTCAAGTTCAATCATTGGTTATGAATTTGTTTAGATTAATGGTTTCAATCAATTTGGCCTCTAGTGTATTTTGGCTAGTTTAGGTTTCAAATGGGCTTAAGTGTTGACTTGGTCAAAGGCTACATTTGACTTTGGTTTGACCCAATTTGAGTGATTGATCATCCTAGGATGATTTTTGCTCACAATATGAGGCTTAGATGGGCTTAGTTCAATCCAATTTGGGTTGGATTAAGATTTGGCTCAAAAAGGTTCTTTCTTTAGGTCACTTTGGGTCAAGTGAGCCTAAGTAGGTCAATTGGCTTGATCAAGGCTTGATTTAGGTTTGGTTGAACTCACATATGGACTTATGATTAAAATATAAATCCAATTGCAAGTGATTTGGAGTAAATGGGTTTTGATTCATTTGACAATTCCAAGTTTAAAGGATGAACATGGGTTTGATTTGGGTTAGTTTGATTTTGGTTTGATGATTATAGTTTATGTTTATATTTGGGCATGTGATTGAAGGATTGATTGTTTGAGGAGAAAATCCAAAGGTTTGGATTGATTTGAAAATGATTTGGTTAAGTTCAAGAATTTGACTTGAAAGGGTATAGGTTGGATTTATGTTAGATTTGGACTTGAGTTTTGAATTTAGTTTTGATTTTTTGAATTTATATTTCATTTATATTTGTGTTTATAAATGAGAATATAAATGGGTTATGAGAAAATCTTTTGAGTTTGGAGTGATTTGGATTTGATTTGAGCTAAGTCCATAAGATGAAATCAAAAGGGCTTATAAAACATTTTGGTTTTGGAATTGATCATGGATTTCAATCATTTGGAATTGATTCATGATTTGGATTTTGGAATTGATTTATGATTTAAGAAAATCAATTGAGTTGGAATTGATTTAAGATTTGATTTTGAAGTTTGGTTTGAAAGAAGGAAACAAGGATTTGAGTTTAAGCTATATGGTAGGCATGCCTTCCTAAAACCCTTAAGGTACAACCTATTCCTATGACTAACTCTTCTATGTCTCTAGAGTTAGGTTAAGTGATCACTTAATCACTAGAAGTGCCTTAAGACTAAGGAACTCTTAGTGTTTAGAGGAGTCCTTATGTCTAAGATGGAGAAGTTGAAAGCTCACTCCAAAAGTGAGGTTAATAGGAATTAAAATAATGGAGGTGTTAGAAAAGTATTTTGGGAGAGTTCTACCCTTAAAGAAATCAAGATTAGATTTAACCAAGTTCTCTTTAATGATAAACCAACATTTTTGGGAAAAGAGGGTAGTGTAATCATCAGGGCCAGCCATAGAGTCTGTATTCATACTTTGCAAAATGTTAGCAATTTTAGATTCAGAAGGTGATGAAGAAAGCATCTTGTTATCTTCAACAGAAATGATATTAGGGATAACTTCACGCCAAGAAATATTATCATAAGCAACATTTTTATTAAGAAGCTCTTAAACAAAAGAGACAACAAAATCAATAAGCTCCTTGTTATCCGAACACCAACTACCATCATTAGTTTTAATTTTATTAATGTGATTTAAAGCTTTTTTCTTTTTAACCATGGCATGAAAATATTTAGTATTATGATCACCATTAGAGATCCATTTCATAGAGGCTTTTTGCCACCAATAGGTCTCTTCCATGTCTTGATAACATGTTAACCTATTTTTAGCTTGATCCAACAAATGAATTTTAGAAGGGTCATTATCAACATCATCTACCAAAACTATAATCGCATTCTCCATTTCTTTGATATTGACAAAAAGGTTTTTAAAATAATGTTTATTCCACCAATGAAGACATTGTTTGAGTCTTTTTAATTTGAACCATTATCTCCTCATCCCAAAAATAGAAGCATCAGGATGGAGAGGTTCACCCCAGTTACTAGCAACAACATCCAAAAATCTCTCTTCCATGAGCCACATATTTTAAAAGCGAAAAGGGATAGGAGAGGAGGGTTTAGTAGCATTCAAATTCACAGAGATAAGTAAGGGAGGATGGTCAAAAAGGGTTCTGCTTAAATGCTCCACAGAAGTACTAGGAAAAAGGTCAACCCACAAATGGCTAAAAAGAACCTGATCTAACCATTGCCAGAGTCTATAATTATTCCATGTAAACTGAGACCCACTAAAGTCAATGTCAGTCAGATGACAATCAAGGATCATGTTATTAAAATATTCCATTGAAAATAAGTTCAGAGTATTACCACCAACCCATTCAGAGGAAGAGGAGATAGTATTAAAATCCCCACCCATAAACAAAGGAGCATTAATAGAAGAAGAAAAATTAATAAGATCATCCCAAAGAAACCATCTACTATTTCTGTTACAAGCAGCATAGACAAATGAACCTGGGAAAACTCATCCAAAACTTGCAAAATAAAAGGACTATTCAAAAAAATCCAAATTTTATTGCTCAAATTAGTAAAAAAAATTAGCAAACAAAATTACCAAAAATAATCATTCTAGCAACAAAAGGAATGTTAAAAGGAAGAATAAAAGGTTCTAAAATAGCCAAAAAAGAAATTTTATGAGAATGAACTAAATTTTTAATTCTATTTCTAACAGAGAGGGTACTAATCCCTCGTACATTCCAAATTAAGAAAGGAACCATTTATTTTTTTGGCAGAAGATCCAGATCTAGTAATTCTGGCAAAGTTAAGAAATTTAGATTTAAGAGTTTTATTTTTCTTTCTAAAAACCATTTGAAATTTCTTAGTCATATCCACAACATCACCATCAGATAGAGACTATTTAGGGATATGCTTGGGATAAGGTTGCATCTTTAAAACATCATTGCAGGCCAGTTCACCTTCTTCCAAATCATTATTATTTTGCAAAATTGGGTTAGAAGATAGTGCAACATTAGATGAAGAAGCAGGAGTAGGATTTGAACCACTTAAAGTACAAGTGCCCAAATCAGGATTAGAAACTTTATCCATAGTAAGCTCACCAATCAAACCATTATGAGGGATCACATGTTCTTCTATTAAAGGTGGCAAAGAAGCAGGAACATAATCATTTGAAATCAAATCATCATCCACAAGTTTTGAAAACATATTATTGTTCATATTAATACCAATATCAGTGTGATGCAAATGGATAGGTTCATTAGAAGGTAAAGCATCCTTATTCACAAGGGTGACATCCAAAAGCTAATCAAGCTAAATAGCCACAGCCTTGTCGAAGGGAGCAATAGGAGGATCAAAGCAATGACCCTCGACTTAGGTAATGAGTTATCCATTGGAACAACTTTATGAGGTTTAATCGATGGCACCTGAAGATTGAGATCCATATTAATATGCTCGGGTTTGGATTTCCTAAGGTGAGGATGAACCACAAAGCAATCCAGAACCCCATGACCATGTATTTTGCAATGGGAACAAAAAATAGGAAATTCTCAAAGTCCACATTTTGCAAATATCCATATCTCTCTGATCCTAGCCAAATTTCTTTTAGAAATTTTATAATTATATCCAACTCAACTAGGATCCGAGCAATAGAAGGCCTGGAGTTAGAAGCAGTCGCTTGATCAACTTGAAGGAGACAACCGAATAGTGCATCCACAACAAAAAGTAACTCGTGATTAATGAAATGAACACATAGATTGGAAAGAGAGATCCATACTGGAACTATGGGAGATTCCTCCTTAATATCAAAATGAGGCATCCATTTCAATAATCGTACCCAACCATTGAAAATAAAATATGAACGTCGAGAGAAAACTTGAGAATAATCTAAATCGTTTGAAAGCTAAATAAGACATGTCATGAATCAATCAATCCGATAGAGAAAATGCAGAGAGTTTCCAACTATGAAAAAATGATCGAATATTCTCCCACCAATGTGAATTCAAAAGGTTTCGCAAGCCTTTCCACAACCAAATCAGAGCACATTATCATGGGTACATTCTAGAAGGAGGTAGAGATAAACTTGAGAGACTCACCAGTGCATTTGGCCTTACCAGCAAGAACATCCTTGGAGGATTTTGAAGTTGGAGACCCCCAAGGAGTCAGAAGCTTTCATGGGAGCAGCTAAAATGCCAGGATTTCCCATGGGGAACTAGAGACTGAAGACATGATCAATAGTAGCACATGATAGGAGAAGCTGAGAGCCAAGCTAAGCCATCAAAATGGAGAACCAGCCAAGATGTCCATAGGAGAAAGCATAAAAGAACACCTCCTGGAGGAAACATAATTCATTAGAGCACCCAAAAAATGGAGAGAAAAGATGCTCAAGAGAATGAGTTTTTGGTTTTTATTGTTTAGGATTAGGGTTTATGGTTTAGGGCTTAGGATTTATGGTTTAGGGTTTAGCATTTTTTTAGGGTTTAGGGTTAATTTTTGGGTTTAGGGTTTAGGGTTTAGGTTTTTTTTTTTTTTAAAATTAAGTAAACCTATTGGTTTAAGTTTATTTAGTTTATTTTTATTTATTTTAGTTGATTTTATTTTTTATTTTTATTTAGGTTTACTTTTTATTTTTATTTAGTTTAATTAATTTATTTAAGGTTTATTTATTCTAGTTTAGGTTATTTATTTTAGTTTATTATTTAGGTTTAGGTTTAGGTTTATTTTTTAGTTGAGTTTTATTTTTATTTTACTTTTTAGGTTTAAGTTTTACTTTTTATTTTTAAGTTTAGGTTTAGGTTTTTATTTTATTTTTTTAGGTTTAGGTTTTAGGTTTTTATTTTTGGTTTATTTTTAAATTTTATTTTTTATTTTATCTTATTTTATTAAGTTTAGGTTTAGGTTTAGTTTATTTTAGGATTAGGTTTAATTTATTCTAGTTTAGTTTATTTTAGTTTAGGTTTAGTTGTATTTTATTTCATTTATTTTATTTTTAGTATAAGTTTAGGTTTTTTTTAGGTTAGGGTTTAGGTTTTATTTTTTATTTATTTTTAGGTTTTATTTTTAAGTTTATTTTTTTAGGTTTAGGTTTTTCTTTAGTTTTTATTTGAATTTTTTTTAGGTTTATTTTATTTTGATTTTATGAAGGTTTTTTATTCTTAGGTTTATTTCATTTTTAATTTTGTTTGAGTTTTTCTTTATTTTATTTTAGTTAATTTTATATTGTATTTTGTTTTAAGATTTAGGTTTAGGTTTTAGCTTATGATTTTATTTTATTTTATTTAAGTTTAGGTTTTATTATTTATTTTATTTGAAGGTTTTATTTAGTTTAGGTTTAAGTTTTTAGGTTTTTAGGGTTTAGTGTTTTTGATTTAGGGTTTAGGGTTTTAGGGTTTACAGTTTTAGGGTTTAGGGTTTAAGGTTTAGGGTTAGGGTTTAGGGTTTAGGGTTTAAGGTTAATGGTTTAGTGTTTAAGCTTTAGGGTTTAGGGTTAGTTTAGGGTTTTTATGGTTTAGGGTTTATGGTTTATGGCTAGTTTAAGGTTTAGAGTCTAGGGTTTAGGGTTTATGGTTTTTTTAGGGATTAGGGTTGTAGATTTAGAGTTGTAGGTTTAGTGTTAGTCTTAGGGTTTAGGGTTTAGTGTTTATGGTTTCAAAAAAAAAAAGAAATAAGTAAGTTAGTAGGTTTATGTTTATTTAGCTTATTTTTAATTTATTTTTGGTTAGAGTTTTATGCTTAAGGGTTTAGTGTTTAGGGTTTAGGATTTTTATGGTTTAGTGTTTAAGGTTCTAGCATTTAGGTTTTAGGTTTAGGGTTTAGGTTTTCGTTTAGATTTTAGGTTTAGGTTTTATTTATTTTAGTTTAGTTTACTTTAGTTTAGGTTTTGGTTTAGTTTATTATTATTTTATTATTTTTATTTTAGGTTTAGGCTTTTTTTTTTTTAGTTCAGGGTTTAAGTTTTATTTTTTATTTATTTTTTAGGTTTTATATTTAGGTTTAGTTTTTAGGTTTAGGTTTATATTTAGTTTTTACTTTATTTTATTTTAGGTTTATTTTGGGTTTATTTTATATATAGTTTTTATTTTATTTAGGTTTTTTATTCTTAGGTTTATTTTAGTTTTTGGTTAAGTTTAGGTTTTTATTTATTTTATTTTAGTTTATTTTATTTTATTTTATTTTTAGGTTTAGCTTTTGGTTTTAACTTATGTTTTTATTTTATTATATATTTTTATTTTATTTAGGTTTAGGATTTTTTATTTATTTTATTTCTATGTTTTTTTAGTTTAGGTTTAGGTTTTTTATGTTTTTTGGGTTTAGGGTTTAGGGTTTAGGGTTTTAGGGTTTAGGGTTTAGGGTTAGCTTAGGGTTTAGGGTTAGTTTAGGGTTTAGGGTTTAAGGTTTAATGTTTAGGCTTTAAGGTTTAGGGTTTAGTGTTTAGGGTTAGTTTAGGGTTTAAGGTTTAGGGTTAGGGGTAAGGTTTAGGGTTTAAGGTGTTTTAAGGCTTAGGGCTTATGGTTTAAGGTTTAGGGTTTAAGATTTATGGTTTAGGGTTTTAGGGTTTAGGGTTTAGGGTTTAGAGTTTATTGTTTAGGGTTTAGGGTTTTAGTATTTAGGGTTTAGGGTTTAGGGTTGTAGGTTTAGGGTTTAGAGTTTAGTGTTTAGGGTTAGTTTTAGGGTTTAGGGTTTAGGTTAAAGTTGTTTTTATTTTTTTATTTTTTTATTTTTTTATTTTTATTTTTAATTAAGTAAACTCGTAGGGTTTAGGTTTATTTAGTTTATTTTTTTATTTTAGTTTATTATATTTTTTATATTTAGGTATATTTTTAGTTTTATATAGTTTAGTTTATTTATTTTAGGTTTTTTTTTTAGTTTATGTTTTTTATTTTAGTTATTTTGTAGGTTTAGGTTTATTTTTTTTAGGTTAGTTTAATTTTTTTAGTTATTTTTTAGGTTTAGGTTTTATTTTTTATTTTTTGGTATAAGTTTACATTTATATTTATTTTTTTATGTTTAGGTTTTATGTTTTTATTTTAGGTTTATTTTTAGATTTTATTTTTTACTTTAGGTTTAGGTTTATTTTTAATTTATTTTATTTTATTTAGTTTAGGTTTAGGTGAGGTTTAGTTTATTTTAGGTTTAGGTTTAGATTTTATTTATTTTAGTTTAGTTTATTTTAGGTTAGGGTTAGGTTTATTTTATTTTTATTTTTGGTTTAGGTTTTTTTTTTACAGTTTAGGGTTTAGGTTTTATTCTGTATTTAGTTTAAAGTTTAATTTTTAGGTTTATTTTTTACATTTAAGTTTTAATTTAATCTTTATTTTTGGTTTATTTTATTTTTATTTTAGGTTTAGTTTTTATTGTATTTATATTTTTATTTTTTAGTTTATTTAGGTTTTATTTATCTTATTTTAGTTTAGTTTTTATTAATTATTTTATTTTCTTTTTAGGTTTTGGTTTTAGTTTATGTTTTTATTTTATTTTATTTAATTTTTGTTTAAGTTTTTTCATATATTTCATTTTGAGGTTTTATTTAGTTTAGGTTTAGGTTTAAGGTTTAGGGTTTAGGATTTAGGGTTAATTTAGGGTTTATGGTTTAGGGTTTAGGGTTTGGGGTTTAAGTTTAGGGTTTAGGGTTTTTATTTTTTTGGCATAGGGTTTAGGGTTTGGGGTTTAAGTTTAGGGTTTAGGGTTTTTATTTTTTTGGCATAGGGTTTAGGGTTTAGGGTTTAGGGTTTAGGGTTTAGCTTTTAGGATTAGGGTTTAGGATTTTTAGGATTTAGGATTTTTATGGTTTATGGTTTAGGGTTTAGGGTTTAAGTTTCAGGTTTAGGGTTTATATTTTAATTTATGCTTTAGGGTTTATGGCATTTTTTTTAACAGAGAACAAATTTAGATTCAACATTTCTTCTTTTCGATTTCGTCAACCAAGTAACAAAGTAGGGAAGTGAGGTAATCAAATGACCTCCTTGGGGCTAGCTAAAGCCTCGTGTTCCTAGGATTTCTAGGCTATATACCACCTACCATTGATCTTTATATAAATCAACACATGAATAGGGTAATGAGAATTCAAAATTCATACACTTAAGCTATAGGCACATGTATTTCTTATGTATTTATAACTAGGATCATAACACATATTATTATTCATTTATAAGAAAAATATATTTGAATTTAATAGAGATAATAGCCATGCATATATTAAAATCAACACATGTAAGTTTACATAAAGGAAATCCATTTTATTTTACTTGATTTTGAAAAGATGGATGCATGTATTCAAATGACATACCAAATTTAACATGATTGGAAAGAGGACAATCAAATATAAGAATGTGATTCATTCAACCAAACTAGTTTTTAAGGACAATCAAATCAAATAAGATTATTTAAAGCAAACCAAAGATTTTTTTATTAATTAAGTTTTGGATTTGAATTGATTTAAAGAGTAGAATAGAAATCATCACTTATTTTTTTAAACCCATTCCCACATTAGTGATTTGATTTAATTTAAGGAAATGTAATTAAGTTGAGTTTATGGGTTAATTAAGTTGAACCCTTAATTAGATGAATTAATTACCCTTACCTATGTCACCTTAAAGTAATTAACTAAATAATTAAGAGCCAACATGATATGCATGGAAAATAAACTTGCAATGTTCCTAGGAAATAAAAGGGGCATAATGGAATTGGCTCATGATTAATAGTTAATTTGATTAAAGGACTTAATTAATTATTCTTACTATTTTCCCACACATGTGGACTAACCATAATTTCATTAAACTCCTTTATGTTATTAAACACCTAAGGATCTACCCCATTATTTAATTAATTAAGGTCTAATGTGATCATGATTTCAATTTGATTAAGTGATTTAATTAATTACTTAAATCATAATTAATTTCATTTTTAAAAAAAGGTGAAATGAACTTAGGGAAAGGGGTCCCAACCCTATTCCTTAGTTCACTTACTATTGAACATGATTAATAAATTTAATTAACCAATTTATTACTATTCATGCGATTAATTAATCATTAATTAACCTAAAAGAGTAGTTAAGATTTAATTAGTCAATTTTTCTAATTAAGTGAGCAATAAATCCCAAGAAAATCATGGGAGTCAAAGGTCATCCCATTAAATTAACCCACAAAATTTGGGAATAATTACTCAAGTAATTAAGAAGTAATTAAGCTAATACATTTTGTAATTAAACCTTAATTACTATTCAAAATTAGTTAAGATCATTTTTAATTAATTCTCCTCTGAAATACCTTTTAAATGAGTATTTATTTGCATTATTTTGATTTCTCTATGATTTTTTATGATTTTTAGAAGTTTCAACCATTAAAAATGATTAATTAAGCCTAATTAAAGCGTAATCCTATTGGCATCACATGGCACACTGATGTGGTGCACTTTCCACATGGTACCATAGGATTGGCTACTTAAAACTTATCTGACTCAGGACCTACGTGGCGGTGGCAGACGCGCTTCTCATTCACCGTCCGATCTAAGATCGAACGGCTATGATTAATTCCATAACTTAATAGGATTAAATCAAATCGTTCTAGCGAATCTGATCATGACCGTTCATTTCGATCACGTGGAATAAATGGTGCATGATCTAACATCAAGAAAGTGAGGAGAATGGAGTCCATCCTCCATTTCTCACTTGATCCAAGCTTACTCAAGCTCGGATCAACTCCAAAAGGATCCCACACCTTCACGACATCGATCGGAGGGGATCCGATCAAGATCACGAGATGCAAGTTTTCATCAAAAAGCTCCAACCCATTTTTCCTTAGGATCAGTTTTGGAAGCATACCTCATCGGAGCTCAACACCGGCGGCTCGAATGATTGAGGAAGCTTCATCTAGTGGAGACAAATCCCTGTTGAGAAGTAATTGGATCAATCCCTCGATGTTCCATTGGAAGGCCATGAATGAATGATTTAGAACTCAGCTTTGATCAAAGTCCTACCTCCGGTGCTCATAAATCTTAGGAGATGATTCGTTCTTGCTCAACGAGGCCTAGGGAAGGAGTGTGCAAAGTTAATTTAAGTTTGATGGACAAATGGATAAGTTATGTTAGAAATGGAAGTGTCCTATTTCAAAATGGATGGGAATGGCATTTTTTGATCGAGGAATGAGCTTGAGAGCTTAGGGAATGGCTCTAGTGGGTTGTCTTGGGTAGCTAGGGCTCTGAGAAATGAATTTTATGTGCATTTGAGTGGAAATGAGAGGGTGTATACCCCCCTTCATCTTGATCAGATGGTGGGATCGAGTTTTGCTTCTAGTGACCTTTTGACCATCTCAAGGAGTCGTGGGTGGCAGGGAGGAGGTGAGTTGGCTCAACTTGGTTGGTTGAAGGTGTGGAGGTGGCTGCCAATGAGGAATCATGGGTGTCCTATGGGTTTCAAATGCTCTAATGGGGAGGGTTAGGTGTTTTCACCTCCCATGGGTCATAACCAACCACCCCTTAGGTCGGTTGGGTGTAGGTACTGGGTGGACCATTGGGAGAGTATCAAGTGGGCAAGGAATGGAAATGACCACTTACATGGGTGATTTGTCTCATGTGATGCCCTTGACCAAGGGTAGAATGATCTTTAGCATTAAATTTGATTTGGGCAAATTTGAAATTAGCCAAAAGTGGGTTAGCCTAAATTTCAAGTTAATTGGAGTTGATTTGGTTAGGTTTAGCTCAATTTGAGTCATTTAGGTCAAATTGGGTTAGGTTGGGTCAAGTTGACCAATTGGTCAAATTGGGCCAAATCAAGGTTGGTCAAGTTCATATGTTCATTTAGGATGTTTTGGTTCAATTGGTTTGGTTTAGTTTGGCTTAGATTTGATTTTGCTCATTTGAATTCATTTGGGTGAAATAGGTTAAGTTGACCAATTTGACCAATTATTAAAATTAGCTTGGGTTGTTGGTTTGGTATGAATCATTAGTTTCAAGGGATTTGGCTTAGGTTGCAATTTGGCTAATTTTGGTTCATATGGGTAACGGGGTTGACTTGGTCAAATGACCAAGTTGACATGGTTTGACCTAATTTGTGATAATTGATCAACCTAGGGTGATCAACAATCATGATGGGAGGTTTTGATGGGCTTGGTTCAATACAATTTTGATAGAATTAAAACTTGGCTCAAATAGGTCAAATTGGACACTTTGGGTCAAGTAGACCAATTGGGTTTAGTTGGCTTTATTTTGGGTTGAGTTTGATTTAGTTGACTTTATATATGGATTTGGGATTGATATATAAATTCAATTGCAATTGGCTTGGGTCAAATGAGTTTCTATTCATTTGAATATTTGAAGTAAAAAGGGTTACGTTAAGTTTGACTTGGGTTGATTTTTCTTTGGCTTGATGATTGCTGATTTGATTTATATATGTGAATATGATTAAAGGTATGATTGATTCATGAGAAAATCAATTAAATCTAGATTTTGGATTAAAGGAATTTGGCTAAGTCCATAGAGTTGGGTCATGTGGCTTAGGTTTGGATTTTGATTTGGTTTGATTTAGTTCTGATAATTTAAATGTATATTTCATTTAAATTTGTGAAGATGATTGAAAATATGATTGATTTATGAGAAAATCAATTGAGTTTGACGATTTGGATTAAGATGGCTAAGTCCATGGGATAGGTATATGGCTTAGAAGGGTTTTGATTTAATTTGATTTAGTGATTTAGTTTTGATCATTTGAATGTAGATTTGATTTATATTTAGGAAGATGATTGAAGATATAAATTTATTATGAGAAAATCAATTGATTTTGGATTGATTTGGATATGATTTGGCTAAGTCCATGGGATAGGTCATATGGCTTAGGAAGGGTTTCAAGTTTGGATTTGATCATGGGCTTCAATCATTTGGTTTTGGAATTTGGGTTTGGATTTGGATTTGGATTTGAATTTGATGTTTGAATTGAACTTGAGGTTTGCTTTGAGAAGGTGAACATGGATTGGATATGGGTTGTAGGGTAGGTGGATTATCCTATTCCCTAAGGCATAACCTAATCCTATGGTTAACTCTTTTAAGTTTTTAGGCTTAGGTTAAGTGTTTACCTAATTGTTAGAAGTGTCTTATGACTAGGGAAGTCTTAGTGTCTAGAAGACTCCTAAGTGTAATATGGGAAGGTTGAATCCGCACTCTAAAAGTGAGGTAAACAGGCCTTAGGCTTCATAGTGTTGCCCTTAGAGATAAATGATTAGCAAACTGAAGCCAAGTTTCACATTATAGACTCGGATACATCTTTCAACGCTTTGCTTGGGAGACAATCGATGCATGTGAACAACATAGTTCCATCCTCTCTACATCAGTGTGTGAAGTTTGTGAGAGGTGGGATTGTCTACTGTGTCAAAGGAGATCTCAAGCCATGTACAGTTCACAGGGTCAACATATATGAGAATGTGGCTTACTACCTCCCTCAAAATTAACAAGTTTATTCTCGTGAACTTGGCCAAAGTTAAAAAATAGAAAAATAATAAAAAAACAAATAGAAAGAGAAAATAAAAAAGAAAAGAAAAGAAAAGAGAAAAAGAAAAAGAAAATAAAAGCGAGTAAAAATAGACTTGGAGGAGGAAGTGGAGCCTGACATTAGAATCCACCCATAATTTGTTACGCCATTCGAACATATTGGTAGGATGACCTAACCTCCACCAGGAAGAGGAAGAGGCCAGTTCAGAGGTAGTACCAGGGGTGGACAACCTCATTATTAGCCACCCAATAGAAGATATGTCCCAACAATAAAGGAGTACACCTGTTATCCATATAGACTTAAAATCTAGTTTATTGGATGAGTCTTATATGGTTAGCACACCAACCAGCTTCTTAAAAGTAGATTCCCTTAAAGGTGACACTTGAGCCAGATAGTGATGAAGACCAAGCTCTAAAGCAAAGCATAAGTGTATCCAAGTCTATATGTGAAATAGTTAGGCATCAGTTGAGAACCTTAGCTCTAACCCCACTTTCCTCTGAAAAAACTTGGTAGTTAAGAAAGCCCCTAAGCTATCCACAGGTGTGAAGACTCAGAGGTTCTTTCTGGGAGCATCATCCTCGAGTCAAGAAGTTGACGTAGAACTTGAGGATGATTCATATAAAGATTTCATAGAATTATCTTTTGATTGGTACTTGCCTTGTGTTCATAATTTAATAAAGAATGGGTTTATCCCACATACTTGGTCAAAGCATAAGTCTGACTACTTCGAAAGAATATGGAAGAACAAATGCAAAAGCTCTCAATCAAGACTAGGCTAGGTTTCAGTACTGTGGGTCCAGTCAATGATGATGATTATTGCTTAATCATCACCAATCATTTAGAATTTAATAGGTTCTTTTCAAATCACATTAACTCATATGTGGAGCTGTGCTTAGAAACTTCAGATGATCTAGATGATTTTGAAGTCAAAGATGCATCGCCAGAATTCAAAGAAGTGATCAAGTTAACCATCAACGAGCTCAAGGGAATCAACTTAGGAATTGAAGAAGATCCACGACTGATATACATCAATTCTTTGTTGAATAAAATTGAAACTAATGACTTAGTTAGGCTATTGACTGAGTTTAAGAGCTACTTTGCATTGAGTTATGAAGAGATGGTAGCATTAGCTCCTGATGTAGTGGTCCATAAACTAGCAATGACATCTTAACTATGGTTGGAGGATCATCTTGGATGTGCAATTCTCCTTGGTCAAAATAAACAAGTCAAGCCGACATAGCCCCTCGGTGTGGTCCCCGCATCAATAGAGTCCATAAAAACACATAAATAAAATATACATTCAATTATGGATTACGAGGATAGCCATAGTAGTACCTTTTCCCAAGCAGGTATCCTATCTTTAGGCAGTGTCAGCAAAACTCCTTATAGGAATCATCTAACTACTCTTGAGTTGATATAAGTCCCCAACGACATCCACTCAATAGTCGACCCTAAGTTAGGTTCGATTTATTATGCTACCAGTAGGTCAACCCAGCAATTGTTCCCAACTTTAGAAAATGTAAGTCTGCTACGCCTTCTTCTTGGCATAGCTGTTGCACACCGAAAGGCAACCCCTTATGTTTGATAACTCTGTCCCAGGGCCAGTAGACTATCCCTTTGGATTTATAAAGCTAAGATTGTACAAGTTTGATATAGCCCCTTCTCAATGGGTCCATCGCACATCGACATGGCCAAAAAATTAAATCTATCAAATTTGACCAAGCTCACATCTTCAATGGATATGCCCTCAAATTGAAATCAAACTAAACTAAACAAACCATATCAAATAACATAAAATTAAGTCACCCTAGGTCATGTTCGATTTGTTATGCATCCAATAGGTCACCCCAGCAGTTGTTTGTCACTTTAGAAGATGTAAGTCTACTACGCCTTCTTCCTAGCATATCTATTGCACACTGAAAGGAAACCCTTTAGGTTGGCTAGCTCTACCCTGCAGCCAATAGACTATCCCTTTGGATTTATAAACCTGTGATAGGTCAAGGCTAATATAGCTCCTTCTCGTGGGTCCATCATACATGGATATATGAACTCGATGAAATTAAACCCAATCTAATTTTCCCGGTGGAGTTAAATCATACAATTTTTTAATGGAGCCCCAATCATATATAAACAAGTTAAGCAAACAAATCAAATTCAAAACCAACCTCCTTAGTGGAGCCAAATTAAACCAACTCCCCTGGTAGAGTATAAATCAAATAAATCCAACCAAACTCTTATCCCCAATGGATACATCCCCAAACAAATCTATGAAATGAAACTCAAATCTTAATCTCCAATGGATAGCCCATACCTGCTTCCCTAGTGGAAGGTTCATACTCGATCCCCAAGAGACTCAAGTCTATCTCTTTAGCAGATATGCCTCCACTTCAATTAAAATAAAAATATTAAAGTCAATTCAATCTTAATCCTTGGAGGATTATAGATTCTTATCCCTAGCGGATCTTCTTTCCATAAATCATATAATAAAATCAAATTCAAACCTTATCCCTAGCAGATTTTCTTCTTCTATGCCCTCGACATAGACCCCTCACATGTCATGTCCAATGCATGTGTGATCCCCTAGCAAATCTCCCTCCATGTCCTTGACATGTAATTCTCATCAAATCTTATTTCTTCTCTTATGCACACCTTTAATACTTCAACCAAAAGCCTAATAATGTATTCATTCAAATTACATCATCTTAATATTGTAATCAACATTTTATGATTTGTGATGGTGCAAGCTCAAACTAACTATACAATATCATGCTAAACATATTATAGTGTGAATTAACACTATATTATATTATAATATATGATGTTATATTATAATTTCTATAATATAATATATTGTCTAACATTACACCTCATTATAATCACTTAAAAGGAACAAATAATAAAATTTTCTCAAAATATGAATAATGTTCATTTTGGATGTAAAATTATTATTTTTCTATTAGAAATGGTGCAAAATAGCATAATTTTGGTGTTGCTTCTTGGTGTGTGCCATGTATTTGGCCAAATTCTTCCATCTTAACCTTCAAATTAACATTTTTGTGAGTTTTGACCCAATATATTATGAAAATGTAAAACATACTAAAATGTACAATAACATTTAGTAACACGCCACCACATTCATATATATGTGAAGTTATATTGTTATGTACATTATAATTTAATATGCTTTCATATAATATATTATCTTACATTACACCTTAAAATGAATCACTTTAAGCAAAAATTTTATAAAATTTGGTTGAAAAATGAACATTTATTTTGGATGCAAAATTCCATTCTTTTGATTAAATGACACACCATAGCACAACCTAATGATGTTCCCTGAAGCTTACCATAAGTTTGGCCAAATCCCATCATTTCAGAGTATAAATTAGTATTTTATGAATTATACTTGTACAAACTCTACTACATCATACTATAATAAACTAAAATATGCTAAACAATAAGTAGCAATACACAATAGTATGCTATAAGGCATGATTCTACACTATGTGAGCCTAATGATGTTCCCTGAAGCTTACCTTTTGTTTGGCCAAATCCCATCATCTCATTGTATAAATCAATATTTTTATGAATTGTACCTGTACAAACACCACTACATCATACTATAATAAACTAAAATATGCTAAACAATAAGTAGTAATACACAATAGTATGTTATACTGCATGATGCTAGACTATGTTATGGCATCTTATATTATAATACAATATAACATATTTTATTATATTATATTGCATATCACATCACAAGGGATTGCTTAAGATAATAAATCATAAAATTAGTCTAAATAATAAAAAACTATATATATGAGTTGTATCACTTACATATTTTAAATTGAAATAATATATTATGATGCCATGCTCTAGCTATTATGAATTTGTCCAAATTCCACCATTTTATAGTCTAAATCAACATTTTTATAAATAATGCTAGTGTAGGCTCGATTGCATGATTATAAAAAACTAAAAGAATTAAAATGTGCAGAACAATATATTATGATATATGATGCTATACTATGCTACAACAAATAATATTTATTTTGAAGATAAAATCTTACTTTGTAGACTACAAGTGGCGTAGCACACCTTTGGTACTACAACCTAATTCCCACTTCAAATTTAACAAATTTCATCATCTAATTTATTATATCAATATTTTTATGATTTATATTAATATAGACTATAAGGCATAATACCATAATATACTAAAACATTTTAAAGCATCTTATAAGGTACTATAACCTAGTTGATGGTGATGCTCCTACTGTCAAGGTTCTGCCCATTCTTTGGTTGAGGGTTAGTTTAGGGTTTATGGTTACTTTAGAGTTTAGGGTTTAGGGTATACTATTTGGGGTTTAAAATTTAGGGTTGTCAGTTTTAGGGTTTAGGGTTTATGGGTTTAGAGTTTAGGGTTTAAGTTTTAGGTTTAGGGTTTAGGGTTTCAGGTTTAGGGTTTAGGGTTTTAGGGTTTAGGGTTTATGGTTTAGGGCTTAAGGTTTAGGGTTTAGGGTTTAGGGTTTAGGGTTTAAGGTTTAGAGTTTTAAGGTTTAGGGTTTAGGGTGTAGGGTTATAAGTTTAGGGTTTAGAGTTTAGGATTTAAGGTTTTTTTAATTAAAAGGTAGGTTTAAGTTTATATAGTTTATTTTTTAATTTGAGTTTATTTTTTATTTATTTTTATTTAGGTTTATTTTTTTTATTTTTATTTAGTTTAGTTTATTTATTTTAGTTTAGGTTTTTTATTTTAGTTTTTTTTAGGATTAGGTTTATTTTTTAGTTGAGTTATTTTTTTTTTCATTTTTTTGGATTAGGTTTTTTTTTTTTTTTGGGTTTAGGTTTTTATTTTATTATTTTAGGTTTTGGTTTTAGGTTTAATTTTAGGTTTTATTTTTTAGTTTAGGTTTAGGTTTATTTTTAGATTATTATTTTTATTTAGTTTAGGTTTAGGTTTAGGTTTTATTTATTTTAGTTTGGTTTATTTTAGTTTAGGTTTAGGCTTAATTTATTTTGTTTATTTTATTTTTATTTTAGGTTTAGTTTTTTTAGTTTAGGGTTTAGTTTTATTTTTTATTTATTTTAGGTTTTATTTTTAGGTTTAGGATTTTATTTAGTTTTATTTTATTTTAATTTTATTTTAGGTTTAGTTTTTATTTTATTTAAGTTTTTTATTTTATAGTTTAGTTTAGGTTTTATTTATTTTATTTCAGTTTAATTTTTATTTTTATTTTATTTTCTTTTTTGGTTTAGGTTTAGGTTTAGGTTTTAGTTTATGTTTTTATTTTATTTTATTTATTTTATTTTGGTGTGGATTTTCTTACTTACTTTATTTTTAGGTTTTATTTAGTTTTAGGTTTTAGCTTTTTAGGGTTTAGAGTTTAGGGTTAGTTTAGGGTTTAGGGTTTGGGGTTTAAGGTTTAGTGTTTAGAGTTTAGGGTTTAGGTTTTAGGTTTAGGGTTTAAGTTTTAGTTTAGGGTTTATGTTTTTTTTAACAGAGAACAAATTCATATTCAACATTTCTTCTTTTCGATTTCATCAACCAAGTAGCACCCCAAGTTTTCTAAGACATAAGCAACGACATAAATAAAAAAATGAGCAGCCATAGAGCAAATCAAAATATCTAGGTAAGTAGAACTGTCTCTACTGCAAAGAAATTGTTCCATAAGTAATAGATCAGATTGACCACTCTTCAGTTTCTTCATTTCTCAGAACCACCCCCGCCTCTCGAGTAGCGAAATATGCCATCATATCCCCGATCTCTCCCTCTGCCACCTCCATGGTTGTAACCTCCGTTGTTCCTCCCTCCTCCATAACCACCACTGCTCCGACCACCACCTCTATATCCTCCAACACCTCCAGATCTCCCACCTCCATAAAGATAACTGCTGCCTTCACCTTTGCCTCCACTGCCAGATCTACACTGAGCTTAGTTGAAGGTGATGTTCTTGCCATCAAGGCTCTACACATTCTTAGGGTTTAGGGTTAGTTTAGGGTTTAGGATTTAGAGCTAATTTAGGGTTTAGGGTTAGTTTTGGGTTTAGGGTTTAGGGTTTAAGATTTAGGGTTTAGGTTTTGGGATTTAGGGTTTAAGGTTTAGGATTCACGGTTTAGGGTTTTAGGGTTTAGGGTTTAGGGTTTAGGGTTTAAGGTTTATGGTTTAGGTTTTAGGGTTTAGAGTTTAGTTTTGGGTTTTAGGTTTAGGGTTAGTTTAGGGTTAGTTTTAGGGTTTAGGTTTAGGGTTTGGGTTTAGGATTTAGGGTTTAGGGTTTTAAATTAAAGTGGTAGGTTTAGGTTTATTTAGTTTATTATTTTATTTTATTTATTTGAGTTTATTTTATTTTTTATTTTATTTGGTTTATTTTTTTATTTTTTTATTTATTTTAGTTTATTTATTTATAGTTTAGGTTTTTTATTTTAGTTTATTTTTATGTTTAGGTTTATTTTTAGATGAGTTTTATTTTTATTTTATTTTTTAGGGTTAGGTTTTATTTTTATTTTAAGATTTAGGTTTTTATTTTATTTTTTGGGTTTAGGTTTTAGGTTTTTTTATTTTAGGTTTATTTTTTAGTTTATTTTATTTATTTTTAGGTTTATTTATTATTTAGAGTTTAGGTTTATTTAGGTTTATTTTAGGTTTAGGTTTATTAGTTTAGTTATTTTATATTTTTATTTAGTTTATTTATTTTATATTTTATGACTTTATTTATTTTTTATTAGGTATTTATATTTTATTTTATTTTTAGGTTTAGGTATTTATTTATTTATTTATTTATGGTTTTAGTTTGTTAGGGAGGTTTATTTTTTATGTTAGGTTTTGTTTTAGGTTAGTTTAGTTTTTAGGTTTAGTTTTTAGGTTAAGGTTTTAGGGAGGTTTAGGGATTAGGTTTTTTTTTTTTTTTTTTTGGGTTTAGGTTTTGGGTTTATTTTTATTTTATTTTTTTTGTTTAGGTTTAGTTTATTTTTTGTTTATTTATTTTATTTAGTTTAAGTTTAGGTTTAGGTTTTATTATTTTAGTTTAGGTTTATTTTTTTAGGTTTATTTTTTATTTAGTTTTTTTATTTTATTTTATTTTATTTTTTATTAGTTTTTATTTAGTTTTTATTTTTTAGTTTATTATTTTTTTAGTTTAGTTTAATTTTATTTATTTTATTTTATTTATTTATTATTTTTTAGGTTTAGGTTTTATTTTATTTATATTTTATTTATTTTAGGTTTAGGTTTTTTTATTTATTTATTTTAGGTTTATTTAGGTTTTAATTTAGATTTTAGGTTTTATTTATTTTATTTTGGTTTATTTATTTTTATTTTTTTATTTTTTATTTATTTAGGTTTATTTAGTTTTTTTTATTTTTTTTATATTTGGTTTAGATTTATTTAGTTTATTTTATTTATTTTAGTTTATTTTATTTTTTATTTAGTTTATTTTATTTATTTTAGTTTAGTTTATTTATTTATTTATTTATTTAGAATAACTTTTATTTTTAATTGTTTTATTTTATTTAATTTTTAGGTTAGGTTTTATTTTTTTATTTTAGGTTTAAGTTTTATTTTATTTTTTAGGTTTAGTTTTTTTTATTTAGGTTTCTTTAGGTTTTATTTTTTAGTTTAGGTTTAGGTTTTTTTATTTATTTTAGTTTATATTTAGGTTTATTTTTTAGTTTATTTTTTTATTTTTTATTTAGGTTTAGTTTTAGTTTAGTTTAGTTTATTTATTTAGTTTAGGTTTATTTAGTTTAGGTTTAATTTATTTTATTTTATTTTACATTTAGGTTTTTTTTTTTAGTTTAGGGTTTAGGTTTTATTTTTTATTTATTTTATTTTATTTTTTAGGTTTATTTTTTTTTTAAGGTTTTTATTTAATTTTATTTAATTTTATTTAATTTATTTTATTTTAATTTTAGGTTAGTTTATTTTATTTAGGTTTTATTTTTTTAGTTTAGTTTAGGTTTTATTTATTTTATTTATTTTTTTTTATTTTTTATTTTTTTATTTTATTTTTTTTTTGGTTTAGGTTTTAGTTTATTTTTTATTTTATTTTATTTTATTTTATTTTGGTTTAGATTTATTTATTTATTTTATTTTCTTTAGTTTAGGTTTATTTTATTTATGGTTTAGTTTAGGGTTAGTTTAGGGTTTAGGGTTTTTTAGGTTTAGGGTTTAGGTTTATTTATTTTAGTTTAGGTTTTAGGTTTATTTTATTTTTGCTTATTTTATTTTTATTTTAGGTTTATGTTTAGGTTTATTATTTTAGTTTAGTTTATTAAAGTTTAGGTTTATTTATTTTATTTTGTTTAATTTATTTATTTTTTAGTTTATTTTTTTAATTTATTTTAGGTTTATTTTTTTAGGTTTATCTTTTTTAGGTTTATTTTTTATTTATTTTATTTTTTGGTTTATTTTATTTTTTTAGTTTTATTTTTATTTATTTAGTTTTTTTATTTTATTTTATTTATTTTAATTTAGTTTATTTTATTTATTTTATTTTGGTTTATTTTTTTATTTTATTTATTTTTTTGGTTTATTTTTTGTTTATTTTTTTTATATTTAGGTTTTATTTATTTATTTTTAGTTTATTTTTAGGTTTAATTTATTTTAGGTTTAGGTTTAGGGTTTAAGGTTTATTTTAGGTTAGTTTTTTTTTAGGTTTAGGTTTAAGTTTATTTAGTGTTTAGGCTTTATTTAGGTTTTAGGGTTTAGTTTATTTTTAGTTTTAGGGTTTAGGTTATTTAGGATTTAGGGTTTAGGTTTATTTTTTTTTTGTAGATTTAGATTTATTTAGTTTATTTAGTTAATTTATTATTTATTTTAGTTTATTTTATTTTATTTTTTATTTAGTTTATTTTTATTTTATTGTTTAGTTTATTTATTTTAGGTTTATTTATTTTAGTTAAATTTTTTATTTTAATTTATTTTTTAGGTTTAGGTTTATTTTTTAGTTAGTTTTATTTTTTATTTATTTTTGGTTTAGGTTTATTTTATATTTTTTTTTTTTTTGGTTTAGGTTTTATTTTAGGTTTAGGTTTAGGTTATTTTATGTTTATTTTTTTATGTTTTATTTTTTAGTTTAGGTTTAGGTTTATTTTTAGTTTATTTTATTTTATTTCGTTTAGATTTAGGTTTAGTTTTAGTTTATTTTAGGTTTAGTTTTTTTTTTTAATTTAGGTTTAGCTTTAATTTATTTTGTTTATTTCATATTTACTTTTGGTTTAGTTTAGGGTTTAGTTTTTATTTTTTTATTTATTTTTAGGTTGAAGGTTTTATTTAGTTTTTATTTTATTTTATTTTATGTTTATTTTATTTTTATTTAATGTTTAGTTTTTATTTTATTTAAGTTTTTTATTTTTTTACTTTAGTTTAGATTTTTATTTATTTTATTTTAGTTTAGTTTTTATTTTTTAGTTTAGGTTTTAGTTTATGTTTGTACTTATTATTATTTTTTATTTTGGTTTAGGTTTATTATTTATTTCATTTTTACATTTTATTTAGTTTAGGTTTAGCTTTTAAGCTTTTCAGGGTTTAGGGTTTAGGGTTTATGGTTTAGGTTTAGGTTTTAGGTTTTGGGTTTTAATTTTGTATTAGGGTTTAAGGTTTTATTTAACAGAGAAAAAATTCATATTCAATATTTCTTCTTTTCGATTTCATCAACCATGTAGCACCCCAAGTTTTTTAAGACACAAGTGATGACATAGATAAAAAATGAGCAGCCATAGAACAAATATTTAGTTATTTTCATTTTTTTGAGTTTATTTTATTTTATATTTTATTAGGCTTATTTTTTTATTTTTTTTAGTTTAGTTTATTTATTTTGGTTTTATTTATTTTAGTTTAGGTTTTTTATTTTAGTTTATTTCTTAAGTTTAGGTTTATTTTTTAGTTGAGCTTTATTTTTATTTAATTTGTTAGGTTTAGGTTTCCATTTTTATTTTAATTTTTTAGGTTTAGGTTTTAGGTCTTTATTTTAGGTTTATTTTTAAGTTTTATATTTTAGTTTAGGTTTAGGTTTATTTTTAGTTTAATTTATTTTATTTAGTTTAGGTTTAGGTTTAGTTTATTTTAGGTTTAGGCTTAGGTTTTATTTATTTTAGTTTAGTTTATTTTTGTTTAAGTTTAGGTTAATTTTATTTTTCTTATTTTATTTTTATTTTAGGTTTAGGTTTTTTAGTTAGACTTTAGGTTTAATTTTTTATATATTTTTAGGCTTTATTTTTAGGTTTATTGTTTAGATTTAGGATTTTATTTAGTTTCTATTTTATTTTATTTTTGGTTTCTTTTATTTTTATTTTATTTTAGTTATTTATTCTTAGGTTTACTTTATTTTTTAGTTTAGTTTAGGGTTTTATTTATTTTATTTTAGTTTATTTTTATTTTATTTTTTGGTTTAGGCTTTTATTTTATTTTATTTTATTTTCCTATTATATTTAGGTTTAGGTATTTTTATTTATCTGATTATTAAGTTTTATTTAGTTTTGGTTTAGGTGTTTAGGTTTTTTGTGTTTAGGGTTTAGTGCTTAGGGCTAAAGGCTTTAGGGTTTAGGGTTAGTCTTTAGGGTTTAGGGTTTAGGGTTTAGTGTTTAGGCTTTAGGGTTTAGGGTTTTTAGGGATTAGGGTTTAGGGTTTAGGGTTAGTTTTAGGGTTTAGGGCTTATGGTTTAGATTTTTTTTTTTAAATTAAGTAAACTAGTAGGTTTAGGTTTATTTAGATTAATTCTTATTTATTTTAGTTTATTTTATTTTTTATTTTATTTAGGTTTATTTTAATTTTTATTTAGTTTAGTTTATTTATTTTAGTTTAGATTTTTATTTTAGTTTATTTTTTAGGTTTAGGTTTAGGTTTATGTTTATTTTTTTAGTTTAGTTTTATTTTTATTTTATTTTTTAGGTTTAGGTTTTATTTTTTATTTTTAGGTTTAGGTTTAGATTTTATTTTATTTTTTTAGGTTTATGTTTTAAGTTTTTATTTTAGGTTTTTTTTTAGTTTACGTTTAGGTTTATTTTTAATTTATTTTATTTTATTTAGTTTAGGGTTTAGGTTTATGTTTTGGATTTTTTAATTTTAATTTAGTTTATTTTAATTTCGATTTAGGTTTATTTTATTTTGTTTATTTTAGGTTTAGGTTTTTTTATTTATTTTTAGTGTTAATTTTTAGGTTTAGGTTTTTATTTAGTTTCTATTTTATTTTATTTTAGGTTTATTTTATTTTATTTTACTCTTAGTTTTATTTTATTTAAGTTTTTATTTTTAGGTCTATTTTATTTTAGTTTTGTTTAGGTTTTATTTATTTTATTTTACATTCATTTTTATTATTCATTTTATTTTGTTTTTACATTTAGATTTAGATTTAGGTTTTGGTTTAGGTTTAGGTTTTAGTTTAAGTTTATATTTTATTTTATATAGGTTTACATTTATTTATTTATTTTATTTTTAGGTTTAGGTTTGAGGTTTTTAGGGTTTAGGGTTTAGGGTTTAGGGTTTGGGGTTTAGGGTTTAGGGTTTAGGTTTTTTAGGGTTTAGGGTTGTACTATTTAGGGTTTAGGGTTTAGGGTTTAGGGTTTAGGGTTTTAGGTTTAGGGTTGTTTAGGGTATGATTAGGGTTTTATAATTTTTTTTATTTTTTTAGTTTTTTATTTTTTTTAAATTAAGTAAACTAGTAGGTTTAGATTTATTTAGTTTATTTATTTTAGTTTATTTTATTTTTTATTTTTACTTAGTTTAGTTTAATTATTTTAGGTTTATTTAATTTAGTTTAGGTTTTTTATTTTAATTTATTTTCTAGGTTTAGGTTTAGATTTAGGTTTATTTTTAATTTTGGTTTTATTTTTATTTTATTTTTTAGGTTTAGGTTTAGGTTTAGGTTTTTATTTTATTTTTTAGGTTTAGGTTTTAGGTTTATATTCAAGTTTTATTTTATTAGTTTAGGTTTAGGTTTATTTTTAGTTTATTTTATTTTATTTAGGGTTTTGGTTTAAGTTTAGGTTTAGTATATTTTAGGTCTAGGGTTTAAGTTTTTTATTTTATTTATTTTAGGTTTAAGTTTTATTTATTTTATTTCATTTTATTTTTTTATTTTAGGTTTATCTTTTATTTTATTTAGGTTTTTTATTTTTTACTTTAGTTTAGGTTTGAATTTATTTTCTTTTATTATAGTTTTTATCTTTTATTTTAGTTTATTTTTAGGTTTAGGTTTAGTTTTATGTTTAGGTTTAGGTTTTAGTTTAGGTTTTATTTTATTTTATTTTTTATTTTATTTTGGTTTAGGTTGTTTTATTTATTTTATTTTTTAGTTTTATTTAGTTTAGGTTTAGCTTTTTAACTTTTTAGGGTTTAGGGTTTAGGAATTATGGTTAGTTGAGGGTTTAGGTTTAAGGTTTAGGGTGAAGGGTTTAGGGTTCAGGGTTTATGGTTTAGGGTTTAGATTTTTGGATTTAGGGTTTAGGGTTTAGGGTTTTAGGGTTTAGGGTTTAGAGTTTAGGGTTTTTAGGGTTTAGGATTTGGGGTTTAAGTTTTAAGTCTAAGGTTCAGGTTTTAGTTTAGTGTTTAGGATTTTTGGTTTTCTTTTAACAGAGAACAAATTCATATTCAACATTTCTTCTTTTCAATTTCATCAACCAAGCAACTCACCAAGTTCTCTAAGACACATGTGACGACATTGATCAAAAATGAACACGCATAGAGCAAATCAAAGACCTTAGATAACTAGAACTGATGTTAATATAAAGACAGTTCCATAGCGATATCGTATCGTCATTCTTCATTTTCTCAGTTCCCATCAAACCACCCGACCTCTCGAGTAGAGGATCCACCATCATATCCCGATCTCTCCCTTTCCACCACCATGGTGTAACCTCCATGCTCTACCACCTCCACCTCCACCACCACCTCCATATCCACTAGCACCTCAGTTCCCCACCACCCTTTGCGATAATCACCACCTTGCCTCCATCAGATCTAGGCGAGCAGTTTGTGTGATGTTCTTGACATCAAGGTTCTGCCCATTATTAAGGTTTAGGTTTATTTTTTTAATTTATTTAGTTACTTTAAGTTTAGGTTTAGGGTTTTGGGTTTAGAGTTTAAGGTTTAGGGTTTGGGTCTATGGTTTAGGGTTTAGGGTGTAAGGTTTATGATTTAGGGTTTAGCATTTTAAGGTTTATGCTTTTAGGGTTTAGAGTTTAGGATTAGGGTTTAGGGTTTAGGGTTTAGGGCTTAAGGTTGTTTAGATATTAGGGTTTAAGGTTTAAGGTTATAGGTTTAGGGTTTACAGTTTAGGGTTTAAGGTTTAGGATTTAAGGTTTAAGGTTTTTTTTTTTTAAATATTATGTAAACTGAAAGGTTTAGGTTTATTTAGTTTATTTTTTTTTTATTTATGTTAATTTTTTATTTTTATTTAGTTTAGCTTTTTTTTAGGTTTATTTATTTTAGTTTATTTTTTTTAGTTTAGGGTTATCTTTTAGTTGAGTTTTATTTTTATTTTATTTTTTTAGGTTTATATTTTATTTTTTATTTTTAGGTTTAGGTTTATATTTTAATTTTAATTTTTTAGGTTTAGATTCTAGGTTTTTATTTTAGGTTTATTTTTAAGTTTTATTTTTTAAACTAAAATTTAGGTTTATTTTTAGTTTAAGTGTAGGTTTAGTTTTAGTTTATTTTAGGTTTAGGTTTTATTTATTTTAGTTTATTTTATTTTAGTTTACTTTTAGGTTTAGGTTTATTTTATTTTATTTATTTTATTTAATTTTAGGTTTAGGTTTTTTTTAGTTTAGGGTTTAGGTTTTATTTTTTATTTATTTTTAGGTTTTAATTTTAGGTTTAGGTTTTATTTAAATTTTATTTTATTTTATTTTAGGTTTCTTTTTTTACATTTATTTTTATTTTATCAAGGTTTTTTTCTTAGGTTTATTTTATTTTTTAGTTTAGTTTTCATTTTTATTTATTTTATATTTCATTTTATTTTTAAGTTTAGGTTTAGGTTTTTATTTTATTATATTTTATTTATTTATTTTATTTAGGTTTAAGTTTTTTATTTATTTTATTTTTAAATTTTTATTTAGTTTAGGTTTAGGTTTTTTTTTTAGTTTTAGGGTTTAGGGTTTAAGGTTTAGGGTTTGTGGTTTAGGGTTTAGGGTTGTAGGTTTTAGGACTTAGGGTTTTAGGTTTAGGGTTTAGAGTTTAGGGTTTAGGGTTTTAAGGTTTAGGATTTAGGGTTTAGGGTTTAGGGTTGTAGGTTTAGGCTTTAGGTTTTAAGTTTAGGGTTCAAGTTTTAATTTAGGGTTGAGGGTTTAGGGTTTAGGGTTTTGGGTTGTAGGTTTATGTTTTAGGGTTAGTTTTAGGGTTTAGGGTTTTTTTTAATAAAGTAAATAAGTAGGTTTAAATTTATTTAGTTTAGTGTTTACGAGTTTAGGATTTAGGATTAGGGTTTAGGGTTTAGGGTTTAGGGTTAGTATTTAGGGTTTAGGGTTTTTAGGGTTTAAGGTTTAAGGTTTAGGGTTTAGGGTTAGCTTAGGGTTTAAGCTTAGTTTAGGATTTAGGTTTTAGGGTTTAGGATTTAGGATTTAGCGTTTAGGGTTTTCATGATTTAGGGTTTAGGGTTTAGGGCTAGTTTAGGGTTTAGAGTTTATGGTTTAGGGATTAGGGTTTAGGGTTAAGTTAGGGTTTAGGGTCTTTTAGGGTTTAGGGTTTAGGGTTTATGGTTTAGGGTTAGTTTTAGGGTTTAGGGTTTAGGGTTTTTTTAAAAAAAAAAATTTAAGTAAACAGTTAGGTTTTATTTTATTTAGTTTATTTAATTTATTTTTCTATTTTTTATAGTTTATTTTATTTTTTAATTCTATTTTGTTTAGTTTATTTATTTTAGGTTTATTTACTTTAGGTTAGGGTTTTTTATTTTAGTTTATTTTTTAGGTTTAGGTTTAGGTTTATGATTATGTTTATTTTTTTAGTTGAGTTTTATTTTTATTTTATTTTTTAGGTTTAAGTTTTATTTTTAATTTTTAGATTTATCTTTATGTTTTTATTTTAATTTTTTTTAGGTTTAGGTTTTAGGTTTATTTTTAGGTTATATTTTTTAGTTTAGATTTAGGTTTATTTTTAGTTCATTTTATTTTATTTAGTTTAGGTTTAGGTTTAATTTATTTTAGGTTTAGGTTTAGGTTTTATATATTTTAGTTTAGGTTTAGGTTTATTTTATTTTTATGTTAGGCTTATTTTTTTTTTTAAGTTTAGGGTTTAGGTTTTACTTTTTATTTATTTTTAGGTTTATTTTTTAGGTTTACATTTTTATTTAGTATTTATTTTATTTTAACTTAGGATTAATTTATTTTTATTTTACATTTAGTTTTTATTTTATTAAGGTTTTTTATTGTTAGGTTTATTTTATTTTTTTAGTTTAGTTTAGGTTGTTCTTTATTTTATTTTTGTTTATTTTCATTTTTTAATTTATTATATTTTAGGCTTAGATTTAGGTTTTCGATTAGGTTTTTATTTTATTTTATTTTTTTTATTTTATTTAGGTTGAAGTTTATTTATTTATTTTATTTTTAAGTTTTATTTAGTTTAGGTTTACATTTTTAGGATTTTAAGGTTTAAGGTTTAGGGTTTAGGGTTAAGGGTTTTAGGGTTTAGGGTTTTAGGTTTTAGGTTTTAGGGTTTAGTGTTTGTTTAGGGTTTAGGGTTTAGGGTTTAGGGTTTAGGGTTTAGGGTTTTGAGTTTGGGGTTTAGGGTTTTAGGGTTTTCAGGATGAGGGTTTAGGGTTTATGGTTGTAAGTTTAAGGTTAGTTTTAGGGTTTAGAGTTTTCTTTTAGGTTTAAGGTTCATGTTTTAGTTTAAGTTTATTTTAAATTAAGTAAAAGGTAGTTTAAGTTTTTTATTTATTTATTTTAGGGTTTAAGGTTTAGGTTAGATTAAGTTTAGTAGATTATCTTTAGAGTTTAGGTTTTAGATTTAAGTTTTAGGTTTAGGTTTTTAGGAGTTTAGAGTTTAGGGTTTAGGGTTTAGGGTTGTAGGTTTAGGCTTTAGGGTTTAGGGTTAGGGTATAGGGTTCAAGTTTTAATTTAGGGTTTAGGGTTTATGGTTTAACATGTTTTAGGGTTTAGGGTTTAGGGTTATAGGTTTAGTGTTGTAGGTTTAAGGTTTAGAATTTAGCGTTAGCTTTAGGGTTTAGGGTTTAGGGTTTAGAGTTTATGGTTTAGGGTTTATGATTTTAGGTTTAGGATTTTTTTTATTAAGTAAATCAGTAGGTTTAGGATTATTTAGTTTACTTTAGGGTTTAAGGTTTATTTATTATTGTTTAGATTTATTTTTTTATTTTATTTAGTTTAGTTTGTTTGTATTAGGTTTATTTATTTTAGTTTAGGTTTTTAATTTTAGTTTATTTTTTTTATTTTTAGGTTTAGGTTTAGGCTAATTTTTTAGTTGAGTTTTATTTTTATTTTATCTTTTAGGTTTAGTTTTTTAGGTTTTTAGGGTTTAGGGATTATGGTTTAGGGTTTAGGGTTTAGGGTTTTAACATTTAGGGTTTAGGGTTTAGGCTTTGGGATTAAGGGTTTTTAGGGTATAGGGTATAGGGTTTGGGGTTTTTATTTTTTTATTTTAATTTATTTTTTTATTTTTTATTTATTTTTAGAGTTTAGGGTTTAGGGTTTAGGTTTTTGGTTTAGGGTTGATGTTTTAGTTTAGGTTTATTTTTAAATTAGGTAAACCGATAAGTTTAGATTATTTTTAGTTTATTTTTAGGGTTTAGGGTTTGGGGTTTAGTGTTAGCTTAGGGTTTAGGTTTTTATTTTTTTATTTTTTAAAATTAAGTAAACATAGGTTTATGTTTATTTATTTTATTTAGTTTACTCTTTATTTATTTTAATTTATTTTATTTTTTATTTTTTATTTATGTTTATTTTTTATTCTATTTTTAGTTTTGTTTATTTATTTTAGATTTATTTATTTTAGTTTATTGTTTAGGTTTAAGTTTAAGTTTAGGTTTATTTTTTAGTTAAGTTTATTTTTATTTTATTTTTTGGTTTAGGTTTCACATTTTATTTTAGGTTTAGTTTGGGTTTTGATTTTATTTCCTTAGGTTTAGGTTTTAGGTATATTTTTAGGTTTTATTTTTTAGTTTAGGTTTACGTTTACTTTTAGTTTATTTAATTTTATTTAGTTTAGGTATAGGTTTAGGTTTTATTTATTTTGGTTTAGTATATTTTAGTTTAGGTTTAGGTTTTTTTTAGTTTATGGTTTAAGATTTATTTTTTTTATTTTTAGGTTTATTTTTTGGGTTTATGTTTTTATTTAGATTTTATTTTATCTTATTTTAGGTTCATTTTAGGTTTATTTTAGTTTTATTTTACATTTAGTTTTTATTTTATTTAGATTTTTTATTCTTAGGTTTATCTTATTTTTTAGTTTAGTTTAGGCTATTATTTATTTTAGTTCATTTTATTTTTATTAGTTTATTTTATTTTACTTTTAGGTTTTGGTTTAGGTTTTACTTTATGTTTTTTTATTTTGCTTTTTAATTTATTTAGGTTTAGGTTTTTTATGTTTTTTCTTTCAAGGTTTTATTTAGTTTAGGTTTTTAGGGTTTAAGGATTAGGGATTAGGGTTTACGGTTTAGGTTTGGGGTTTAGGGTTTATGGTTTAGGGTTGTAGGTTTTTGGGTTTAGGGTTTAGGGTTTAGGGTTTAGTGTTTAGGGCTAGCTTAGGGTTTAACCTTTTTTAGGTTTAGGGTTTAGGGTTTATGGTTGTAGGTTTAGGGCTTTAGGTTTAGGGTTTTGGGTTTAAGATTTAGGATTTAGGGTTTTGGGTTTTGCATTTTGGGGTTTTTATTTTTAATTTAGTAAATCGATACGTTTAGGCTTATTTAGTTTTTTCTATTTAGGTATATTTTATATTTTTATTTAGTTCAGGTTATTTATTTTAGGATAATTTATTTTAGTTTAGGTTTTTTATTTTAGTTTATTTTTTTAGGTTTAGGTTTATGTTTATATTTGTTTTTTAATTCATTTTTTTATTTTAGGTTTAGGTTTTATTTTTTATTTTTAGGTTTAGGTTTAGGTCTTTATTTTATTTTTTTGATTTAGGTTTTAGGTCTTTATTATAGTTTAGGTTTAGGTTTAGCTTTTATTTATTTTGTTTAGTTTATTTTAGTTTAGCTCTAGGTTTATTTTATTTTGTTTATTTAAGCTTTAGGTTTTTTTAGGGTTTAGGTTTTATTTTTTATTTATTTTCATATTTATTTTTTAGGTTTAGGTTTTTTATTTTATTTTTATTTTATTTTATTTTAAGTTTATTTTTTTTATTTTTCATTTAGTTTTTCTTTTATTTATGTTTTTTTAGGTTTTTATTTATTTTATTTTAGTTTAGTTTTTATTTTTTATTTTATCATGTTTTTTAGGTGTAGGTTTAGGTTTAGGTTTTAGTTTAGGTTTTTATTTTATTTTATTTTATTTAGGTTTAGTTTTATTTATTTATTTTATTTTTAGGTTATATTTAGTTTAGGTATAAGTTTTTAGGTTTTAGTGTTTAGGGTTTATGGTTTAGGGTTTAAGGTTTAGGGTTTGGGATTAAAGGTTTAGGGTTTAGGGTTATAGGTTTTAGGGTTTAGGGTTTAAGGTTTAGGGTTTGGGATTGAAGGTTTAGGGTTTAGGGTTATAAGTTTTAGGGTTTAGGGTTTAGAGTTTAGGGTTTTAGGGTTTAGGGTTTAGGGTTTAGGGTTTAGGGTTTAAGGTTTAGAGTTTAGGGTTTAGGGTTAGTTTTAGGGTTTAAGATTTAGGGTTAGGTTTTATTTATTTATTTTTATTTGTTTGTCTGTTTTCAAATTATGTAAATTGGCAGGTTTAGGTTTATTTAGTTTTTTTTATTTTAGTTTTTTTATTTTTTATTTTCATTTATTATTATTTTAATTTTTATTTTGTTTAGTTTATTTATTTTAGTTTTTTTTGGGTTTTGGTTTAGGATTATTTTTTTAGTTTAGTTTTATTTTTATTTTATTTCTTAGGTTTCGGTTTTATATTTTATTTTTAGGTTTAGGTTTAGGTTTTTATTTTATTTTTTTAGGTTTACGTTTTAGGTTTTTATTTTATTTTTATTTTTAGTTTTAATTTTTTAATTTATGTTTAGGTTTATTTTTAGCTTATTTTATTTAATTTTGTCTAGGTTTAGTTTATTTTAGGTTTATGTCTAGGTTTTATTTATTTTAGTTTAGTTTATTTTAGTTTAGGTTTATTTTATTTTGTTTATTTTATTTTTATTTTAGGTTTAGTTTTTATTTTTAGTTTAGGGTTTGGGTTTTATTATTTATTT
Source organism: Cymbidium sinense (assembly GCA_021442155.1). NCBI lineage: Eukaryota > Viridiplantae > Streptophyta > Magnoliopsida > Asparagales > Orchidaceae > Cymbidium > Cymbidium sinense. The sequence goes on from CM038222.1 coordinate 83,896,381, forward strand.
ATTTTTAAGTTTTATTTTTTAGGTTTAATTTTTAGGTTTAGGTTTTTATTTAGTTTTATTTTATTTTATTTTAGGTTTATTTTATTTTTATTTTATGTTTAGTTTTAATTTTATTTAGGTTTATTATTCTTAGGTTTATATTATTATTTTTGATTAGTTTAAGTTATTATTTATTTTATTTTAATTTATTTTTCATTTTTATTTTATTTTATTTTTAGGTTTAGGTTTATGTTTAGTTTAGGTTTTTATTTTATTTTATTTAGGTTTAGGTTTTATTATTTATTTTATTTTTAGGTTTTATTTAGTTAGGTTTAGGTTTTAAGGTTTTTAGGATTTAGGGTTTAGGGTTTAGGGTTTAGGGTTTAAGGTTTAGGGTTTAGGGTTTAGTGTTTAGGGTTAACTTAGGGTTTATGGTTAGTTTAGGGTTTAGGGTTTATGTTACGGTTTAGGGTTTAGGGTTTAGGGTTTAAGGTTTGTTTAGGGTTTATGGTTTTAGTTTAAGGTTTAAGGTTTAGGGTTTAGGGTTAGGGTTTAGGCTTTAGGGTTTAGGGTTAGTTTAGGGTTTAGGGTTTAGGGTTGTAGGTTTAGGGTTAGTTTTATGGTTTAGGGTTTAGGATTTATGATTTAGGGTTTAGGGTTTAGGATTTATGGTTTAGGGTTTAGGGTTTATGATTTATGGTTTAGGGTTTAGGGTTTATTTTTTAAAAAACTAAGTAAACTAATATGTTTAGATTTATTTAGTTTATTTATTATTTATTTTAGTTTATTTTTTTATTTATGTTTATTTATTTTATTTAGTTTATTTTTTATTTATTTTAATTTATTTTATTTTTTATTTTATTTAGGTTGATTTATTATTTTTATTTAATTTAGTTTATTTATTTTAGTCTTATTAATTTAGTTTAGGTTTTTTATTTTAGTTTTATTTATTTTAGTTTAGGTTATTTTATTTTAGTTTATTTTTAGGTTTATGTTTATTTTTTAGTTTAGTTTATTTTTATTTTATTTTTTAGGATTAGGTTTTATTTTTTATTTTTATGTTTATGTTTAGGTTTTTATTTTATTTTATTTAAGTTTTGGTTTTAGGTTTTTATTTTAGGTTTATTTTTAGGTTTTTATAGTTTAGGCTTAGGTTTATTTTTAGTTTATTTTATTTTATTTAGTTTTGGGTTTAGGTTTAGTTTATTCTAGGTTTAGGTTTAGGTTTTATTTATTTTAGTTTAGTTTATTTTAGTTTAGGTTTATGTTTATTTTATTTTGTTTATTTTAGGTTTAGTTTTTTTTAGTTTAGGGTTTAGGTTTTATTTTTATTTATTTTATGTTTATTTTTTAGGTTTAGGTTTTTTGTTTAGTTTTTATTTTATTTAGGGTTTTTATGCCATCCTTCAAGATCTTTGATGGCGGTGGAACCCATGATACACATTTCACACATTAGGCGGTGTTTACACAGTGGCGTGGCACTCCTCTTCCCTTTTACATGAATAGGTGTTGCATTTGATTGGTACATCGAATAGCCCAATGGTTCAATGAAGACTTTTGCTGAGTTGGAGTACCTCATCATCAAGAGGTTTGTTTTGACTCAGGAGAACATTATAGGTGACCTCATTGTAGAAATAGAAACTCAATGAGTCCTTTGTTGATCACATTCTCGGGTGGCACAACACATGAAATGGGAACCATTTATCGAACAACATGACATTGAGATTCTTCTCAAGAATATCCATGGCGATCCTTCATGCTTAAGGGCTTTACCATCAAAACATTGAAATTAATCAACAAGGTTTGACAAGAAGAAGCCAAATAGTTGCCCTTTCACTAATCATCTAGGCCCAACCACGAAGGTGTGAGAAGAAGCTAGGGATAGTTATGGTGGATAGAGGAAGGAGCTTGTGAGTTAGTATGAGAGACTATGAGCTCGGACCTCCTTTGCCACCTCCTCTTCCACCACCTCGGCCATCATATTGGCCACATAGCACCACAATGACCATTTCCACCACCTGTAGCCTACTAGTGGCGGTATTCATATCCATCGCGGTAGCTACTTTCCACTACTCTTGGATAGATTGAATAAGCCATAGGAAAATCTTTAAGAATCTCTTAAAGAAACTTGATTTTAGTTATGAGCCTAGAGGCGGAGGAACTAGGCAAGAGTGATGATCACAATTGCCTACCACTTGCATGTTAGGCCATGTCTTAGAGGATTGTATCACTTTTAAGGACTAGCTTGAGTGCAACTATAAGTTGGGAGCCATAATTATCCCTGAAGAATATTAATTAGAATAACCATCCAGTTCTATTAGAGTAATCCTTGGGGATACTTGTGATCCTCTTAAGACCAAAGAAGGTTAGGATATCTCCCTATCCCGATCCTCTAAGAAGATCATTTCTAAGATCAAGAAGCTTTCCTTGCGGTGCACGGTAGCTCAAACCTTCAACACAGGAAGGTTTGCTAGTTACAAGGACAACTTCGGGGTGGGTAGCCCACCGGTAAGACTCACCATACTTAGGATAGTCTTGTAGCAAACCATCGAGTCGGTACTCCCTCCACCGTTGCAGCTACCACCTCTTCTACTAGCTCCTCTTCTACCAGCAAAAGCATTGTATCTATGGATAAGAGCACTAATTCCCTTAATCCGCTTACTTTACTTGATTTCTATCATGTACCTCCACCCAAGAAATTAATGAAGAAGATGATTCTACTTATATATTGTTATCTTCTATGCTCTTGATTTTATTCTATTGAAAGCTCTCAGGTCTAAATACAAATAATAGCTCTAGTAGTTGATCCTTTCCTTTCGATTGAGTTGGACTATCCTTCTCTAAATCAATCGGGTTCACTCTTGAGATTGACTTGGAGTTAACTCGAGAATCCCATAGGGCTGTAGGTATGCCCGATGAGAAGGTAGAACTTTCCATAACCTCATCATTCCAAGAAGTCACTATAGTCAACCTATGTAATTGCAAAGTTCTACCTCCTAGGTAGCACCTCAGGATAAGGGTAAGTAAGTCATTGGTTTGAGTGAGCAGATAGCCCCTTCATAGGATGCTCCACCCATGGATATGTGAGACATAGGAGGAATCGACTTCTATTAAAGTTTTAAAGTTAAATCTTTAATTTTAAGTTTTTAGTAGAAAATTAATTTTGATTTTATAATGATAAGATACAATTATTAATGCAGAAAATAGTATAATAAAGTAGGAGAGACAATAGGCACATAATTTACATGGTTTGAAAGAATTGGTCTGATTACCACTAGGAATCTACTAAATACAAAATAGTTACAAATAGTATCTCTATGAGGCGGTACCCACACAATAATATGTACTCTTGAGGGACAGTACAAGATATAATTTTTGACACAAAAGATAAATACAAAATAATAAATTTTGATAAAATAAATCTCTCACAAATATAACAAGCTATCCAATTCAAAAATGATCTCACAACTTATAAATGATCACTTAAAAAAATTTTGGTAAGATAAAATGCTCATAATATTGATAAGAAATAATAAAATAAATATCTTAAAATGATCTTCTTAAGATGTTTATGTTATTACAATTTGTAGACTAATATATTATTTCAAAATAAATTCACAATATTCTTTTTACAATAAAATAAAATTTAGCAAGAAATAATTTGTTTTAATTTAACCAGATTCTTTCAATTAAAGCTAATGATCATAAAATACTTAAATAAAATGAGTATATGATAGATCTAAATAGGAGTAAGCTTTTAATTAAAGAGATCTAAATATGAAAATAATTTCAGCATAATAATTTAATTTAAAATGCTTAAAATATACTTCTAAAATAGATCTAAGAATAAATAATCTTTCAAAATGAGATTAATGAAGAAATATTTAAGAAACCAAAAGAAATTTGTAGGAAGTTAAAAAATTTCAACAAGTTGAAATAGATCTACAAACTATCACAAGAGTTTGTCACAAAAGATGATTGAGAAACTTTGATGTGAAAAATAATGTCCAGACTAATCCACCAAATAGTATAAATTAGAAATAATAAATAGATGGTGAAAATAGCATGAACAACTAAAGGATTAAGATCAAAATAAATTCAAGTAATTTGAGAAAATGCTTAGTTGAAGATGTTAAAGCTTCCAAACCAAGGATTTGATCTTGCAATATTTGGAGAACACTTGGAAGGAAAATCTAAGAATTTTCTCTTAGATTTTTGGAGGGATTTGAATTTGAAATGAGAATACTTTCATGAAGAGAATGAGGATATTTATAGGCAAGAAGGTCATTTTTTATTTCAAAAAATATATTATTCTAACCTCATGCTATCATCTAATAATTTAATATTCAATAAAAAAATAATTTATATTAAATAACTACTAAATTTAGCGGCAAATTTGGTTATTCACATGCAACTAAAAATAATCAAATATGGCTCTTAATATATTCAGAAGCATGTGCATTCATTATTAAAATCAACTAATGTTTGAAAAGTCATAATAAATTCAATTTTAATCAAGCGTCGTCATGTCACCTATCAAATTAAGGAAAAATTCAGGATCCATTGGAGATGAAATGGTATAAATTTCTTGATTATAAAATGACTTTGAAAAATACAAAATTTCATATATTTTTATTAATTTTGACATGTGACATTTAAATATTATGATATAATTTATATATAATCATACATATATTATTTATCATATAACCATCAAATTAAATTAAAATATTTAATTATATTAAGTAAATAAAATAATCACACTTAATAGTCATTATCATTTATTATTTTGACAATTCAAATGCTATGTATGAAACATATAATTGAATGTTAATTAGATAGAGATTTATATAAATTAACCTCACAAATAATATGTTCACTTGTGAGAAAATTGATTCATACAATGAATAAGCATATAACCTAAAATATTTATTTTGAGCTTCAATCCAATTTGATCTATCTTTCATTCTTATCTTGCAATTTCTCAAACATATTATGAGATGTATTGGATATGCAATTAGCAATTGATATATCTAAAACACATAAAAACATTCATTAGAACATCCAAGCATTCATTTGTTATAATCAAAATTGATCGGATTGAACATAAGGCTCGTTAAGCCAATAGGATATGCTTAGGGAGGACCAATCCAAAGTTGATTACAATATCCTAGCTCACCTTACAAAGTTTCCAGCTAAGTTAAGCATATACTACACCCTTGTCTTATCCGACGAGATGAGGGAATCTCAAATTATGGCCTTACTTGATCTAGAGATATGCTTAGCATGCTACTAAGAGGAGGCATGCCACTAAGGACATCTTAGAGTTACATTAATGAAGACTTATTCTAAAAATGATAGCACAAGCCTCTTTACATTATAGTGGATGTTGGCTACTATCAGTTCTAGTTGACTATATCAACATTATAAGTCTATCCTTTAAAAAAATGTTGAGAGGATTCTGTAATCTTGTTTATTTTGGATTATAAGGCACCACATGATCGTGGGATACTTTTGAGGTGATGTACAAGATTGAGGTATTATGTACTATCTTGAAAGATAGACATCACCCTACAATGGACAAAATCGTGCAATAAAGACTCCTTAGGCATGATGGGTCTTTAAATGAACCAGAGATTTGTCCCTTACTTTACACGGATGAATAAAGTAGGGTTTATATTAAACAAGGTTCTTAAGTTTCCTATGAAGGAAAGCCTCTATAGTTAATTACATCTTAGGAAATAAAATTTCCTAAGAATACTCTCGATTAACGTAGATAATTATCATCTCCAAAGATTCAAGGTTAGACTATCAAAAGATTAGTTGTATTTGGAAAATCAATTGGGAATATTCAAGGAGAAGACATATTTTTTGAATTCAAATGAAATAAGTAGGAAATGATCATGATACTAGGAAGCCTAATGAGCATTCCAATCTATCCTATGGCTGGGCTTTATAATTTTGAAGTTGAGGAGATTTATATATTTTGAGTTGAAATTTAATTAGATTACTGGGGCTTATAATCTACTAAAATAAGGTTGTGGGAATGCCTAAGAGGTGAGGATTTATATTAGTATCCCAAAGGAAATAGCTACCTATGATCTTAAATCAAGGGAGCTTCAGTACGAGCTAAAGCATGACCTAAATCTAAGTGACAGGTGGACATAAGGGTTTACCTCCACAAGAGAGAATAAATTATCTACCATTGCTAATTACATTTACTAACTTCTATGATTTTAAATCCATGTATTCTGGCATTATAAATTGCAAGATAGCTAGGGTAGTTATTTAATTAGAAAGAGACTAGAGCATGAGTGGTATAAGCATATGACTTAATCTATAGATGCAAACTATTTTCAAATTTTATTTCATTTTAGACATATCATTTTGACAGAGGCTTTAGGATTTCTTATGCCTAAATGCATGTTGAAATAGGTTATAGGTCAAATCAACTAGAAAAAGGCATTCTCCACCACAAGGGATGCCTTCAATTTAACATGAAAGAGGTCCAATCATGATAAATGCTTTAGGATATATTTTTAAGCATAATCTCCTTTAGAAAACATGATTAGGCAAATATTATTTTATCATGTCTAAAACATACATAACATCAATCTAAATGATACATCATAAAAAATCATATATATCACATCATACACCATCTAACTTAGAGCTAGATGTAATTAATTCTAATTTATGTATTAAGGCTTACGTGGTAAGTCTTGTTAAGCATTAATGTTGTATTTTCTATGTGTAGAAGGATTCAATTTAACATGAAAGTTGATTTCACTTGAAGGTTTAATTGATTTGAAAATTTTAATTTTGTTTTTTTTGTTTCATTTGATTACACTTAGCACTAAGTGTTATAAAAGAGGAAAAGTGGATTGCCCTCTTTCATCCCTATCTTAAGTCACTTTCTAAAGTATATTAATTTGATTTAGTTCTCTTTAGTGAATGGATTATTAAATTATTCAATTAATTATATATTTAGGTTCATTTTAAATAATTCTATTCAAAATGAAAGTCATCTTAAGATTAATTTAATTGAATTACTACCACATGACATATATTAAATCATTCCTTTCCATTACATGTAAAGCATGATTTAATCAGAATGTCTACATATGCAACATATTTTAGAACACTTTAGATGATGAATGTATGTGTATGTTTAGAATTTATATTTTATTTGTTTGAATTATTTAAACATATTATTTTAAAACTTTAACCAAATTATTATACGAAAAGGACATAAGAATAAAATTAAATAAGCATGTACCATTTTTAAACTAGCGATGTGAGGTAATAAAATGACCTCCTTAATATCTAAAGTCAAAACTATTCTCGATATGACTATATATCCATTTGCATTCAAACATATGTAAATTTGTATACATGAACACAAGTAAACTCCAAATCATATGGCTAATTAATTAACCACTTAGTCAATTATGAATGCATGCAATTTTAATGTAAGATGGGATTTTCATTCACTAATCACATATACATATACATGTGCAAAGATATAAACAAGTATGTGTCATTGTTAAACCGGGAAGCGAGATAATCAAATGACCTCCTTAGGGCTAACTAAAGCCTCATATTCCCTGGATGTCCAGACTATATACTTGCTTTTCTTGGACACTCATGGATGTATACATAAATGTCGAAAAGAAAACCATTCAAAGATTGAATATTTTTTATTGAATCATTTATATATATGAATTAAAGCTTTATCCAAATTCTAATGTTGAAATACATAAGATGAAATCAAATGGGTATGTTTCATTGTTAAACCAAGGAAGTGAGTCAAATGACCTCCTTAGCTAAAGCTTCATGTTCCTAGAATATCGAATATATACACATTACCATTCAATCTTATATAAATCAACACATGAATAGAGGAAAGAGAACTTAGCATTCATACACTTAGATAAGCACATGAATTTCTTATGTATTTATAGTAGCATCATAACTCATATTATTATTCATTTATAAGCTTTTGGAAAATACATTTGGATTTAATAATGATAATAGCCATGCATATATTAAATTAAATCAACACATGCCAGCTTACATAAAGTAAATCCATTTTATTTTACTTGATTTTGGAAAGATGGATCCATGAATTCAAATGACATACCAAATTTAACATGATTGGAAGGAGGATAGTCAAATATAAGCAAGTGATTTATTCAACCAAACAAGTTCTTAAGGACAATCAAATCAAATAATATTATTTAAAGCAAACTGAAGCTTCTTTATTAATTAAGTTTCAGATTTGATTTGATTTAAAGAAGAGAAGAGAAATCATTATGTACTATTTTAAACCCATTCCCACATTAGTGATTTGATTTAATTTAAGGAAATGTAATTAAGTTGATTTTATGGGTTAATAAAGTTGAACCCTTAATTAGATGAATTAATTACTCTTATCTATGTCACCTTAAAGTCATTAACTAAATAATTATGAGCCAACATGATATGCATGGAAAATAAACTTGCAATGATCTAGAAAATAAAAGGGCCTAATGCAATGCTCATGATTAATAATTAATTAGATTAATGGACTTAAAATTACTCTAATGGTTTCTCACACATGTGGACTATCCATAATTTCACTAAATTCCTTTAGGTTATTAAACACTAATCACTACATGATTAATTAATTTCCGATGTGATTATGATTTCAATTTGATTAATGATTTAATTAATTTCATTTTAAAAATGCTGAAATGAACTTAGGAAAGGGCCCTTATTCCTTAGTTCACTTAATGTTGAAAATGATTAATAAACATTAATCAATTTATTATTGTTCATGGATTAATAATTAATTAACTTAAAGAGTAGTTAAGGTTAATTAGTCAATTTTCTTAATTAAGTGAGAATAAATCCCAAGAAAATCATGGGAGGCTGAGGTGATCCCATTAAATTAACCAACAAAATTTGGGTTTAATTTCTCAAGTAATTAAGGAGTAATTAAGCTAATTAATGTTCTAATTATACCTTAATTACTACTCAAAATTAGTTAAGATCATTTTTAATTAATTCTCCTATGAAATACCTTTAAAATAAGTATTTATTTGTATTTTTATTTCTCTATGATTTTTATGATTTTTAGAAGTTTCACCCATTTAAAATGATTAATTAAACCTAATTAAAGCCTAACCCTATTGGCACCACGTGGCACGCAAACGTGGTGTGCTTTCCACGTGGCACCTCAGGATTGGAAACTTAAAACTTATCCGACTCAGCACCTACATGATGACGACGAATGCACTTTCTCGTCCACCATCTGATTTAAGATCGGACCGCTATGATTAAGCACATAGATTAATAGGATTAAATCAGATCGATCTAGCAGATCTAATCACGACCATCCATTTCGATCATGCGGAACATATGATGAGTGATCTAACATTATGCAAGTGAGAGAAAAGGAGTTCATCCACCATTATTAACTTGATCCAAGCTTACCCGGGCTCGGATCAACTCCAAAAGGATCCCAGACCTTCACGACATCGGTCGAAGGGGATCCAACGGTCAAGATCACATGAGATGCAAGTTTTCTTAAAAAAGCTCCAACCCATTTTGCGGATTAGTTTTAGCATAGCGAGCTAGAGCTCAAGGGTGGCTCGACAATTGCTTCATCTAGTGGAGATGAAGCTCTGTTGAGCAATAATTGGATCAATTCCTCAATGTTTGCTTAGAAGGCCATGAATTGATGATTTGGAGCTTGGCTTGATTGATGTCCCACCTCCGGTGCCTGGGAACCTTAGGAGATGATTTATTCTTGCTCAATGAGGCCTAGGGAAGGTGCGTGCAAACTTAATTTGAGTTTGATGGAGAAATGGGAAAGTTAGGTAAAAAATGGGAGTGTCCTATTTTAGGATAGACAGGAATGGCAATTTTTGATAGAAGAATGAGCTTGGGAGCTTAGGAAATGGCTCTAGCGGGTCCTCTTGGGTAGCTAGGGCTCCGAGGAATGATTTTTGTGCGTGTTCGAGTGGAAATGAGGGGGTGTATACCCCCTTCAACTTGATCAGATGGTGGGGATGGGTTTGGCTTATAGTGACAATCTGGCCATCTTAGGGAGTCATGGGTGGTAGGGAGGAGGTGAGTTGGCTCGACTTGGTTGGTTGAAGTTGTGGAGGTGGCTGCCAAGGATGAATCATGGGTGTCCTATGGGTTTCAAATGCTCCAATGGGGAGGGTGAGGTGATTTCACCTCCCATGGTTCATGGCTGACCCAACCACCCCTTGGGTCGGTTGGGCAATGTCTAGGTGCTAGGTGGACCATTGGGAGAGTACCAGTGGCCAGAATAATGACCACTTACATGGGTGATTTATCTCATGTGATGCCCTTGACTTAAGGGTAGAATGATTATTTGGCATTGGATTTGATTTGGGAAGATTTGAAATGAGCCAAAAATGGGTTAGCCCAAATTACAAGTTAATTGGAGTTGATTTGGTTAGGTTTGGATCAATTTGACTCATTTAGGTCAAACTGGGTTAGGTTGGGACAAGTTAACCAATTGGTCAAATTGGGTCAAACCAATGGTTGGGTCAAGGTCATATGATCATTTAGGATATTTTGTTCAATTGGTTTGGTTTAGTTTAGCTTAGATTTGATTTTGGCTCATTTAAATTCATTTGGGTCAAATGGGTTTGACCAATTTGAACAAATTAGAATTAGTTTAGGTGTTGGTTTGGGTTTAGTTGATGTCAAGATGATTGTAGGCTTTAGTTTCAATTAATTTTGATTTGGTTTTAATTTAGGCCAACTTGATCCTTTAGGGTTCTATCATGGCTTTGGTGCAATCATGGCTTTAGTCAAGTTCAATAATCAATTTAGAATAAACTTTATCCATTGGTTGCAATCAATTTGGTTTATATTTTGATTTGATCCAATTTGGTCTTTTAGTCAATCTGGGTCAACTTGGGTCAAGAGGGCTAATTAGGTTTGGTTTGACTCAATTGAAGGTCAAGTCATATTCAAATATTGATTTTGATTTGGTATGAATCATTGGTTTCAAGGGATTTGGTTAAGGTTGTAATTTGACTAGTTTGGCTTCATATGGGTAAAGGGGTTGACTTGGTCAAATGACTAAGTTGACCTAGTTTTTTTATGACAATTGATCAACCTAGGGTGATCAAATCATGATGGAGGTTTTGGTGGGCTTGGTTCAATCAAATTTGGGTAGGATTAGAACTTGGCTCAAATAGATCAAATTAGCCATTTTGGGTCAAGTGAACCAATTGGGTTTAACTGGCTTAATTTTGGGTTGAGTTTGATTTGGTTGAGTATATATATGGATTTGGGATTAATATATAAATTTAATTGCAATTAGCTTGGGTTCAAATGGGTTATGGTTCATTTGAACATTTCAAGTCAAAATAGTTAAGTTGGGTTTGACTTGGTTTGATTTTGGTTTGGCTTGATAATTATAGATTTCATTTATATTTGTGAATATGATTGAAGGTATGATTGATTCATTATAAAATCAATTGAATTTGGATTTTGGAATGAAGGAATATTGCTAAGTCCATGGAGTTGAGTCATGTGGCTTAGGTTTGGATTTTGATTTGGTTTGATTTAGTTTTAATGATTTAAATGTATATTTCATTTAAATTTCTAAAGATGATTGAAAATATGATTGATTTGTGAAAATCAATTGAGTTTGACTTGATTTTGATTAAGATTTGGCTAAGTCCATGGGATAGGTCATATGGCTTAGGAAGGGTTTTGATTTAATTTGATTTAGTTTGATTTACTTTTGATCATTCAAATGTAAATTTGATTTATATTTAGGAAGATGATTGAAGATATAAATTGATTATGAGAAAATCAATTGATTTTGGATTGATTTGGATTAAGATTTGGCTAAGTCCATAGGATAGGTCATATGGCTTAGGAAGGGTTTCAAGTTTGGATTTGATCATGGGCTTTAATCATTTGGTTTTGGAATTTGGTTTGGATTTAGATTTGAATTTGATGTTTGAATTGAACTTGAGGTTTGGTTTGAGAAGGTGAACATGGATTTGATTTGGGTTGTAGGGTAGGTGTACTATCTTAATCTCTAAGGCATAACCTAATCCTATGGTTAACCCTTCTAAGTGTTTAGGCTTAAGTTAAGTATTTACCTAATTATTAGAAGTGTCTTATGACAAGGGAAGTCTTGATGTGTAGAAGACTCCTAAGTTTAAGATGGGAAGATTGAATCTACACTCCAAAAGTGAGGTCAACAGGCCTTATGCTCCATAGTATTTCCCTTAGAGATAGATGATTGGATGACCGAAGCCAAGTATCACATTATAGACACGAATACATCTTTCAACACTTTACTTGGGAGACCATGCATACCTGAGAACAACATAGTTCCATCCTCTCTACATTAAGATGCGGCTTACTACCTCCCGGTGGTTAAAAATTTCTAAAGGGGTCTCAGAGCACGTTTCAAATATGTTTGTGAGAAATGAAAGAGGACATGACCCTTATAGAATTTCACCTTTTTAGGATGCCACACAGTTCTGTAGATGTACTTATTCAGGTGATCGAGTACATTATCAAGGTATAGTGTACTATCTTGAAAGACAGAAGTCACTACCATTTAATGTACCTAATCACCTTAATAAGGACTCCTATGGACGATGGGCTTTACATATTTTAAATCAGGTTTGTTAAGTTCTCTATAGGGGCAAGCCCCCATAGTTAATTACATCCTAAAGGACGAGATCCCTTAAGAAAACTCTTGATTAAGGTAAATGATCGTTGTCTCTGAAGATTTGAATAGGAAAGGACTATCAATCGATTGGTTTATGTTTGAAGATCAAAATGGGATTGATCAAAAGAGGGAGTTATTATCAAAGCCAAAATGAGAGATAAGTAAGAGATGCCCATAATGCTAGGAAACCTAGCGAGCATCTCAAACTATCTATAGTTGGGCTTTACATTTTAGAAATTGATTTAGTTTGTTTGAGTTATATTTTTCATTAGAATTTTATGACTTAGGATTCCTTAACACAAGATTAAGGAAATGCCTAATATGTGAGGAATTATGCTTATGACCCACAAAGGGGAGATGCAACCTCATAACCTAAATCTAAGGAGCTTCGGTGAGGGCTAGAAGCACAACCTAAATCTAAGGAAAAAAGTGGGTGATTGGTTTGCCTCCACAAGAGAGGACAAACCACCTGATAGTTTGACTTACAATCGCCTGGGGGTGGCCACCAATTAATTTCTCCTATAATTTTAAATACATGTAGGCAAGTCATTATGTTTATGCAAGATAGCTAGGCTATTATTATTTAGAAAGAGACTAAGTCTTTAAACTCACTCGCTAAAGAGACAAGATCATGTAAAGGGACATGCATCAAATGACCTAAATCTAATGAAATTTCAAATTTCATTTTATTTCCATTTTTGGACAAATATTTTGACTCTGGCTAATAGGATTTTTTATGACTAATGCATGAGAAAGAAGATTATTGGCCAAAATCAGTGAGAATGGAGGAGGTGAGTTTCCACCATGGCTCTCAAAGGTCAAGCTGAGTTTCTCTAGAAAAGGTGGAAGCCCTCCAATCAAGGGTGAAATAAGATGCATTTGTGCATGATATTACAAAAGAAATTCTCATCCACCTAAGGGGTTGCTAATTCTTTTATCTTGATTCTAAACCTAAGCTTTAGGTGAGGTTATGAGTTGTTTAATTTTAATTTGAATTATTAAGTTGGGTAAAGATTTATTTTTCCTATAGAGCCTAATCCACATCAGCCATACATAAAGCAAGGAAGAAACTAGGAAAATCATGTCACTTAATGCAAAAGCTAAATAAAACATCAATCAATTTATAAAGCTAATCGCAAAAAGAATAAATGACCATTGTGCTCGGGCAGCACTGCATAAACCCAAAAATATCAAATATGGGTAGCTGAGCTCCACCCTTATACAACCAGAATTAAAATAAATCAAATTACAATTTAAGTAAAGGAATTCATTATTCTGGGGGTCTTCAAGCTTTATTCTTCTTTCTTCTTCTTCTTTTCTTTCTTTGGTTCCTTCTTTTGGATGATTGGAAGGTGGATGCTCCAAAGCATCACATGGTGCATAAGATAGGATCTTATGACCAATGCTTATCCTAATCCCCATAACAATCATTCCAAAATCCTAATTATTCAACTTTTTACATGAAAAGGAAAAGTGGAAATCTAACTAACACCTGTAAAATAAAGATTAGCTAAAACATACCACAAAAATCCCAAGCATGTATATTGGACTTATCACCCCACACATGGGTGACTAAGTCCACTTGACCTATGGATTATGCTTAGGGGTATAAAGCTCTTGCAAAAGCATTTATATTTTTATTTATGATAGTGCCCCTTAAGCACAATCCCTTGTAGAAAAGAATAGTTAGACTAAGCACATCCTACCATTCATTCTATGAGCATACACCCTAACATCCAATCTAAAACATATATCACAAAACAAAACATAACATCAAACCATGCACCGACCTACCTAAGACTAGAAGTGGTGACTTAGGCTAATGTGTGTGCTTCAAATTTTCTAAGTGTGAAGAACATGTTCAACATAGAAGAGGGTTTTATTTAAGTTGTTTAAGTGTATTTGGTTGATTTTATTTCATGTTTGATTTGTTTAAGTGGATCTACAATTAATTACTAAGTTATGAAGAGGGAAGAGAAGAGAACCTCTCTTTCCTTCCCCTAAGTAATTTCTAAAGTAGATTCACATTTTAGTTTCATTTAGGTTAATGTTTTGATTACATCTTTTGATTAATCCTAAGTTTAAATAATACTCTAAACAAACCTATTCAAAAAGAAAGGTATTTTAAGATTAAATAAAATGAATCAAAACTCACCTAAAATATATTACTTCATTTCATTCCCAGCATATATAACATGCACATGGATGGAATCTAAGTATATCTATACATGCAAATAAAAGTATTTAACACACTTTATGATGCATGCTAAGTAATCAATTTAAGGAAAGTTAGTAGTTGAATATGCATGGTTTTTTTTTCTTAAGTAAAAGAAGGGTTTTCCTTATCCAAATTTTCACATACATACATGAAAGTAGGAAAGGCATAAGTGAGTCTGCCATTGTACAGAGGTATAAGGTACAAGACCTACTTAGGGCTACTTAAAGCCTCTCACAACCTCAAGGTTGTCGGACTAATATACCACTTTCCTTAAATACAAGCATGTATATAAAAGAAATGAAATAGAAAAGGAAAATGCAAAAGTTGTTTGATGGTTTGATTTTATCTTATGCAATTTATGCATGCAAGTATAAAACCCTTCTTAGGTGATTGCATAGGAATGAATAGGGTATAGAATTAAGTAAGTGTTGGGTTCTTTTCAAATGAACCCTACATCTTACCAACTCTATTCAAGCTATATAACATAAGAAAAAAAAAAACTATACTAAGCATGACTTTATAATCTATCACATGCAAACTTATAATTAAGGCATAAGTAGCACTTTGATTTGGTATTTGACTTATGTATTTTGAAAATAATTTGGATTTAGTAGTGATAATAGCCACTCATATTTCTACTTTATCCAACACATGCAAATTTGACATAAAGTAAATAATTTCATTTTAAAATTTGAATTTCAAAATTATGAATGCATGAAATCACATGGTATACAACTTAACATGTTGGGGAAAGAGTCAAATTAATGTAAGCATGTAAAAAAACTCACTTCACTTAAATCATAAAGACATTCCTATAGAATAAGAAATTTTAGAATAAATCAAAGTGAATTTCAAAGTAATTTTTGTTTAGTTTGAAATTTAATTTAATTTTGAAAAGGTGAGATGAGTTTGCTGTTCCCAACCCATTCCCACATGTGTTTGATATTTTTGTTTAATTTTTAGGTGATTAGATCCATTTTTATGTGTTGATTAGGTTAAGGTATGAATTAAGTAGCTTAATTAACCCTTACTACACCACCTTAGAAGAATCAACTAGATAATTATGAGCCAATGAGATGACATAAAACCCACAAGGAATTTAAATTTGCAATGCACCTATAATGCAAAGGCCTAATGCAATTTGGCTCATAATTAAAGTTAATTAAGCTAAGAGGTTTAGCTTAAGTAATTTCAAAACACCCTTTCACACATGTGAATTAGGTTTTGATTTCCTTAATTGAACTTAGGCTATTAAACACCTAAGCATATACCAAAAGTAAATTAATTAAGTTTTAAAGCTTTTTAGAATTTTTAGAAATTGATTAAGGGGATAATTAATGAATTAACTCTTAATTAAGAGGAGATTAATGAGAGAAGGGGGGGTTAGGGAATAGCTTAGGGAATATGCCCAAAAATATTCCATAAACCTCCTACTCATTGGATCTGACATTAATCAACCCTAATCATAGGTTAAAATCACTAATCATACCCTAATTATGCTTAATTACATAAGAAGGGTAATTAAGAAAATCATATGCAATTAGTCTAATCAAGAATACAATAAATCCAAAGAAAATTATGAGAGGCAGAAGTCATCCCCTAAAACTTACCAAAGAAATTAGGGATTAATCAGAGGCCTAATTAAAAAATAATTAGCAAAATACACTTTCAAATAAAACTTAAATTCAAAGAAAATCATAATTTAAAACTCATCAAAATTAATTTTAAAATATTCTAGGTTTAATTATCTATCCATTAGATTTTATTTCATAATTGTTTGAATTTTCTAGCAAGAGTTATGAATTTTTGAAGTTCTGTAAGTGAATTAAGAATTAATTAATGCATTTTATTAATCCCTAACTAATCCCTAGCTCATGGCACGATGCGTGGTGGTGACGGCGGTCAGCACGCTTTATATTCATCGCACCGTGAAGGGGTCACTTAACTTGTCACCTCATGGATGGTGACGGCAGTGCACGCGCTTTAATCCTTTGTCGTGATCAAAGATCGGACGGCTAAGGATCCCCCCCCCTCGCAATTTTACAAAGGATAAACATATATCTAAACATGTTAAATAATCTCAACCATCAATCTAAAATGCATGGATGGGGATGAGATCATTTTCCTTGATCCTTGAGACCATCCATGATCAAGGGAATATCCAAGCTAGATATAGCAGAATCAAAATTCAACCCACACCATCTAAGGATGAGAGCAAAAAATACAACGATCAAAAATCGATGGGGTGAAAATTTCTTTCACAAAGCTCCACACCACATTGAGTTTAGTGATCGAAAAATCCCATACCTTGTTGGAGGTGATCATCAGCACTCGATTCCCTTGGAGAAGCTTCATCTGGTTAGGACAAAGCCTTGTTGAGAGTATGAGCACTTGAGGTTGAGTAGATCAATGTGTGGACCAACTCCTCCTTGCTTGAGCTTCGGCTTTAATCCAACTTGATCCTTCCTTATTGTGGGAACTCCAATAGAAGCTTAGGTGCACTTGACTTAGCGCCTAGATGAAGTGTGCAAGAGAAATTGGAAGGAAATTGAGTGAGGAAAAATTGGCTAATGGATTGAGCTCCCCTATTTTTGCACTATGCAAAACTTCTAATCCTCTCTAAGAAGCTTGGGAGGGCTCTCTGATGATTGCTCTGAGTTCCTTAGCTTCAATCGATAGAGGGCAAGTGAGAATTGAATTGAATTACAAGGAGTATATCTCCCCCTTGAAGGATCAGACGACTGACAATGCTCTTGTAATTTTGATCCAATTAATTATATTGGGAGGGCTATTTGATCTATTTTGAGTGTGCACATAGTTGGTTTGATCCAAGGAGTGGATTTCCAACCTCCAATGTGCTTGAATTTGAGCTTGAGAGGGAGTTTGAAAATTCAATTTTAAGCTAAAGGATTTAGTTTAGTCTAGGGAACAAATGGGCTGACCCAAACCCATTAGGTTGGGTGCAACACTCATCACTAAGTCCCCTTGAGCTTTTAGGAAAGCCTCAAGTGAATGTGAAGAGGGTATGACCAAATTACCTAATGGTTAGGCCAAAATTTGTGCTATGGCCTAGGGGTAGGATGGTCATTTTATTATTTTTCTAGTTTGGACATATTGGGTATGTGGAGAAACTAGGTTTGTAAATCTCATTAGATTTGGTATCCATTTGATATGGTTTGCTCATGTTGACCCATTTAGGTCAAAATGGGTTTGGCTTGATTTGAAAGTGATTTGGTCTAAGTTCAAGATTTTGACTTGAAAGGCTTAGATTGGATTTTGAATGGATTTGAGTTTGATTTTTGAAATTGGTTTTGATTGTTTAAATTTATATTTCATTTATATATGTGAATATAAATGATAATATAAATAGATCATGAGAAAATTTTAAGGATTTGAAGTGATTTAATCATGATTTAGGTTAAATCCATTAAAGGGAATTGAAGGATTTAAGGAAATTTTAAAATTGAAATTTAATTTTTGAATTGTATTGGATTGATTTCTATTTATATTTCATTTATATATGAGAATACAATAAGTTTTGAGAAAATCCCATAAGTTTGAATAGGTTTGATCATGATTCAGGTTAAATCCATTAAAGGGAATTTAAAGATTTTAAGGGAGTTTTAAGTTGGAATTTAATTTTTTGATTTGATTTGGCTGATTTATTTTTATATTTCATTTATATATATGAATATAAATGTGAATATAAATAAGTTTTGAGAAAATCCCGTGAGTTTGAATAGGTTTGATCAAGATTTGGTTAAATCCATTAAAGGGAATTTAAAGGATTTAAGAAAATTTCATATTAATTTTGAATTTTGAATTTGATTTGATGGGTTTGAATTTATATTTCATTTATATATGTGCATATAAATGAGAATATAAATGAGGTATGCGATAATCTCAAAGGTTTGAAGAGGTTTGAATCATGATTTTGGTTAAGTCCTTTAAGGAAAATTAAGGACTTAAGCAAAATTTGGACATAGAAATTTTTTATGGATTTTGATCATGGGTTTCAATCATAGATTTCAATCATGGAGTTCAATCATGGAATTGATTCAAGTTTGGAGAAAATCAATTAAGACTGATTTGGAGTTTGACTTGGAGGAAGGAAGGTAAGGAAACATTTAAAAATTTAAGGTTGAGAATTTTTAACAAATTTTGTTCATATTTAATTTCTAAGTCTAGGACAAGGTTGAGTATCCACCTAATCACTATGTGTCTTAAGACTAAGGAACTCTTAAAGTCTAAATGAAGTTATGTCTAAGATGGAGGTTGAGAATCATTAAAAAAGGTCAACAAAGGGAATAGGTGTGGTGTGATTGACAAGAACACCTGTAGTGTTGATAAATGATCAACAACAGAGATCACAAGAATAAAAAAAAATCTATTTTAGAAAGAATAGAAAGAATCCAGAGCTTAGTACAATGTGGCTCTACTTATGTCCAAGACATAAGAGAGAGGGAAGAATCCACTAAGGGAATGAGTGTGAACCTTCCACTAGGGAAGCAGGTTTAAGTCATCCACAAGGGCATGAATGGTTTGGTTTGATTTGAATCTCATTGAGGAAAAAATATTTGATTTGAATTCCACTGGGGAAGTGGGTTGAATTTATTTCAAATTTTGTTAGGTTTGAATTTTTAGGATGAACCCTTTTGGTTTGCAATATTTGGCTAAGTAGGAGCCATGGGAGACAACTCAGTTTACCAATCAAAGGGGTGGTCTACTAAGCACATAGTAGGACTAACCAGCAAGGGCCTTTAGGTATCGACAGCTGTATGAGGAAGAAAGCATAGTA
Organism: Cymbidium sinense; assembly: GCA_021442155.1. Classification (NCBI taxonomy): domain Eukaryota; kingdom Viridiplantae; phylum Streptophyta; class Magnoliopsida; order Asparagales; family Orchidaceae; genus Cymbidium; species Cymbidium sinense. Next base: position 83,916,100 of record CM038222.1, read on the forward strand.
GACTTATATCGTCCAAGTAAGGACCATTTTCTGGGGTAATCTATTGGCAGTTGATTATCCAACCTAGAGGCTATTGAGTGAATGCCACTAGGGAACTTAGAACAGCTCAAAGATAGTAAAGATTGATTTCACTTTTAGATTTGTTTATTTTTATTATGATGGATCTCATAGGTTTGCAATGAACTACACTGAGTAGGGGTCATGGAAGCCTAGACCTAACTTAGATTTATCAATTTAAAGGGTAGTCTACTAGCAAGGTAGGATTACTTGGGAAATGCCTTTTGGTACACAATGGTAAAGTCTTGAAGAAAGAATGGGGACTTATATCTTCTAGTAATAAAACCATTGGGTGATGGTGCTTTGGAACCAAATTAAACCTAGGGTTGATTTATTGAGTGAATTCCACTAGGGACTTAAATGCTCAAGAATAGTCAAGATTAATTTTATTTTAATTTATTTATTTTTGGTGGATTAAATAGGTTGATAAATCCTGCGAGAAGGAGCTTATAGAAGCCTAGATCTATCTTAGATTTACTGAACCAAAGGGAGTAGCTTCCCGGCCGATGGGAGAACTATCCAACCAAAGGAGTGCCTTTTGATTTGTAATGATCAATTCAAGGGTTGAAAGCTTAGGACTCATCTTCCACTAAAAAGATCAGGGTGATCTTTGCTTTGAGCATAAATCAAACTGGCCTAAGCGACACAGGATTTGTGCCATCATCAGAGAAAAGAATGTGTCATAGTATTACATCTTTCAAGAGGGATGATTATTGGGGTAACTATTTATGGCAAAATAGGTGAACCCGACTGGGGTGACTATGGAGTGATCAGGATTATCTTAACCTAGTGAAATTCTATGGGGAGTTGGGACTACCACAAAAAATAGGATGCCTGCTTGGGAGAAGGGGCCCTTTGGGGGCTTAAATTACTAATCCACAACTGAATTAATTTATGTTATTTTAGTTTGTTATAATGTGGGCCCTGTTAGTTTACGATGGATCAAACTGAAAAAGAGCTTATATCAGTCTAGTCCTATCTTAGATTTACTGAACCAAAAGAAAATTTATGCATCCGTTGAACAAATTCTCCAACCATAGGGGTGGCTACTAGGAAAGGGGAACTATCTAATCCAAAATTAACTCGAGTAGTGTATAAATGGGGTTACAAAGGACTTGATCCAAATAGAGTGCTCGTAGGGGATGGGGATGGTAAAGGCTTAATCCAACATCTTAGAGAAAATGACATGTCTAGTCATATATCCAATAGGTATTCATTGTCCAACTCAAGGAGCAAACACGGAGACTCATATCTACTAAGAGTGGTGTACTCACTGAGTAGAGTCATTGTCAGTATAAAAAACATCAACCAACCTAAGGTGCCCTGGGTTTGCAATTAGCTGGGAAGAAAGCTCAGGACTCATCCTCCTATGTTTGGGCGATTCTTTGGGATGGTTGTCTTAAAACTCGATGGGTGCTATTAGACCTAGGCATTCTTGAGTGAATGCCACTGGGGACTTATATCAACTCAAAAGAAGTCAAGAGGAAAGGAGCCTCTGAGGGACTTATCCTAAACCTCAAAATATACTAGACCTAGTTAGAGCATGATGGCTAGTTCAAGAAGAAAGCACGGGGACTCATATTTTTAAATGAAGTTAACATGAGGTAACTTACTGGATTGGTAGTGAAGAATACCATTCTAACGAGGTGCTCTTAGGTGTTACAATGATTAAGTTAGGAAGAAAGCTCAGGGACTCATATCCTCTAACAAATAACCACTGGGGTGACATACTTGCGAGGTAGCATGTAGACCCAACCTAAAGCAGCTAATGAGTGAGTGTCACAGAGGGTTTGTTCCCACATCAAATAGCTCGAGACATAAGATTTGTGTTTATTTTGTGCATGTGTTAAAATGAATAGGATGCCTCTTGGGGACACTTACACCTAACATAAAACACGCTAAGGAATTATGAAATGATGCCATGGATGGCAACAAGAATTCCCACCAAGAAAAGATGCCACTTGGGTTCTCTCACACCTAACTTAGTTATGTTAATCAAAATATGATACCTCTCAGGTTATTTTAAAAGATGCCACTTGGGTTTTCTCACACCTAACTTAGTTATGTTAATCGAAATAGGATACCTCAGGTTATCTTACACCTATTCTAAAAGCATAGGGAGATTGTGTTTATGTTGTTAAAGAGGGATAGGATGCCACCGGGGGACTCTTACACCTACCCTAAACACGTCATGGAGAATTCGCAAGACAAGCAAACAACACTTTGAAAGAAGAAAAGATTTGATGAATGGAATCATATTTTGTTCTTTTTATTAATGATATGTTTTTAAATAAGTTTTGTTTCATGGGTAATATTTCTTTAGATAGAGCCCATTAATCTGAAGTATCAGGTGTTCTCCTTTACAATCAATAAGCTGATAAGATCCTCCTTGGTAAGCCTTATCTATGACATAGGGGACTTCCCAAGTGGGTTCAAACTTACCTCCCATCTTTCGACGAACAATAATTGGTCTCCTTAGGACTAACACAAGTTCTCCTACTCAGAAAGACTTGGGGCAGACCAGCTTGTTGTAAACTTAAATCATCTTGGCCTTTTATAACTTGAGGTTCTGGCACACCCGTAGATGACTCTCCTCCAAACCTTTGAGCTCTTCTAACTGCAACTTTGCATTCTGCTCTGTAGTGATCTTGTTACTCAGTGCTATCATTAGTGATGGGAGTTGAACTTCTAAAGAAAGAATGGCTTTAGATCCAAACACTAAGGAAAATGGGGTAGACTGAGTTGGAGTTTAGAATGTGGTGCGGTAGGCCCACAAAACATCAACCAACTACTCGTTCCACTATTGTTTGTTCTCATCAAGAGACTTTTTTAGTATCTAGATGAGAGTTTTTTGAATGCTTCTGCTAAACAATTAACTCTGGGTAGTAGATGATGGAGTATCTCCAATCTATACCATGTCTTCTAGAGAAATTGTTAATCTTTGTGCTTTTGAATGCAGTACCATTATCGGATATAATTCGTCGAGGCACCCCAACTTATATATGATATGGTTCTTGAAAAACTGAAGCACATGGTGAGCTGTGACCTCTCTGAGTGGGATGGCTTCCGCCCACTTGGAAAAGTAGTCGATAGTAGTTAAGATGAATCGATGCCCCTTGGAGGAAGGAGGATCGATCGGAATTATAATGTCAGTACCCCAACACTCAAATGGCCATGAAGCCAAAGTAGGGTGTAGAATGTTGGGTGGTTGGTGGAGGACCACACCGTGCACCTGACATTGATGGCATCTTCTAGCTACATCCATGCAATATGTGATCATAGAAGGCCAGTAATATCAATGTCTTTTGATCTTTGTCTTCATCTTTGGACCGGAGTGATGGGCTCTGTATTGACCTGGGTGTACCTCGGTTATAGTGCCACATGATTCTTGTTTGTCCAAACAACATAACCACATTTGATCAAAGGACCGGTGGTATAGGGTGTCATCAATAAGAGTATAGGAGAGAGCTCTCTGTTTCACATGATGAACTTGTGACTTTTCTTGAAATAGTTTGCCAGTGTTCAAATAGTCTATGAACGGTTGCCTCCAATCCATCTCCTTGTCCATTTTAGCAATGACAACCTCTCATTTAAGAGAAAGTCTCTCGATGAGTTCAGAATCAATAAGGGATAGGACTTGTCTATTTTAGACCCTTATTGAAATGGACTCATCTTTTGGACATGCCAATTCTTTGGCAAGTTTAGCTAAGGCATCTGCTACTGTGTTCTCTACTCGGGGAACCTTGTAGATGGTGACTTTAAGAATTTGGGCCAACAGCTTCATGATATACTCATAGTAATGATGAAGCTTGTGTTTGAGGACCTAGTATGACCTAGCAATCTAGTTCATGACCAACTGAGAGTCCCCAAAGATGTTTATGCTCTTGACACTGATAGTGATGGCTAACTCCAAACTGGCAATCAAAGCCTCATACTCAGCTTTGTTGTTGGTGCAGGGGTTAGAGAGATAGTATGAGAATATCATCACATTGTAGTTTAGAGTTAGAAGAACTATTCCTACCCTTGCCTTTCCTGGGAGAATAGATCATGGTGCTTCACTTTTAATAAAAGAAGCATCACCATCAAAATACATCTCCCATCGTTGGTTACTTGCCTCCCCTAAGTTCATAATTTGTTCAACGGGGAGATCGTCACTAAGCGGAGAATCAACAGGAAGTGGGTGTGCTGCTAAGAAATCTTCTAGTGCCTATCCTTTTACCTCACGGAAGGGTACAAATGTGATATAAAACTGTGAGAGTATCATGGACCAATGAGCCAAATGTCTAGAAAGCATTGGTTGTGTCATGAGATATTGCAGTGGATTGGTTCGAGAGACCAAGTTCACCGTATGAGAAAGCATATAGTGTTGTAGCTTCTGAGATGCAAAGATCAAAGCTATTCAATATTTCTCAATAGGTAAATAGTTTCCTTCAACAAGGATTAGATAATGATTAAGGTAGTAGAGAGCACTTTCCTTCCCCACATCATTGGCTTGAGCCAACAAAGCAGAAAAGTCATCCAATGCGGTATAAAGGATCGTTCTTGCGTGATATGCTAGAACTGGCGGCTTCACCAAGTACTCTTTGATATCTTTGAATGTGTGCTGGCACTTATCATCCCACTTAAACTTGGCATCATTTTTGACAAGTGCTGAGAATGGTTTGCATCTCCTCGATAGGTTTAAGATAAAGCGGCTTAGATCTTCCAGCCATCCTTGAAAGGATCTGAGTTGAGTTAAACTTGTAGGAGGAGGAATTTATAAGATAGCTTTAATCTTTTCAGTATCTATTTCTATTTCCCAGTGTCAGACAATAAACCCAAGGAATTTCCTTGAAGTGACTCTGAATGCACACTTCAAGGGATTCATTTTGAGGTTATATTATCTTAACCATTTGAAAACTACTCTCAAGTCAAAGAGGTGGTCTTCCTATTCTCTGATCTTGACTAATAGATCATCAACATAGCACTCAACCTGATGATGGATGAGTTCATTAAAGATCTGAGTCATTTCCCATAAGTATGTAGCACCAGCATTTTTAAGGCTGAAAGGCATGACGCTATAATAGAAGATTCTGATCGAGATTTAGAAAGCAGTGTTTCTCTCATCTTCAAGAGACATCTTAATTTGGTTATAGCCAGATGATCCATCCATGAAAGAAAAGATTGAATGTGATGAGGCAATGTCCACCATTAACTTTGGTATAGGAAGAGGAAACTCATCCTCAGGACATGCCTTGTTTAAGTCCCTAAAATCGGTGCATATGCGAATTTGGCCATTCTTCTTCTTAATTGAGATGACACTAGCTAACTAGGTAGGATATTTTTCTTCCCTGTTGAAACCAAGATTGATCAATTTCTTAACTTTAGAAATGACCTATTGTTCAATTTCTAATCACTTGTGTCTAGGTGCTTGCTTAATAGGGGTAACATTAGGGTCTATTTTTAGCTTGCGGACTACTACATTAGGAGATAATCTAGCCATTTTTTCATAACTCCATGCGAAGTAGTCTTTAAACTCGGTCAATAGAATAACTAAGTCATTGGTTTCTTCTTCATTCAATAATGAACTGATGTATGTCGGGCGAGGATTTTCTTCTTTCCTGAGGTTGATTTCTTTAAGCTTATCGATTGTTGAATGAATCTCCTCTTCAAATTGGCTGTGCCTCTTTAACTTGAAGATCATCTGGATCATCTGAAGTTTTTAAACACACATTCTCATAAGCATTGGGGATGGGTGAGAAGAAACTATCGAACTCCAAATGGTTGGTAACAACGAGGCAATAATCTTCATCATCGACAGGACCCACTATAATGAATCCTAATTTTGCTCTGGATTGTGCTTTCCTACCTATGTTGTTCCATAGCTTTTCAAAGTATTCTGACCTGTGCTTAGACCATGTATGAGGAACTAAACCTTTCTATATAAGATTTTTATCATAAGTTGAGTAAAAGTTAAAAGTTAATTCCATTAATTCTTTAAAAGTATCTTCCTCAAGTCCTACATCAAGCTATGGAATTGAGGATGATGAACAAAAGAACCTCTTACGCTTCATGTCCTTTGGAAGACATAGGGACTTCCTTAACTACTAAACCTTCAACTTTGAGATGTAAGTGAGGTTAGAGCTAAGGTTCCCAACTTCCTCTAATAGTTTCACATAAACCAAATTGAATACTTTGCTTTGCTTGGAGGCAGTCTTCATTTCATTTTGGATCAAAGTCACCTCCAATGGAACCGAGAGGGGTTGGCTAGTATACTAATCACATTAGACTCATCCTCAGGATTCCAAGTCTATATGAATAGTAGGGTACTCATGAATGGAACACGACCTGTGGTGAAGGGCTAGGGGTCTCCCACCAGGCGCCTCTCTATTTGCCTCTACTTCTACACGGTAGAGGTTGAGCCATCCCACATGTCCATATGATGGAATGAACTGTGGGTGGAATGTGATATGCGGGTCCACTTCTTCTTCAATTCCCCTTTCTTGCTCACTTGGACTTTTATTTTTCTTTTCATTTTCTTTTATCTTTTATTTTGCTTCATTTTCTTTTGCTTTTATATATGCATTTGAATTTTGTCCAAGTTCATGAGAAAGGGTGTTTTGAGTAAGATAGTAGGTTGCATCCTCATAGATCTTAATCTCTCTAACTAAAAATGACTTTTCATCCCCATTGACACGGTACTCAATTCCTTCTTTTATGAACTTAATGCACTGATGAAGGGAGGATGGGATGATCTTGTTCTACGATGTATCCAAGGCCTTCCAAGCAAAGAAGTGAACATTTTCAAATCAATGTAGAACTTGGCATGTTCTAGTCACCGATCTCCAATGGTAACACTATAGAACCTAAAAAGCTCGCCTTGATCATTGAATCCTCTCAACATCATCCTCTCTCCTCGGAGTGTAGAGATGTTGATCTTCAAATAGGCAAGGGTCTTTAGACTCATAATGTTCACTGATGCATTGGAATCCATGAGAACCCTGGTGAGTTCAAACCAGTCCATGTCGACTGTGATGTATAGAGGACGGTTGTGCTCCAAGTCCACTAGTAGAAGGTCTTCATCTATGAAGGTGATGCCTTGGGCTTCTTTTGCATAGTCTGCTTCCTCACCTAGCGTGATAAGCATATTTTAGGATCAAGGATTTCCTTGATTAGTGATTCCCTCATCTCTTTGGATAAGATAAGGGCATCGTATATGCTTAGCTTAGATGATAACTTTCTTAGATGAGAAAGGATGTTGTAGTCCACCTTCAGTAGTCTTCCACAAGCATATTGAAGGGTGGAGTATCCTTTGAAAGGGCTTCTTGATCTTCAATACCAATGAATTGTTTCCCTTTATCTAGAGGTGATGCCCTAGGAGGTAGAACCTTGCCACTACGGAGGTTAACTTCGGTAATCTCTTGAGGAAAGGTGGTAGAAGGTTCTACCTGCACTTCATACCACCTATAGCTTCTCCTATGGGACTCTTAGAATCAGATGATTTTAAATCTATCTCAAGAGGTGAACCCATAGTATTCAGAGTTAGAAGATCCAACTCTAAATCAGAAAGAGGAAGATCAGAATTATTATAGTTAATTAGACTTGAAGAGTTATGATTAGGAATAGAAGAAGATAACTCATTAGAAGAGACATAGATATAATTCAAACAACCTTTATTCTTCAATTTCTTAGAATTATTTGGAGGTACAAAGTAGAAGTCAAGTAGAGTGAGTCAAGTAAGGGATTTGATGCCCTTATCCACTGATACAAGAGTTCTACTAGTAGAAGAAATAGAAGAGCTAGCTAAAATGGAAGAAGTCATTGGTGTGGAAGATGCAACTGAAGGCTGGAGGTTGGACATAATCAATGGCTTTCCAAAAGGCTATCAGTGACACATCTTCTTTGCTACTCTTGAGCTCCACCTTCTAGAGTTGGCCTAACTTGCAAACCTTCCTTGGTGTTGGAGGTTTAATAACTCAAGCAGGAAAGCTTCTTGATCTTTTGAATTATTTTCTTAGAGGTTTTAGACAAAGAAATGTCCCAACCTTCTTTGGTTTTGGTAGGATCACTTGTATCCCCAAGGATTACCCTAATGGGCGGAAGGTTATTCCACAAGATATTCCTTTGGGATAACTACAACAGGTCTTGAAACTGTGTTCAAGCGGTCCTTGAATGTGTGATCCTCCAAAACATGGCCTTGCATATGGTGGTAAGGGAAAAGTTTGGATCATGACTTTTGCCTACTTCCTCCGGTCTCCCAGGCTGGGTAGCTAAAATCGGTTTCTTTAAGAGATTCTTAAAGATTTTCCTAATTACCTCCCTCTTAAAGGATAAGGTTTGTTTAACTTATCTAAAAAGTAGGTAGACCATAGCTTGGTGCAGATGCATCTTTCTGCTAGTGGTATGGGCGGGGTGGTGTCTTTGGTGGAGGCTATAGTGGAGGGTAGGGTTGCCTTTGGTGGTGGCAAAGGAGGTGGAGGCTCGGTGGTGGTCTCAGGCGATCTCTAAGGCTGCTTCCCTTGTCAATCGCTACTACTGCTCATGGTTTCTTCTTATAGACCTTTTAGGGTTTCTACTTGGGTAACTGATCTAGAAAAAGGCAACTGTTTAGCCTCTCCTTGTAGACTAGCTGCCTTGTTTATTAGATTCTCAAATATCTTGATAGTGAAACCCTTAACCATGAAGGTGACTGAGCCATGAATATTCTTCAAGAGAATCTCAATGGCATGCTATTCAAATAGTTGCAGTTCACACTTCATACTCAGGTTGCACCATCGAGAATATAATCAACAAGTGACTCAGGAGTGTTTGTTGTGCTATGAGATCACCTATAGTAACCCTTTGAGCTCCAAATCTCTTGATGAAGAGTTGCTCTAACTCACAAATATCTTTCTTGAGCTGTTGGGAGTTCGGCATATCAAAGAAATACCGCTAGCTATTGACAAAAGTCTAAAGAGTAAAGCATCCGCCACGTGTTGCAATAACTAGCCCTAAAGTGAGCTATATGCTGCCTAGGGTTTCCACTACCATCAAATTTCTTGAAGGAAGGAGGCATGAAACCCTTGGTATACTGGACATCATCAAAGGGTCTACCCTTTGGAACCGATGATCCTCCTCGAGCTTGAGCCAAAGCTTCCTTCACCTACTTCTCAACCATGGATTTTAGATCTTTTTCTTGTATGGAGGTACTATCCACTACTTTCTTATATAGGCTAGTGCTACCTTGCTCAATGGGAGGTAGAGTCTTAACTTGGTATAATACATGCAGCTTCAGTGGTGACATCTATAATAGGATGAACTAGAGGGCTTTTACGAGCAACTCACTCTTTGTAACAAGTCTTGTAACTAATGTGCCATCCTATCAATCTTCTCATCCTTCTTCCTTAACTAAAGTCAGAGGTGTTGGGATGATTCTAAGTGTCCTCTTGATCAACCTCATCACCTTCCATGGCCTGTTGCTCCCTAAGAAGAGATCCTCTAGTATCAACCATGCATACTCTAGCTGAATCTCCCATCAAGTCATCTTCATTGGGATCGAAGCTGACTCTCTCTTCATCAGACTAGGCATACCCTAAGATCTCCTTCTTCTCCATAAAATAATGTGCAACTATCTCATCTAAGGAATGATCTAACTCAGTAGGTACAAATAGTTTAGGCTAACCGTGATCACTATCATGAACTGGGAGGCACCAGACTTCGCTTGTCACTGGGCAGTCAATTCTGTGTGGACTTTACTCACTAGAAGAATGATACTCTTGGCTACTCTTTATAATAGGGTAACAATCTAGGATGATCCTCACTATTACAACTAAAGCGCCATCTAGAATATCTGATAACTATCATCATCTCCACATTGATTGTATAGAGTTGGTGAAGGAGCGACCTGATGCTCAGGGTGCCACTCCTTCCGGGTAGACGGTCAAGCAGGAGAGCTCAGCCCTACCATAATGGGTTGTGTAATAGGAGTACGATCCCTTAGTCATAGCCGGATCATCAATGGGGTATGTTTTTTCTCGGATGGGGCCTTCATGGCCTTAGATGGAATGGGAGATGTTGTAACCTGTATCGGTGATGGCAGACTAGGAGTAGAGTGGTGGGGTGGAGACACCACCGACTCTCTATGCACTGGAATTGCCCACCTATGGTTGCTGGTCCCGATGAGAAGAATGCTATCTGTATGGTCGGCACGGGTAGCACACTGAGTTAGAACATCAACCAAAGTAGAAGCAGCTAGGGGTGTGCATTATTTGGAACCCAAACATATTTGAATAATTTGTTGATGAACTTAATATGTGGTTTTAATTGAAAACTTTGGTTCTCAGGATCGATTTGTTAAATAAAATTTTGGATGGAACCAAATAAACCAAAGTAATTATATGTAATGCAATATTATTAATTTATGTATAATAAGCTTATCTATTATACACTTATTTTTATTTATTTTTGAATATTTAGTAGATACTTTTTTGGAGGACCATTATCCAATTTTCCAAAATATTTTGGTCTCATAATATGGTAATATGGTTCCCTCAACTTCTAAGTTCAAAACATCAGGTGAAGTAAAAATTAGTTTTAAATATTTTAGGTGAAGTAGTTAATTGCATTTTGATTATATTTATGTTATTTTGCTTATAGCTTGTTCATTATACAATTTATGCAAATAATTTTAAATGTAATAACCGATTTATCCAAAACCAAACAAAAATAATCGAACCAAATTATTATTCAGTTTGTTTAGTTTTACATTTTATTTGGTTAGTTTTGTTCAATATTTTTAGGAATCCAAAATCAATTAGTTTTAAAAATTTATCATCCAATCCATCCAAATGCACAAGAGGGAGGAACCTCCATTGCTCTTTCTAGTAATGTGTGATGAATGGGCCTAGGGTCTCATGAATCGCCTCCACACTAGGGATAATAGATCAAAGGTCAAAGCATTCCGGACTCTAAATGGATGCTAAGTGATGCTGGTCTGCATGACCTCCTACTAGCTGACAAGTACACCAATGGAGGAGGTGATGAATGAATCCTCCTAGCATCCTCTCTCCAGAGAGGATGAAACTAGCTCCTCTAGTGGTGAAGTGATGATGGAGACACATCCATGTGATGATAGCTCCCAGCTATCCTGTGGGCTTTTTGATCATGATTCTTGTTCCTATCTTTGGGTGTGGGTAGGATGAGATGAGTGCAAGTAGGCCCATATTCAAATGTGAGGCAACAAAGTGAGGAGCTTTACCCTTGGAGGTACAAATGGTAGGATCTTGTAGTGAACATGGGAACATGAATGCATGATCGCAATCGCTAAAAATGTGAAAGTCTATGGTAATGCCATAGCTTTCCTCTTCGATGAGGAGACATCCAAATCTGAAGGTAAGTTTATCCGATTTTGATCACCTATTTGAATGAAGTGATCTTGGTAATTTCCACCTTAAGTTGATCTAAAGTTAGATCCATAATGAGGAAGGTGAATAAATTTTTAAGATATCCAAAATTTGTAAACTATGAAATTTGATAGAATCTATAATGAGCAATGAACTTGTATCAATTTTCTATCTCCATAGATTTTGAATTTTGAATTTTGAAGATTTGAACCCTATCCAACAACTTCAAAGTGTTAAGTGGGGTTTAAATTGATTTAAGAAGATTGATTGAAAGAGGAATTTGAATATGAATCAAACTTAACAAATTTAGGTATGTTGAAATATGGATTCAAAATTTTTTGATATGATGCTTCCATATTTTGATCTTTTGAATTTGAATTTTTGTGATTTTGAGGACCCTTTACTTTAACAAATTTGGGTATGATAAAGTAAGGGTCAAATGATTTTGTTTTGTTTGATTGATTTCGATATTCACTTACTTAGTAAATTTAGGTATGCTAAGTGAAGTAAAAGTGATTGTTTATTTTTGTTAATTTTGTTTTGATTTTAAAAATTTTGGAATTCTTACTTAACAAATTTAGGTATGCTTAGTGAAGAATCCAACTATATTTTGTTTAATTAAAATAGGGTTTTTAGCAAATTTAGGTATGCTAAGAAAATCCTGAGTGTTTCATTTATTTGGAATGTTTTGAATTTTGAAAAGGGTAGAACCCTTAGCAAATTTGGTATGTTAAGGGGATCCTAAGGTGCTTCAATATGTTTTTGATGTGTTTTGAAAGTGGAAATCTAACTTTAGGAAATTTGGTATGCTAAAGGTGAAATCCCACTTGGTTTGGTGAAATAGATATTTCACTTAGCAAATTTGAGTATGCTAATTGAAATTCCAAATGGTGTGTTTAAAATTTTGATTTCATTTTTGGTTTTGAAAATGGAAACTTCTCCTTAGCAAATTTTGTATGTTAAGGGAAGAATTTCCAAAGGTGTTTGAGAAATTTTTTGTTTTGACTTTGGAAACTTTACTTAGCAAATGCTAGGTGAGGTTCCAAAATATGTTTAGAAAAATATTTGATTTTGGATTTGGAAACTTCACTTAGCAAATTTGGGTATGTTAAATGAAGTTCCAGATATTGTTTTAAAATTTTAAAATATGATTATTGATTTTTATTTTGGATTTAGAAAGTTCACTTAACATATTTGGATATGTTAAATGAAATTCCAAAATGTTGTTTGATTTTTTTTTTTTTTTGGATTTTTGATTTGGAAACTTTACTTAACAAATTTGGATATGTTAAATGAAGTTCCAAATGTTGTTTGAAAAATTTTGAAATATGATTGTTGATTTTTTTGATTTTGGATTTGGAAACTTCACTTAGCAAATTTGAGTATGCTAAGTGAGGTTCCAAATGTATGTTTGAAATTTTTTTGAAATATGATTGTTGGAATTTTAATTTTTAAAAAAGGGGACCTCCATTCAACAAATTTAGGTATTGTGAAATGGTGATCAATTTTATTTTTGAAATATGAAATTTTTGTGTGTGATTATTACACTTTCAAAGTGAGGAATTCCAACTTTAAAACATATGTGAGATATTTTTAAGTGGGATTTCTAAAGATATTTTATTTTTTTGAATGAAATCTTCATTTAATAAACTTAAGTATATTAAATGAAGATGTTCATGTAATACTTTTGAAAATTTTGATTTTGTTTACAAATGAACTTTCTATTCAATAAGTGTGAGTGTGTTGAAGTACAAAAATTCATGTATGCTTTTGAAAATTATTATGATTATGATTGTGATTTTTGAAAAAGATGATTGTTCATTTATTTTGAAAATGAAATCTTCATCAAAGTGAATTGAAGGAAGATGTTCATTTGTGCTTTTGAAAAAATATTATTAATTTTATTTTTGAAAATCCCTACATGTAACAATTATGGGAATTGTTAAATGAAGGTGATAAAATTTTGTGGAAAATATTTTATTAAGTGCATTTTTTGAAAAGGTGCATTTGAAAAAGCAAAGTTCTTTATGGAAGATTTATTATTTTAGGTTGAACCTTTCCTTATCATGAAAATGATAAGGAGGAAGTCTTAAAGATCTTTATTTTTATTTAGATCTTTTCATTTTATCCATTGGAAAACCCAACAGGGGTTTTAAGACTAACAAGGAATGCAGTCCTAAAACCTAAAGATGTTGGCTAACTCAACTCAAGAATGAAATGAGCTAAGTGCCAACGGAAAGAAGGATAGATTCATACCAAAGTATAAACCCACTATCGATACTCAAAGATAATGATCATTTACCAAAGATGGAGAGAGGAACCATCCCGGTGGAGTCCAAGAAAAATCTATGGTTAAAATTTCTGTCTCAGTGCCTTTCAAATGGTGAGAAATGAAAGAGGACACGACCCTTATAGAAATTCATTTTTTTAGGATGCCATGCAGATCCACAGTTGTACTTATTCAGGTGATCAAGAACATCATCAAGATATAGTGTACTATATCGAAAGATAAAAGTCACTACCCTTTAATCGACCTAATCACCTCAATAAGGAATCCTAAGGATGGTGGATCTGCATATGTATCAGAGATTCTTTCCCTACTTTACATGGAAAAGTAAAGTAAGATTTATTTTAAATCAGGTTCGTTAAGTTCCCTACAGGGGCAAGCCCCCATAGTTAATTACATCCTAAGGGATGGGCTCCCTTAGGAAAACTCTCGATTAAGGTAAATGATCATTGTCTCTGAAGATTTCAATAGGAAAGGACTATCAATCGATTGGTTTATGTTTGAAGATCAAAATGGGATTGATCAAAAGAGGGAGTTATTATCAAAATGAGAGATAAGTAGGAGATGCACGATGCTAGGAAATGAGCATCTCAAACTATCCTATAGTTGGGCTTTACATTTTAGAAATTGATTTAATTTATTTGAGTTACATTTTTCATTAGAATTTTAAGACTTAGGAATCCTTAACACAAGATTAAAGAAATGCCTAAGAGGTGAGGAATTGTGCTTATGACCCACAAAAGAGAAGCAACCATAGAACCTAAATCTAGGGAGCTTTGGTTAGGGCCGGAAGAACAACCTAAATCTAAGGTGAATAGTGGGTGATTAGTTTTCCTTCACAAGAGAGGACAAACCACTCTATACTTTGGACTTACAACTGCTTGGGGGTGGCCGCCAACTAACTCATCCTACGATTTTAAATACAAGTAGGCAAGTCATTATGCTTATGCAAGATAGCTAGGCTATTATTATTTAGAAAGAGACTATGTCCTTAAACTCACTCTCTAAAGAGACTAGATCAAGTAAGGGGCATGCTTCAAATGACCTAAATTGAATGCAATTTCAAATTTTATTTTATTTTCATTTTTGGATAAATATTTTGACTGAGGCTAATAGGATTTTTTAGGACTAATGCATGAGAAAAAAGATTATCCGCCAAAATTAGCGAGAAGGGAGGAGGTGAGTTTCCACCACAGCTCTCAAAGTTCAAGCTGAGTTTCTCTGGCAAAGGAAGAAACCCTTCAATCAAGAGTGAAATAAGATGCATTTGTGCATGATATTACAAATAAAATGCTCATTCAGCTAAGGGGTTGCTAATTCTTTTATGTTGATTTTAAACCTAAGCTTTAGGTGAGGTTATGAGTTTTTTAATTTGAATTTGAATTGTTAAGTTAGGGAAAAAGATTTATTTTTCCCTAAAGAGCCTAATCCACATCCAAGCCATACATAAAGCAAGGAAGAAACTAGGAAAATCATGCCACTTAATGCAAAAGCTAAATAAATCATCAATCAATTTATAAAGCTAATCCAAAAGAATAAATGACTTGTTGTGGTGGCCCCTGACTTGAAAATATCAAATATGGGTAGCCAACACCTATACAACCAATATTTTAGAAAAAAAAAATTATTATTATGGGGGTCTTCAAGCTTTATTCTTCTTTCTTCCTTCTTCTTCTTTCTTCTTTCTTATTTTTCTTTTCTTTCTTTGGTTCCTTCTTTTGGTTGATTGGAAGGTGGATGCTCCAAGGCTTCACATGGTGCATAAGGTAGGATCTTAGGACCAATGCTTATCCTAATTGCCATAATAATCATTCAAAAATCCTAATTATATAAATTTTTACATGAAAAGAAAAGTGGAAATCTAACTAATACTTGCAAAATAAAGGTTAGCTAAAACATACCACACAAATCTCAAGCATGTACATTGGACTTATCACCCCACACATGGGTGACTAAGTTCACCTATGGATTGTGCTTAAAGCACCGCAAAAGCATTTATATTTTTATTTATGATAGCTAAGCATAATCCCATAGAAAGAATAGGTAGACTAAGCGTCACCATTCATTCTTTGAGCATACACCCTAACATCCAGTCTAAAATATATATCACAAAATAAAACATAACATCAAACCATGCACCAACCTAACCTAAAGGCGAGATGAGTTTGCTGTTCATAACCCATTACCATATGTGTTTGAAATTTTGTTTAATTTTTAGGTAATTAGATCCATTTTTATATGTTGATTAGGTTAAGGTATGAATTAAGTAGCGTAATTAACCCATATCTACACCACCTTAGAAGAATCAACTAGATAATTATGAGACAATGGGATGACATAAAACCCACAAGGAATTTAAATTTGTAATGCACTAATAATGAAAAGGCCTAATCAATTTGGCTTAATTAAAGTTAATTAAAAAAGAGGTTTAGCTTAAGTAATTTCAAAACCCTTTCATACATGTGGATTGGATTTTGATTTCCTTAATGAACATAGGTTATTAAACACTAAGCATCTACCCAAGTAGATTAATTAAGTTCTAAAACTTTTTTAGAATTTTTTAGAAATTTATTAAAGGGATAATAATGAATTAACCCTTAATTAGAGGACATTAAGGGGTAGATTAGAATAACTTAGGAAAGATGCTAAAAATATTCCTTAAATCTCTACTCATTGGATCTGACCTTAATCAACCCTAATCATAGGTTAAAATCACTAATCATATCCTAGTTTTGCTTAATTACATAAGAAGGGTAATTAAAGAAACCATGTGTAATTACTCTAATCAAGCCCTCAATAAATCCCAAAAAAATTAGGAGAGCAGAAGTCATCCAATAAAACTTACCCAAGAAATTTGAGATTAATTAGAAACCTAATTAAAAAGTAATTAACAAAATACACTTTCCAATAAAACTCAAATTCAGAAAAAAGCATAACTTAAAACTCATCAAAATTAATTTTAAAATGTTTTAAATTTAATTATCTATCCACAAAATTTTATTTCATATTTTTATAAATTTTCTAGCAAGAGATATGAATTTTTGAAGTTCTCTAAGTGAATTAGGAATTAATTAATGCATTTTATTAATCCCTAACTAATCTCATTTTATTTGATGGTGGGGGTCAGTTCCTTTACATGTCCCGTGATTTGAACTTGTCACCTCACGGATGGCGGTGGTGGCATACGCACTTTAATCCTCTACCGTCCGATCAAAGATCAGACGACTAAGGATCCCCCTTGTATTTTACAAAAGATAAACAACTATCTAAATGTGCTAAATAATCTTAGCCATCCATCTAAAATGCATGGATGGATGGTTGAGATCATCCAAGTTCTTCCCCTTGATCAATAGAGATCGTCCATGATCAAGTGGAAGATCCAAGCTTGATTTAGCATGGAATCAAACCAAATTTAACCCACACCATCTAAAGACAGAGAGCGATAAATCCATAGGTCAAAAATTGATGGGGTAAAAATTTCTTTCATAAAGCTCCACACCAAATTGAGGTTAGTGATCAAAAAATCCCATACCTCGTTAGAGGTGATCATCGATGCTCGATTCCCTTGGAGAAGCTTCACCTGGTTAAGACGAAGCCTTGTTGGGAATAAGGGGTTGAAATGTATGGACCAACCCCTCCTTGCTTGAGCCCAGATCCAACTTGATCCTTCCTTACTATGGGAACTCCAATAGAAGCTTAGGTGCACTCGACTTAGCTACTAGATGAAGTGTGTAAGAGCAATTGGAAGGAAATTAAGTTAGAAAGAAATTGGCTAATGGATAGAGCTCCCCTATTTTTACACTTTGCAAAATCGAGAAATGGGGAATTTTAATCCTCTAAAAAAAATTGGGAGTTCTCTCACATGATTGCTCGAGTTTTTAGCTTAATCGAGAGGAAAGTGAGAATTGAATTGAATTAGGGGGAGTATATCTCACCCTAGAAGGATCAAATGATCGACAATGCTCTTGCCATTTTGATCCAATTGATCATATTGGGAGGGTTGTTTGATCTATTTTGAGTGTGCACATGGTCGGTTGGATCCAAGGAGTGGATTGCTAACCAACTAGTGCTTGAATTTGAGCTTGAGAGGGAGTTCAAAAATTGAATTTTAAGCTAAGGGGTCAAGTATGGTCTAGGGACCAAATGGGTTGATCCAAACCCATTGGGTTGGGTGCACCACTCATCACTATGTCCCCTTGAGCTTTTAGGAAAGCCTCAAGTGAATGTGAAGAGGGTATGACCACATTACTTATGGGTTAGGCAAAAATTTGTTCTATGGCCTAGGGGTAGGATGGTCATTTTGCTATTTTTTTCACTTTGGACATGTTGGGTACGTGGAGAAATAATGTTTTTCCATGTTTCACTGAATTTGAAATCCATTTGATAGGGTTTGGCTCATGTTGACCCATTTAGGTCAAAATGGGTCAACTTGGGTCAAGTTGACCAATAGGTCAAATTTGGTCAAACCAAGGGTTGGGTCATGTTCATATGACCATTAGAAATGTTTTGGTGGCTTTGGTTTGATTTAATTTGGTATATATTTAATTTTGGCTCATATGACATTTAGGTCAAATGGGTCAAGTTATTTGACCCATTTGACCTATTGAGGTAGGTCAAGGGTAGGTTTAGGTTGGGTTAGTCATATGGAGATTTGTATTTTTATTTCCAATCAATTTGGGTTAAGTTCAATTTTTCTCAACATGACCCCTTTAGGTCATGTTGGGTCTAAGATCTATTGGGCTAGGTTGGGTCTAGTTGGCCAATTGAGGCTTTCGTCAAGTTCCACAAGTGATTTGGAATGGACATGACCCATTGGTTCCAATTAATTTGGCCTAGATCAAGTTTTGACACATTTTTGAACCTTTAGGTAAAAATGGGTCAACTTGGGTCAAGTGAGCCAATTGGGCTAGGTTAGGCTCAAATGTTGGCTTGGTCAAGTTCAAACATAGGTCATGAGTAAACTTAGATCAATGGTTTCAATCAATTTGGCCTATGGTGGAATTTGGTATATAAGGTTTCATTTTTGGGTTAAGTGTTGACTTGGTCAACCCTTAGGTTTGACTTGGTTTGACCCAATTTGATTGATTGATCATCCCATGATGATTGTTGATCATGATGAGAGGCAAATATGGGTTTGGTTCAATCCAATTTGGTTAGGATCAAAACTTACCTCATAAGGGTACTTTAGGTCACTTTAGGTCAAGTGAGCCTAAGTGGGTCAAATGGCTTGGTCAAAGCTTGATTTGAAGTTGGTTGATCTTGTACATGGACTCATGATTGAAATATAAATCCATTTATAAGTGGTTTGAAGTCAAATGGGTTTTGATCCATTTGAAAATTTCATATTCAAAGGAAGAATATGAAATGGTTTTGGGTTTGATTTTGATTTGGTTTTGATTGAAAGATTGAAGTTTGGATTTATATATGAGCTCATGATTTTAGGATTGATTGAACCATGAGAAAATCAAGGTTTGGTTTGATTTGAAAGTGATTTGGCTAAGTTCAAGATTTTGACTTGAAAGGCTTATATTGGATTTTGAATGGATTTGAGTTTGATTTTTGGAATTGGTTTTGATTGTTTAAATTTATATTTCATTTATATATGTGAATATAAATTAGAATATAAAAGGATCATGAGAGAATTTCAAGGATTTGAAGTGATTTAATCATGATTTAGGTTAAATCCATTAAAATGAATTTAAAGGATTTAAGGACATTTTTAAATTAAAATTTAATTTTTTGAATTGGATTGGATTGATTTATATTTATATTTCATTTATATATGAGAATATAAATGAGAATACAAATAAGTTTAGAGAAAATCCCATGAGTTTGAATAGGTTTGATCATGATTTATGTTAAATCCATGAAAGGGAATTTAAAGGATTTAAGAGAGTTTTAAATTGGAATTTAATTTTTGGATTTAATTTCGTTGATTGATATTTATATTTCATTTATATATATCTGAATATAAATGTGAATATAAATAAGTTTTGAAAAAATCCCATGAGTTTGAATAGGTTTTGATCAAGATTTAGGTTAAATCCATTAAAGGAATTTAAAGGATTTAAGGAAAATTTCATGAATTGATTTTGAATTTTGAATTTGATTTGATGGTTTTTTATATTTCATTTATATATGTGCATATAAATGAGAATATAAATAAGGTATGAGAAAATATCAAAGGTTTGAATACATTTTAATCATGATTTTGGTTAAGCCCTTAAGGGAAAATTAAGGACTTAAGCAAAATTTGGACTAAGGAATTTTGATGGATTTTGATCATGGGTTTCAATCATTGATTTCAATCATGGAGTTCAATCATGGAATTGATTTGAGTTTGGAGAAAATTAATTAAGATTGATTTGGAGTTTGACTTGGAGGAAGGAAGGTGAGGAAAAGTTTATGCTAAGGGTAGGGAAGTTTTCCTAACACCCCTAAGGCATGACCTATTCCTATGGCTAACTCTTATAAGTCTCTAGGGCTAGGTTGGAGTATCCACCTAATCACTAGATGTGTCTTAAGACTAAGAAACTCTTAAAGTCTAAGAGGAGTCCTATGCCTAAGATGGAGGGGTAGAGAGCTCATTCTAAAAATGAGATCAACACTCCCTCAAAATCAACAAGTCTATTCTCACAAACTTGGCCAAAGTTTAAAAATAAAACAAAAGAAAAAAAGAAAAAGAAAGAAAAGAAAAAAAGAAAAGAAATTGAAAAGAAATAAAAGGGGTAGAAATAGACTTAGAGGAGGAAGTGGAGCCTTACATTAGATTCCACCCACATTTTGTTACTCCATTCGAACATATGGGTAGGATGACCAGACCTCCACTAGGCAGATGAAGAGGGCAGTTAGGAGGCAATCCCAGGGGTGGAAAACCTCATTATTGCCCACCCAATAGAAGATATTTCCATCTACCGAGTACACACATTTCCATATATAGAATCTAGTTCATAGGTTGAGTCTTATATAGTTAGCACACCAACCAGCTCTTCTTAGTAGTAGATTCTTTTGGGGGTGACACTTGAGCCAGATAATGATGAAGATCGGGCTCCAAAGAAAAGCATAAGTGTATCCAAGTCTATATGTGAAACAATTGGCATTAGTTGGGAATCTTAGCTCTAACCCCACTTTCCTCTCAAAAAGGTAAGTGGTTGGTAGTTAAGGAAGCCCCTAAGTCATCCACAGGTGTGAAGACTTAGAGGTTCTTTCTAGGAGCATCATCCTCAAGTCAAGAAGTTGATGTAAAACTTGAGGATGATTCATATAAAGATTTAGTAGAATTACTTTTTTTTGGTACTTTCCTTGTGTTCATAATTTAGCAAAGAAATGGTTAATCCCATATACTTGGTCAAATCACAAGTCAGATTACTTCAAAAGAATATGGAAGAATAAATGAAAAAGCTCTCAATCAAGACCTGGACTAGGATTCGGTATAGTGAGTCCAGTCGATGATGACGATTACTGCATAGTCATCACCAATTATTTGGAATCTGATAGGTTTTTTTTCAAGTCACACTAACTCATATGAGGAGCTATCCTTATAAACTTCAAATGATCTAGATGATTTTGAAGTCAAAGATGCACTGCCAGAGTTCGAAGAAGAGATCAAGTCAACCATCGATGAGCTCAATGAAATCAACTTAGGAATTGAAGAAGATCCATGCCCAACATATATCAGTTCTTTGTTGAATGAAATTGAAACCAATGACTTAGTTAGGCTATTGATTGAGTTTAAAGACTACTTTATAGGGAGTTATGAAGAGATGCCTGGATTGGCTCCTCACATAGAAGTCCATAAACTAGCAATAGAGCCACTGCTAACCCTATCAAGCAAGCTCTTAAATGCATGTGATTAGACATAGAACAATAGGTCATTTATGAAGTCAAGAAACTGATCGATGTTGGCTTCATCTGAAGAGAAAAATACCTACACGGTTGTAGCCAATCTTTAATTAAGAAAAGAATGATCAATTCACATATGCATCAATTTTAGGGATTTAAATAAGGCATGTTTAAAAGATGAATTTCCACCACCAATCCCAGAGCTGATGGTGGACATTGCTTCATCTCATGCAGTCTTCTCTTTCATGGATGGATCATCTAGATATAATCAAACAAAGATAACTCCTAAAGATGAAAAAAATACTACTTTTAGAATCCCGATCAGAATCTATTGCTATAAGGTCATGCCTTTCAGCATTAAAAATGCTGGTGTTACATACCAGGGGGCTATGACTCGAATCTTCGATGAACTCATTAATCATCAAGTTGAGTGCTATGTCAATGATCTCCTGATCAAAAGTAAAGAAAAGGAAGAACATCTCTTTGACTTAAGAGTAGTTTTTGAATAGTTAAGATAATTTAACATCAAAAAGAACCACCTGAAGTGTACATTCAGAGTAATTTCAGAGAATTTCCTTGGGTTTATTATCCAACAGTAGGGAAACAAAATCAATCTGGAGAATATCAATGTGATATTAGAAATGCCACCCCCTAAAATTTAACTCAACTCAGATCATGCCAAGGGTGGTTCCAAGGGTGGTTGGCATATATAAGATGCTTTATATCCAACCTATCGGGAAGATGTCATCCATTCTCAACACTTATCAAAAAGGATGCCAAGTTTAAGTGGGATGATAAGTGTGAGCATGCCTTCAAAGAAATCAAGCATTACCTAAAGACACTATCAATTCTATTAGCCCCTATCCTGAGCAAGCTGCTCATACTTTACATTGCTATGTTAGATGACTCCCTTTGTGCTTTGTTGGCCCAAGTTAATGACGAAGGGAAGAAAAATGCACTCTACTACCTTAGCCATCGTCTAATCCCTGTTGAGGCTAATTATCCACCCATTGAGAAGCATTGCCTAACTTTAATCTTTGAATCCCAAAAGCTACATCACTACATGCTTCTTCATATGGTGAACTTAATCTCTAGGATCAATCCACTATAGTATCTCATGAAATGATCGACACTATCTAGATGGTTGGCACGATGGTCCATGATCCTCTCATAATTTGACATTACCTTCGTACCCCTCCATACGATGAAAGGATAAGCACTAGCAAATTTTTTAGTAGCACACCCACTTCTTGCTGACTCTCCACTTAGTGATGAGGGATACTAGCATTCACTATTGGGAGATGTACTTTGATTGTGCAGCTTTCTCTGAAAGAGGTGAAGAACCAAAATCTAATATTCTAGGAAAGGCAGGGGTAGGAATAGTTCTCTTAACTCCGAACTGTGATGTGATAAGATTCTCATATCATCTGTCCAATCCTTGCACTAACAATAAAGCCGAATATGAGGCTCTAATTGTCATCCTAGAGTTAGCCATTACTCTAAGCATCTAGAACATCAACACCTTTGAGGATTCTCAACCAATTATCAACCAAATCGTTGGGACCTATAATGTTATAAAGCCTAAGATCCATCACTACCATAAGTACACCATGGAGTTGTTGGCCCAAATCCTAGAGGTTTCCATTTATAAAATTCCTTAAGGAGAGAACGCTATAGCATATGCTTTAGCCAAGCTTGCTAAGGAGTTGACATGTCCAAAGGATGAGTCTATATCAATAAAAGTCCAAAATAGATAAGTCTTATCCCTTATTGATATTGAACTCATCAAAAAGTACTCTCTTGAAGGGGAGGTTGCCATTGCCAAGAAGGATGAGGAGTTAGATTGGAGGCAACCACTCATAAATTACCTAAATAAAGATAAACTACCTCAAGAGACATCTCAAGCCCATTAGATGAAGCAAATAGCACTTTCCTATGCTCTTATGGATGGTGTCTTATACCAGCGATCTATCGATCATATGTAGTTATGTTGTTTAGAAAAGCATGAAGCCCTTAAGATCGTTACTGAGGAACACTAAGGATTATGTGAAGCCAACCAATTCAGTCTGAAGATGAAAGCTAAGATCAAGAGATTAGGATACTACTGTCCATCGATGATCAAAGATTGCATGGATACAACTAAGCGATGCCACCAAGTAAAATACATAATGTGGTCCTATACCAACCACCCAACATTCTACATCTTACATTGGCCTCATGGCCATTTGAGTGTTGGGGTACCGACATAGTGGGTCTGATTGATCCTCCTTCTTCCAAGGGTCATCAGTTCATCTTAGCTGCTACTGACTACTTTTCCAATGGGCAAAGGTGATTCTGCTCATAGAGGTCACAGCTCAGCATGTGCTCCAATTTTTTAGGAATCATATCGTATATAGGTTTAGAGTGCCTTGTTAAATTATATATGGTAATGGTACTGCATTTAAGAGCACCGAGATCAACAACTTTTCCTAGAGACACAACATAGATTGGAGATATTCTACCATCAACTACCTGAGGGAAAATGACTTAGCATAAACCTTCATCAAAACTCTCATCTTGCTAAAGAAGACACTCAATAACTATAAGCGATAGTGGCATGAGCAGCTAGTGAAGCCTTGTTGGCCTACTGCACCACATATACAACTCCAACTCAATCTACTCCTTTCTCCTTAGTGTATGAGTCTGAAGCCATTATACCATTAAAAGTCCAGCTCTCATCATTAAGGATAGCTATGGGTAGCAAGATGATAATAGAGTAGAATGCCAAGTTGCAGTTAGAAGAGCTCGAAGGTTTGGAGGAGAGACACTTGTAAGCATGCCAAAACCTTGAGTTATACAAAGCTAAAATGATTCAAGCTAACAACAAGTTGGTCCGTCCAAGTGCTTTTCAAATAAGAGAGCTTATTTTAGTTCTAAGGAGACTGATTATTATCCTTCATAAGATGGGAGGCAAGTTTGAACCCACATAGGAAGGCCCTTTAGCCATATAGAAGGCCTACCAATGAGGATCTTATTAGCTTATTAATCATACAGGAGAGTACCATATGCTTCCAATCAATGAGCTCTACTTAAAGAAATATTATAAATCATGTTTGAAAATAATTATCATCAATAAAAATTTCATTTCGAATTCAATCTCTTCTATGTCGAAAGTATTCTAGTTTGCGAATCCGCCATGATGTGTTTAGGGTAGGTGTAAGGAACTCGAGAAGCATCCTATCCTTCATTGACACAACACAAATATAAACTACACTCAAACATATAATACAAACACATATCTTTTATCTCGGGCTACTCTAAGTTGAGATAATGCCCCCAACAATACTCACTCCGTAGCTGCTCTAGGTCAGGCTGACATGCTACCCTGCTAGTGTCTCACCCTAATGGTGTTCTTACTTTGGAGGATGTAAGTCTACTATGCTTTCCTTTCTTACTTGGTCACTACACACCAATGAGTTCCTTGTTAGTTTGGTAGGCCTTAATGTGTGGCCGATAAGCTACCTCATGTTGGCTTCATTTAAGAGGATGTGAGTTTACTGCCCTTTCTTCTTGAATTAGCCTTTGTGCACTGCCTAGGTCGATTATATTTAAGGTTTAAGATAATTCCCCTAGTGGATCCTTCCCTCCTGACTACTTCAAGTTTAGGTACAGTCCTTCCTCGGGGTTCCCTACTTAGTAGTCACTCTAGGTCAGATAATATCTATCCTGCCGATGACAGACTATCTCGATGATCAGTTCCACTTGGAAAGTTGTTGGCCTACATAATTTCTTTCTAGATCGATAATTGCATATCGATGGGCACCTTAGGTTGGTTTATTCTCACTATGCGAATTGATAAACCACTCATGCTAATGGATACACCTTAGGTTGGTTGGTTCTCGTGCCTTAGGATACACCACTCATGGCAGATGTAAGTCTGCCATGCTTTCTCATTGAGTTGGCCACCGTACACCTATAGGATTTCTTTTCCAGGGCTCAGGATAATGCCCCTAGCAGCACCTTCCTTGTGGGAACTATATTTGGATCACATCCTTTACGACCCCATTTAGACACTACCTGGGTTACTATCAGATTAGATAGTTCCCCTTTCATAGTAACCAGCCCTATGGTTGGAGAATCCATCATGTGGATATGCAGATTCTCCCTTGGTCTAGTAAATCTAAGATAAGTTAAGGCCTACATAGCCCCTTCTCAGTGTGGTCCATCGCACACCAATAGGGTCTATAGAAACATATAAACAAAATATATATTCACTTATGGATTAGGAGAACACCCCTAGTGGTACCTTTTCCTAAGCAGGTATCTTATCTTTAGGGCAGTGTTAGCAAAACTCCCTATAGGAATCACTTGGCTACTCTTGAGTCAATATAAGTCCCTAGCAGTATTCACTTAGTAGTCGCCCCTAAGTCGAGTCAATTTGTTGTGCTACCAATAGGTCACCCTAGTGGTTATTCCCTACTTTAGAAGATGTAAGTCGACTATGCTTTTTTTCAAGCACAGTAGTTGCACACCGAAAGGCAACCACTTAAGTTTGCTAGCTCTACCCCACAGCTAGTAGACTATCCCTTTGGATTTTTAAATCTAAGATAGGACAAGTTCGATATAGCCCCTTCTCAGTGGGTCCATCACACACTGACATCGTCCATAAATTAAATTCATCAAATTTGACTAAGCTCACATCCCCACCAGATATACCTTTAATTCAAAAGCAAACTAAACCAAACAAACTATATCAAATCACATAAAATTAAGAGAAAATTAATCTTGACTACCTTTGAGTTGACATAAGTCCCTAGTGGCATTCACTCAGTAGTCGTGCTAGGTCAAGTTTGATTTGTTGTGCATTCGACAGGTCACCCCAGCTGTTGTTCCTCATTTTGGAAGATGTAAGTCTGCTATGCCTTCTTCCTAGCATAGCCGTTGCACACCGAAAGGAAAAACTAAACCATCTCCTCTAGTTGAGTCTAAATCAAAGAACTCCAACCAAACTCTTATTCCCAGTGAATACATCCGCAAACAAATCTATGAAATCAAACTCAAATCCCAATCCCCAGCGGATAGCCCAATCCTGCTTCCCTAGTGGAAACTTCATATACCCAATCCCCAGCAGACTCGAGCCCATATCTCTAGAAAATATGCCTCTACATCAATTAAAACGAAATTAATTAAAGTCAATTCGATCTTAATTCCCGGTGGATTATAGATTCTTATCCCCAATAGATCTTCTTTCCACAAATCATATAATCAAATCAAATTCAAACCTTATCCCCAATAGATTTTCTTCTTCTATGACCTTGACATAGACTCCTCACATGTCATGTCCAATGCATGTCTGATCCCCTAGCAGATCTCCCTCCATTTCCTTGACATGGAATTCTCATCAAATTTTATTTCTTCTCTTATGCACACCTTTAATGCTTCAACCAAAAGCCTAATAATGTATACGTTCAAATTACATCATCTTAACATTGTAATCAACATTTTATGATTTGTGATGGTGCAAGCTCAAACTAACTATACAATATGATGCTAAACATATTATTGTGTGAATTAACACACTATATTATATTATGATATATGATGTTATATTATAATTTGCTATAATATAATATATTCTCTAACATTACACCTCATTAGAATCACTTAAAAGGAACAAATAACAAAATTTTCTCAAAATATGAATAACATTCATTTTGGATGTAAAATTGTAATTTTCTATTAGAAATGGTACAAAATAGCATAATTTTGGTGTTGCTGTGTGTGCCGTGAATTTGGGCAAATTCTTCCATCTTAACATTCAAAACATTTTTGTGAGTTTTGACCCAATGTATTATAACAAAAGTAAAACACACTAAAATGTACAATAACATTTAGTAACACACCACCACTTTCATATATATGTGAAGTTATATTGTTATGCACATTAAATTTTAATATGCTTTCATATAATATATTATATTACATTACACCTTAAAATGAATCACTTTAAGCAAAAAGTTTATAAAATTTGGTTGAAAAATGAACATTTATTTTGGATACAAAATTTCATTCTTTTGATTAAATGAAACACCATAGCACACCCCCAATGATTTTCCATAAATCTTACCTTAAATTTCACCAAATCCCATCATCTCAGCCTATAAATCAACATTTTTTATCAATTATATAAGTACAAACTCTACTACATCATACTTTAACAAACTAAAATATGCTAAACACCAAGTAGTAATACACAATAGTATGCTATAATCCATGATGCTACACTATGTTATGAAATCCTATATTTTAATACAGTATAACATATTATATTATATTGCATATTACATCACAAGGGATTGCTTAAGATAAAAAAGTTATAAAATTAGTATAAATAATAAAAAACTAAATATTTTAGTCATTTCACTTACATATTTTAAATTGAAATTATATATTATGATGCCATGCTCTACCTATTATGAATTTGGCCAAATTTCACCATTTAAATGCCTAAATCAACATTTTTACAAATAATTCAGGTGTAGGCTCGACTGCATGATTGTGAAATACAAAAAGAATTTAAAATGTGTAGAATAATATATTATGATATATGATGTTGTACTATGATACAACATATAATATTTATTTTGAACCTAAAATATTACTTTTTAGACTACAAGTGGCATAGCACACCTTTGGTACTACAACTTAATTCCTAATGCAAATTTAAGAAATTTAATCATCTAATTTATTAAATCAATATTTTATGATTTATATTAATATAGACTATAGGGCACAATACCATAATATATTAAAACATTTCAAAAGATCTTATAACATCCAAAAACACATCACTACATACTCAAATATATGATGATACATTATACTATAATATATGGTAATATAATATGATTCAGGGTTAGGGTTTAGGGTAATCAAATCTCTAATAGTCAAAGGAAAGTCTCTTGAAGACATTTTCTTTACTACCATAACTATGTTAGATTAGGTCATTCTAGATCTACTCCCAATGACATCTTTATTAAAGGTTTAGTAGGTTTGGGTTTGGTTTTAGGATTATTGATTTAGGGTTAGTTTAGGGTTTAGGGTTTAGGGTTAGTTTAGGGTTTATGATTTAGGGTTTAGGGTTTTGGGTTTTGGGTTAAGAGTTTAGGGTTGTAGGTTTTATTGTTTAGGGTTTATGGTTTTAGGGTTTAGGGTTTAGGATTTAGGGTTTAGGATTTATAAACCAGTAAGTTTATGTTTATTTAGTTTATTTAGTATATTTTTTATTTATTTTAGTTTATTTTATTTTTAATTTTATTTAGGTTTATTTTTTATTTTTATTTAGTTTAGTTTATTTATTTTAGGTTTATTTATTTTTTAGTTTAGGTTTTTTTATTTTAGTTTATTTTTAAGTTTAAGTTTTATTTTTAGTTGAGTTTCATTTTATTTTATTTTATTTTCTTAGGTTTAGGTTTTAGGTTTTAATTTTAGGTTTATTTTAGGTCTATTTTAGTTTTGGTTTTAGTTTATTTTTTTTATTTTATTATATTTAGTTTAGGTTTAGGTTTAGGCTTGGTTTATTTTTTTGGTTTAGGTTAAATTTTTATTTATTTTAGTTTATTTTATTTTAGTTTATGTTTAGATTTATTTTATTTCATTTATTTTATTTTTCTCTTAGGTTTACATTTTTTTTTTACTTTAGGTATTAGGTTTTATTTTTTATTTATTTTTAGGTTTATTTTTTAGGTTTAGGTATTTATTTATTTTTATTTTATTTAATTTATGTTGTTATTTTTATTTTACATTTAGTTTTTATTTTATTTAAGTTTTTATTCTCAGGTTTATTTTATTTTTTTAATTTTGTTTAGGTTTTATTTATTTTATTTTAGTTTATTGTTATTTATTATTTTATTTTATAATTAGGTTTAGGTTCAAGTTTTAGTTAAGTTTTTACTTTATTTTATTTTATTTAGGTTTAGGTTATTTATTTATTTTATTATTAAGTTTTATTTAGTTTAGGTTTAGGTTGAGGATTAGGGATCACGATTAGTTAGGGTTTAGTGTTAGGTGGGAGGGTTTAGTGATGAGGGTTTAGGTTTAGGATTAGTGGATTTAGGAGTTTAGGTTTAGTTTATGGAGGGAGTGAGAGTAGGGTTACGTTTAGGTTTTTAGGGTTTAGGGTGGAGATTGGTGGTTTTAAGGTTTAGGATTTAGGCTAGGATTTAGGTTTAGGATTTAGGGTTTAGGGTTTTGGATTTTTTTAAAAAAAAGCAAACCCATGTTATTTATTTATTTATTATTATTATTATTTAAGTTTATTTTAATTTTGTTTAATTTAGTTTATTTATTTAGGTTTATTGATTTTATTTATTTATATTTTAGTTTATTTTTAGGTTTTGGTTTAGGTTTATACTTATTTTTAGTTTAGTATTTTATTTTATTTTTTTTTTTAAGTTTTATTTTGTATTTAGTGGGTTTAGGTTTTATTTTATTTTTTTAGTTTAGTTTTAGGTTTTATTTAAGGTTTATTTTTGCATTTTATTTTTTTAATTTAGGTTTAGGTTTATTTTTAGTTTATTTTATTTTATTTAGTTTAGGCTTTAGGTTTAATTTATTTTAGGTTTAGATTTAGGTTTTATTTATTTTAGTTTAGTTTATTTTATTTTATGTTTGGGCTTATTTTATTTTGTATATTTTAATTTTAAGTTTTTTTTAGTTTAGGGTTTAGGTTTATTTTATTTATTTAGGTTTTAGGTTATTTAGGTTTAATTTTAGGTTTAGGTTTTATTTTATTTAATTTATTTTAGGTTTATTTTATTTTTAAAAATTTTGTTTTTATTTTATTTAGGTTTTTTATTTTTTGGATTATTTTAATTTTTATTTTAGTTTAGGTTTTTGTTTAATTTATTTTAGTTTAGTTTTTATTTTTTTGTTTAGGTTTAGGTTTAGGTTTAGGTTTAGGTTTTAGTTTAGGTTTTTTATTTTATTTTATTTTATTTTATTTTATTTAGGTTTAGGATTTTTTATTTATCTTATTTTTAAGTTTTATTTAGTTTAGGTGTTAGTTTTAGGTTTGGTTTAGGTGGATTATGTAAGTTGGGTTTAGGGTAGGGTTGAGGTTTGGTTTAGGTTTAGGGTTTAGGATTTTTATTTTTTATTTTATTTATTTTATCTTTTTTTTTTAAATTAAGTAAACTCATAGGTTTATGCTTATTTTATTTAGTTTTTTATTATTTTATATAAGTTTATTTTATTTTTTAATTTTTTTTAGTTTAGTTTATTTATTTTACTTTAGGCTTATTATTTTAGTATATTTTTTTAGATTTAGGTTTAGGTTTAGGTTTATTTTTTTTAGTTTAGTTTTATTTTTTATTTTTTTTAGGTTTAGGTTTTATGTTTTTTTTAGGTTTAAGTTGAGGTTTTATTTTATTTCTGCTTTAGGTTTTAGGTTTTATTTTAGGTTTATTTTTAGGTTTTATTTTTAGTTTAGATCTATTTTAATTTAATTTATTTTAGTGGATTTAGGTTTAGGTTTATTTTATTTTAGGTTAGGTAGGTTTTATTTATTTTAGTTTAGTTTATTTTATGTTTATTTTAGGTTTAGTTTTTTTTATTTTTTTTTTATTTTTAGGTTTTATTTTAAGTTTATTTTTAGTTTTAGTTTTTTTAGTTTTAGTTTTTTTAGTTTTATTTTAGGTTTATTTTATTTTTTTATTTTAGGTTTATTTTTATTATATTTAGGTTTCTTTTTTTTTAGTGTAGTTTAGGTTTTATTTATAATATTTTAGTTTTTTAGGTTTTTTATTTTATTTTATTTTATTAGGTTTTTTTAGGTTTAATTTAGTGGTTTAGGTTTAGTGGAGTTTAGAGGAGAGGGGGTGAGTTTAGAGGTTTAGGGTTTAGGGAGTAGGTAGTTTAGTGGGAGTTTAGGAGGTTTAGGGTTTAGGGTTTTTAGGGGTTTTGATTTAGATTTAGGGAGGTTTGTGGTTTAGGGTTTAGGTTAGTTTGTTTTAGTAGGGTTTAGGAGAGAGGTGCCAGGGTTCAAGTTTTAATTTAGGGTTTAGGTTTTGGTTTTCTTTTAAAAAAAAAATTTAGAAATATTTCTTCTTTTGATTTCAAAACAAGTAACACACCGTTTTCTAAGGCACACATGAGAAAAATGAGCATGCATAGAGTAAATAAAAAAATCATAGATAACTAGAACCATCTCTCCAATAAAGACACAATTCTATAAGTAGTAGATCGGATCTACCGTTCTTCAATTTCTCCTATTACCATCAAAATTAGCCCAGCCTCTCGAGTAGCGGGATCCACCATCATATCCCCGATCTCTCCCTCCGCTGCCACCATGGCTATAACCTCCGTCGGTCCTCCCACCTCCATAACCACCACTGCTTCGACCACAACCTCCATATCCACCAACACCTCCCATCCCCACCACCATCATAGCTGCTCCGCCACCTCCATCTAACCACTGAGCTTGATAGTGATGTTCCTGCCATCAAGCTTCTGCCCATTCTTATGGTTTATGTCTATTAGGTCCTAGGGTTTAAGTTTAATTTTTAATTTATTTAGTTACTTTAGGTTTAGGCTTAGGGTTTGGGGTTTAGGGCTAAGATTTAAGGTTTAGGGTTTAGGGTTTAGGGTTTAGGGTTTAGGGTTTTTTAGGTTTGGTTTTGTGGGTTTAGGGTCAGGGTTTAAGGCTTTAGCAATTAGGCTTTAGGGTTTAAGGTTTAGGTTAGTGTTTAGGGTTTAAGATTTAAGGAGCTTTGGCTCAGGGTGGTAGGGTAGGTGGTTTTGGTCAGGTTTAGGTTTAGTTTGGCTGGGTTAGGTTTAGGGCCCAGTTTTAGTGTAGGGTTTAGGTTTAGGGTTGGGTAGTTTAGGATTTAGCTCAGGGTCCGGAGTTTAGGGTTTAAGATTTGGTTTAGGATTTAGGTGGTGGCAAGAGTTTAGGGTTAGCTAGGGTTTAGGGTATTTATTTTTTAAAATTTAGGCAAACCCGCAGGCTCATTTTATTATTTTAATTTTATTTATTTTAGTTTATTTTGTTTATTAATTTTATATAAGTTTATTTTTTATTTTATTTAGTTTAGTTTATTTATTTTAATTTAGGTTTATTTTAGTTTATTTTTTTAGGTGTAGGTATATTTTTTTAGTTTAGTTTTATTTTATTTTATTTTAGGTTTAGGTGTTTTTTTTTATTTCTAATTTTTGATTTAGGTTTTTATTTTATTTTCTTAGGTTTAGGTTTTAGGTTTTTATTTTTGGTTTATTTTTAGATTTTAATTTTTAGTTTATTTTATTTTATTTAGTTTAGGTTTAGGTTTTATTTTATTAGTTTAGTTTATTTTAGTTTAGAACATGGTTTATTTTATTTTGCTTATTTTATTTTTATTTTAGGTATATGTTTTTTTTAGTTTGGGATTAGGTTTTATTTTGTATTTATTTTTAGGTTTTCTTTTTAGGTGTTTTTTAAGGTTTCGATTTTTATTTAGTTTTAATTTTATTTTATTTTAGGTTTATGTTATTTTTATTTTGTGTTTAGTTTTTATTTTTTTAGGTTTTCATTCTTAGGTTTATTTTATTTTTTAGTTTAGTTTAGGTTTTTATTTATTTTATTTTAGTTTATTTTTATTTTTTTATTTTATTTATTTTTAAGTTTAGGTTTTTATTTTATTTTATATTATGATTTTATTTAGGTTTAGGTTAAATTATTACAGGTTTTATTTAGTTTAGCCATGTTAGTTTTAGGGTTTAGGTTTAGGGTTTTGTCAGAGTTTAGGGCCCAGGGCCTGGGGTCAGTGAGTTAGGTTAGCCTGGGATCTGTTTTAGGTTTAGAACCCAGGTGGGTGAGGTGGGTGGGTTAGGGCCAGGCTCAGTGGAGTTTAGGGCCCAGGATCATGATAGGGTCAGGGTAGGGCCTAAGGTCAGGGGTAGCTCATTACAAGTTTAGGTTTAGGGTGGAGGTTTAGGTATGCACAGGCTTGGATCAGGTTTAGGGTTTAGGTGGTTAGTATTTTTGTAAAATCAAAACCAGTAGTTTATTTAGTTTATTTTTTATTTATTTTAGTTTATTTTAATTTTTATTTATTTTAGTTTAATTTATTTTTTATTTTTATTTATTTTAGTTTATTTTTTAGGTTTACATTTAGGTTTATGCATATTTTTTATTTTATTTTTTAGGTTTAGGTTTTTATTTTATTTTTTTAGGTTTATGTTTTAGGTTTTTATTTTAGGTTTATTTTTAGGTTTTATTTTTCAATTTATTTTACTTTATTTAGTTCAAGGTTTAGGTATAGTTTATTTTAGGCTTAGGTTTTGGTTTTATTTATTTTAGTTTAGTTTTATCTTAATTTTATTTTAGTTTAGGTTTAGGTTTTATTTTTCATTTATTTTTAGATTTTAATTTTTTAGTTTATTTTTTAGGCTTTGGTTTTTATTTAGTTTTTATTTTATTTTATTTTAGGTTTATTTTATTTTTATTTTACAATGAGTTTTTTTTATTTTATTTAGGTTTTTTATTCTTAAGTTTATTTGATTTTTTTAGTTTAGTTTAAGTTTTTATTTATTTTATTTTTGTTTATTTTTATTTTATTTTATTTTTAGGTTTAGGTTTAGGTTTTGGTTTTGGTTTTTATTTTATTTAGGTTTTTTAATTTATTTGATTATTAGGTTTTATTTAGTTTAGGTTTAGAATCTTAGGTTTTTAGGTAATTAAGTTTTTAGTTTTAGGTTTGATGGAGAAGCATAGGGAAAGTAAGGAGGATCTACATATGATATTTATTGATTTAGAGAAAGCTTATGATAAATTTTTAAGAGATGTTCTTTGGAGAGTTCTAGAATAGAAAGGAGTTAATATTAGTTATATTCAAGTCATTAAGGATATGTATACTAGAGCTGTTACTTGTGTCCAAATACAAGGAGGATTGACAAAATATTTTCCTATTTCATTGGATTACATCAAGGAGCCTTTAAGCCCTTATCTTTTTTTACTTTAGTTATGGATGTTCTTAGGCATTTATAAGAAGATGTACCTTGGTGTATGCTTTTTTTGATGACATTTTTTTATTGATAAGACTAGAGAGGGAGTCCAACGAAACTTGAATTATGGAGGTCAACTGTAGAGTCTAAAGGTTTTCATTTAAGTAGATCTAAAACAATATATGGAGTGTAATTTTAGTTGTAGAAGTTCTAGTGATAGTGTTGTGACATTAGGTGAACAAGTCATTAATAAGAGTGAGCGTTTCAGATATTTAGGCTCTATTGTTCAAAATGATGGTGAAATTGATGGAGATGTTATTTGTAGAATTCAAGTTGGATGGTTGAATTGGAGGAATGCATCTGGCCTATTATGTGATAGAAAAGTTCCACTTAAACTTAAGGGAAAATTTTATAAGATGGTGGTAAGACCGCAATGAATTATGTATTGGACAACAAAAAGAGAAGCATAAGACTAAGTTAAGTTTGAGATGAGGATGCTTAGGTGGATGAGTGGCTTTACTCTTAGAGATAGAATTAAAAATGAGTATATTCGAGAAAAAGTTGGAGTAGCTCAGTGGTAGATAAGATTAGGGAGAGTCACCTAGATGGTTTGGCCACATAAAGCCATCCCATGACCCATTAGGAGAGTAGATGCATTAGATTTGCCTTATATTAAGAAAGGTAGAGGTAGACCTAAAAAGACTTGGTTAAGATGTATAAAAAATGATCTTAGTATACTTGATTTAAATGAGAATTTGACACCTAATAGGACACAATGGAGATGAAGGATTCATGTAGCCGACCCCACCTAGTGGGATTAAGGCTTGTTGTTGTTGTTGTTGTATTTTATTTTTAGTTTTAGGTTTAGGTTTAGGTTTAAGTTTAGATTTTAGTTTAAGTTTAAGTTTATTTATTTATTTTATTTTAGGTTTTTTTAGTTTGGGTTTAGCTTTTGTTTTAGGGACCATTTAGGAGTTTAGGAGTGGTGTTTAGAGTGGTAGGAGGTTTAGGGTTTAGGGTCCTGGGTGCTCTGGGTTTAGGGTTTTAGCATTTAAGTTTAAGGTGTTTTAGGTGGTCAGTAGGGTTTAGGTTTAGGAGCCCAGGATCAGGGTTGTGGAGTTTAGGTTTAGCAGGGTAGTGCCCAGCCTAGGGTTGTTGGTTTAGGCTAGGGTCAGCCAGGCATAGTGGTTTAGGGTTTAGGTTTAGGTTTAGGATACAGGTTTTAGGGTTTAGGATTTAGGGTTTAGGTTTTTAATTGAAACCCCAGTTTAAGTTTATTTATATTATTTTATTTATGATTTATTTTATTTTATTTTATTTAAGTTTTCTTGTTTAGTTTAGTTTATTTATTTTAGGTTCATTTATTTTAGTTTAGGTTTTTTTTTTATTTTAATTTAGTTTTTAAGTTTAGGATTTTATTCTATTTTTTTAGGTTTAGGTTTTATGTTTTTATTTCTAGGTTTTATTTTTTTATTTTAGGTTCAGGTTTATTTTTAGTTTATTTAATTATATTTAGTTTAGGGTTTAGGCTTAGTTTATTTTAGGTTTAGGTTTAGGTTTTATTTATTTTAGTTTAGGTTTATTTTAATTTATTTATTTTAGGTTTAGGGTTTAGGGTTTAGGGTTAGGTATAGGGTTTATGGTTTAAGGTTTAGGGTTTAGGATATAAGTTTTAGGGTTTATGGTTTTTTAATTAAGTAAATTACTAGGTTTAAGTTTATTTAGTTTAATTTTTATTTAAATTAGTTTATTTTATTTTTTTTATTTTTATTTAAGTATTTTTATTTAATTTTAGGTTTATTTATTTTAGTTTAGCTTTTTTTATTTTAGTTTAGTTTTTAGGTTTAGGTTTTTATTTTATTTTTTTTGGTTTAGGTTTTATGTTTTATTTCAGGTGTTATTTTTAGTTTAGGTTTAGGTTTATTTTTTAGTTTATTTATATTTACTTTTAGGGTTTAGGCTTAGTTTATTTTAAGTTTATATGTTTATTTATTTATTTTAGGTTTATTTTAATTTATTTAATTTAGGTTTAGGGTTTTTTTTTAGTTTAGGGTTTAGGTTTTCTTTTTTATTAATTTTCAGGTTTATTTTTTAGGTTTAGGTTTTTATTCAATTTTAATTTTATTTTACTTTTATTTTACATTTGGATTTTATTTTATTATATTTATTATATTTTATTTAGGTTTAGGTTTATTTATTTTATTTTTAAATTTTATGTAGTTTAGGTTTAGGTATTTAGGTTTTGAGGGTGGGGTTTAGTGTTTGGGGTTTTGGGTTTGGGGTTTAGGGTTTAGGGTTTAGGGTTTATGATTTTTTAGCTTTTTTTACTATTTGGGGTATTAGGGTTTAAAGTTTAGGGATTAGGGTTTTAGCGGTTTTTTTTTTTTTAAAAAATAACTTTAAGTTTAGGTTTAGATTTATTTTTTATTTTTTATTTAGTTTAAGTTTAAGTTTAGGTTTAGGTTTAGGTTTATTTCATTTAGTTTATTTTATTTAGTTTATTTATCTATTTTTTATTTATATTTATATTTTATTTATTTATTTTAGGTTTATTTATTTTATTTATTATTTTTAGTTTAGATTTAGATTTTATTTTATTTAGTTTAGTTTAGGTTTAGGTTTAGGGTTTAGGGTTTAGCATTTAGGGTGAGGGGTATTTTTTTCATTTTTTTTATTTAGGGTGGGGTTAGGTGTCTGATTTATGGTATGATTTAGGGTTTAGGGTTTAAGTAGGGTCCGATTTAGGGCCTGGGGTTTAGTTTAGTGTTTAAGGTTTTGGTTTTAGGGTTTAGGGTTTGAGGTTTTTTAATTTATTTTTTATTTTTTATTTAGTTTAGGTTAATTTGTACTTTATTTTATTTTTATTTTTATTTTAGTTTAGGTTTATTAATTTTTTAGGTATTATTTAGTTTAGTTTAGGTTTAGGTTTATTTTATTATTTATTTATTTAGTTTATTTTTTAGTTTAGGTTTAGGTTTTATTTTTATTTTGGTTTATTTTAGTTTAGGTTTATTTTAGTTAGTTTAGGTTTATTTAGGTTTTGGTTTGGTTTTATTTTTTATTTAGTTTATTTATTTTAGTTTTTAGTTTAGTTTAGTTTATTTAGTTTATGTTTAGGTTTATTTAGTTTAGTTTAGGGTTTAGGGTTTATTTAGGTTTAGTTTAGGTTTATTTGGGTGTAGGTTTATTTTTATTTGTAGTTTAGTTTATTTTGGTTTTGGTTTAGGTTTTTAGTTTATTTTAGCTTAAGTTTAGGTTTAGGTTTATTTATTTTTATTTTAGTTTCTATTTTCATATTATTAGTTTAGTTTATTTATTTATGTTTATTTAGGTTTATTTTTTGTTTCGGTTTAGGTATATTTATTTTAGTATAGTTTAGTTTATTTTTATATTTTGGTTTATTTAGTTTTTAGTTTTATTTAGTTTAGGTTTAGGTTTAGGTTTAATTTTATTTAATTATTTAGTTTTTAGTTTATTTAGTTTAGTTTAGTTTAGATTTAGGTTTAGGTTTAGGTTTATTTATTTAGTTTATTTAGGTTTAGGTTTAGGTTTTATTTAGTTTAGTTTATTTAGTTTTATTTTATTTTGGGTTTAGGTTTATTTCGTTTAGGTTTAGTTTAGGTTTATTTTTATTTATTTAGTTAGTTTATTATTTATTACTTTATTTATTTA
Source organism: Cymbidium sinense (assembly GCA_021442155.1). NCBI lineage: Eukaryota > Viridiplantae > Streptophyta > Magnoliopsida > Asparagales > Orchidaceae > Cymbidium > Cymbidium sinense. The sequence continues at coordinate 83,954,278 of CM038222.1, forward strand.
GTTTTATTTTTTATTTCATTTATTTTTTTATTTAATTTAATTTATTTCATTTTATTTTAGTTTATTATTTTATTTATTTAGTTTATTTTTATTTTTATTTTTAGTTGAGGATTAGGTTTAGGTTCAATTTAGGTTCTCATTTTATTTTATTTTATTTTTATTTATTTAGATTAGTTTATTTTATTTTATATATTTAGGTTTATTTATTTTATTTGATGCAAAATATTTAGCTTTTAGTGATTTATACAATAGATTAGATACCAAAGAATGTGAAAGATGTATGTATAAGTTAAACCAAAGAGATGGGAGAAGTAAAGACCTAGTGAGGTGTGTAAGGATGAAAATAATAAAGTACTTTTCTTAGAAAAGTATATTGGAAATAGGTGGATGAGGTATTTTGATAAACTTTTCAATGAAGGATCTGAAAGTACAGTTGATTTTAGCAACCTTAATACCCTAAACAAATACAGAGAATTTTATTTTTATTATCGTATTAGTAAATCTGAAGTTAGAGGAGCTTAAAAGAAAATGAAATGTTGAAAATAGTAGGACCTGATGATATTCCAATAGAAGTGTGGAAATGGTTAGGAGATAAAGGAATTTCTCGGCATACAATCTTTTTAATGTTATTTTCAAGACTAAAAAGATGCCAGATTATTGGAGAAAGAGTTTATTGGTTCCTATATTTTAGAATAAAGGTGATGCACAAGAGTGTGCAAATTATAGATTAATTAAATTAACGTGTCATACATTAAAATTATGGGAAAGAGTAATTGGGCATAGGTTATGATGTGATATAAAAGTTTCTCACAATCAGTTTGGTTTCATGCCAGGTAGATCTACTATGGATGCTATACATTTGTTAAGAGGGTTGATGGAGAAGTATAAAGAAAGTAAGAAAGATCTACGCATGATATTTATTGATTTAGAGAAAGCTTATGATAAAGTTTCAAGAGATGTTCTTTGGATAGTTCTAGAATAGAAAGGAGTTAATATTGGTTCTATTCAAGTCATTAAGGATATGTATACTAGAGCTGTTACTTGTGTCCAAACACAAGGAGGATTGACAAAATATTTTCCTATTTTAGTTGGATTACAACAAGAATCTGCTTTAAGGCCTTATCTTTTTCTGGTTTAGTTATGGATGTTCTTACTAGGCATTTACGGGAAGATGTACCTTGGTGTATGTTTTTTGTTGATGACATTCTTCTTGTTGATAAGACTACAGAGGGAATCTAAGAGAAACCTGAATTATGGAGGTCAACATTAGAGTTTAAAGGTTTTCATTTAAGTAGATCTAAAATTGAATATATAGAGTGAAATTTTAGTTGTAAAAGTTGTGACATTAGGTGAACAAGTTATTAATAAGAGTGAGTGATTCAGATATTTAGGCTCTATTGTTCAAAATGATGGTGAAATAGATGGAGATGTTATTAGTAGAATTCAAGTTTGATGGTTTAAGTGAAGGAATGCATCTGGCTTGTTGTGTGATAGAAAAGTTCCACTTAAACTTGAGGGAAAATTTTAAAAGATGGTGGTAAGACCTGCAATGAATTATGGTGTAGAATGTTGGCCAATAAAAGAGAAGCATAAGACTAAGTTAAGTGTTACAGAGGTAAGGATGCTCAGGTGGATGAGTGGCTTTACTCTTAGAGATAAAATGCAAAATGAGTATGTTCAGGAAAAAGTTGGAGTAGCTCCAGTGGCAGATAAGATTAGAGAGAGTCGCCTTAGATGGTTTGGCCACATAAAGCGTCAGCCGTCCGATGACCCGGTTAGAAGAGTAGATGCATTAGATTTGCCTTATATTAAGAAAGGTAGAGGTAGACCTAAAAAGACTTGGTTAAGATGTATAAAAAATGACCTTAGTATACTTTAATTAAATGAGAATTTGACACATAATAGGACACAATGGAGACGAAGGATTCATGTGGCCAACCCCACATAGTGGGATAAAGGCTTGTTGTTTTTGTTGTTGTTGTTATTGTTGTAGGTTTATTTAATTTATTTATTTAGTTTTGGGTTTATTTTATTTTAGGTTTAGGTTTTATTTAGTTTTATTTAGGTTTAGGTTTAGTTTATTTTTAGGTTTAGGTTTATTTAGTTTTAGTTTAGGTTTAGGTTTATTTTAGTTTAGTTTATTTTATTTTATTTAGGTTTATTTATTTAATTTAGTTTATTTTATTTATGTAGGTTTAGGATTATTTAGGTTTAGGTTTTATTTAGTTTATTTTATTTTAGTTTATGTTTAGGTTTATTTTTTTAGGTTTATTTTTAGTTTAGTTTATTTAGCTTTATTTTATGTTTAGGCTTATTTAGGTTTAGGTTTAGGTGTATTTTATTTTTAGTTCATTTAGTTATTTTAATTTATTTATTTATTTTAGGTTTAGGTTTAGGTTTAAATTTTTGGGCTTATTTATTTACGTTTAGGTTTATTTTAGGTTTATTTATTTAGTTTTTTTATTTAGTCTTCTTTAGTTTAGGTTTAGGTTTAAGTTTTAAATTTATTTAGTTTAGTTTAGGTTTATTTGTTTTAGTTTTATTTAGTTTATGCTATTTATTTAGGTTTAGGTTTTAGTTTAGGTTTAGGTTTATTTAGGTTTTTTTTTTATTTTAGGTTTAAGTTTATTTATTTATTTTATTTTATTTTAGTTTAAGTTTAGGTTTAGGTTTATTTTATTTAGTTTATGTTTTGGTTTCGGTTTAGGTTTATTTAGTTTAGTTTATTTTATTTATTTAGTTTAGGCATAAGTTTAGGTTTAGTTTTGTTTTATTTAAGTTTAAGTTTAGGTTTAGGTTTAGGTTTATTTAGTTTATAAAGTTTAGGTTTAGGTTTAAGTTTTAGTTTAGGTTTAGGTTTATGTTTAGCTTTAGGTTTAGATTTAGGTTTAGGTTTAGTTTAGGGTTTAGGTTTAGGTTTAGGTTTTATTTAAGTTTATTTAGTTTAGTTTATTTATTTTTTTAGTCAGTTGGTTTTAGGTTCAGGTTTATTTTATTTAGTTTATTTATTTAGTTTATTTTAGTTTAATTTAGGTTTACTTAGTTTATTAGTTTAGTTTAGGTTTATTTTTATTTAGTTTATTTATTTTAGGTGCAGGTTTAGGTTTTATATAGGTTTAGGTTTAGGTTTATTTTATTTATTATTTATTTATTTTTAAGTTGTTTAGTTAGTTTAGTTTTAGTTTAATTTTAGGTTTATTTATTTAGTTTAGTTTATTGGTTTAGGTTTAAATTTATTTTAGGTTTAAGTTTATTTATTTTATTTTAGTTTAGTTTAGTTTAGTTTTATTTTATTAGTTTAGTTTTTTAGTTTTTTTTTTTTTAGTTTAGGTTTATTTTTTTAGTTTTAGGTGTTGGTTTATTTTAGGTTTAGGTTTAGGTTTAATTTTTTTTTAGCTTAGTTTAGTTTTATTTTATTTAGGTTTTGGTTTTGGTTTTGTTTATTTATTTATTTAGTTTAGATTTAGGTTTAGGTTTAGGAGTATTTTAGTTTATTTAGTTTAGTTTTGGCTTTGGTTTAGGTTTAGGTTCTATTTAGTTTAGTTTAGTTTAGGGTAGGTTTAGGATTAGGTTTATTTTAGTTTAGGTTTAGTTTAGTTTAAGTTTATTTATTTTATTTTAGTTTAGTTTATTTATTTTAGGTTTAGGTTTAGGGTTAGTTTAGGTATATTTTAGTTTAGTTTAGTTTAGGTTTAGGTTTAGATTTTATTTTCTAGTTTAGTTTAGCTTTAGGTTTAGTTAAGGTTTATTTAGTTTATTAGGTTTAGGTTTTTTGTTTAGGTTTATGTTTATTTAGTTTAAGTTTATTTAGGTTTATGTGTAGGTTTAGGTTTAGGTTTATTTAATTTAGCTTATTTAGTTTAGTTTATTTATTTTAGTTTATTTATTTAGGTTTAGGTTTATTTTTGTTTAGTTTAGTTTACTTAGTTTTTTTAGGTTTAAGTTTATTTAGTTTTAGTTTAGGTTTAGGTTTAGGTTTAGATCTAGGTTTATTTTATAGGTTTAGGTTTAGGTTTATTTATTTATTTATTTTAGGTTTATTTTAGTTTAGTTTATTTTATTTATTTAGGTTTAGGTTTTAGATTATTTAGGTTTACGTTTAGGTTTTGGTTTAGGTTTATTTAAGTTTATGGTTTAGGTTTATGTTTAGGTTTTGGTTTATTTTTGGTTTTAGTTAGTTTAGTTTAGTTTAGTTTAGAATTATTTTATTTATTTTATTTAGTTTGGGTTTAGGTTTATTTTATTTAGTTTAGTTTAGTTTAGTTTGGTTTAGGTTTAGGTTTAGGATTAGGTTTTAGGTTTATTTAATTTAGTTTAGGTTTATTTTATTTTATTTTATTTAGTTTATTTAGTTTATCTTTTATTTATTTAGTTTAGGTTTAGGTTTATTTAGTTTATTTATTTAATTTAGTTTTATTTTATTTATTTAGTTTTATTTTATTTATTTAGTTTAGTTTAGTTTAATTTATTTAGGTTTAAATTTATTTTATTTATTTATTTAGTTTAGGTTTAGTTAAGGTTTAGGTTTATTTAGTTTAGGTATATTTAGCTTAGGTTTATTTAGGTTTAGGTTTTATTTAGTTTAGTTTTATTTAATTTAGGTTTATTTTTAGTTTAGGTTTAGTTTAGGTTTATTTTATTTAGGTTTAAGCTTATTTATTGTAGTTTATTTTATTGAATTTTACTTAGTTTTAGTTTAGGTTTATTAGATTTATTTAGGTTTAGGTTTAGGTTTATTTTTTTTTTAGGTTTTAGGTTTAGGTTTAGGTTTAGGTTTAAGTCTAGATTTTTTTTTTTAGTTTAGGTTTATTTATTTAGTTTAGTTTAGGTTTAGTTTTTTTTGATTTATTTAGGTTTAGGTTTATTTAATTTAGGTTTTAGGTTTAAGTTAGGTTTATTTTATTTTAGTTTAGTTTAGTTTAGTTTAGTTTATCTATTTAGTATATTTTTAGTTTAGATTTATTTATTTAATTTAGTTTTTATTTATTTAGTTTATTTTTAGGTTTAGTTTATTTAGTTTATTTTATTTTATTTTAGATTTGGTTTAGGTTTATTTAGGTTTATTAAGTTTAGTTTATTTTAGTTTTTTTAATTTAGGTTTAGGTTTAAGTTTAGGTTTAGGTTTACATTTAGTTTAGTTTAGTTTAGGTTTAGGTTTAGGTTTAGGTCTATTTAGTTTAGTTTATTTGATATACTTTATTTATTTAATTATTTTTATTTTTATTTTATTTTATTTAGTTTAGGTTTATAGCTATATTTATTGTTTAATTTAAGTTTAGGTTTAGGTTTAATTTATTTATTTTAGTTAAGGTTTAGGTTTAGTTTAAGTTTTGTTTTAGGTAGTTTAGCTAGTTCCCAGTTTAGGTAGGGTTTGTGGGCCTAGGGTCAGGTTAGTGCCTAGTTTAGGGTTTAGGGATTAAGCATTTTAAGGTTTTATTATTATTATTATTATTATTTTTATTTAGGTTTAGGTTTAGGATTTTTGGCTATTTAGGTTTAGGCTTTAGTTTAGGATTGTAGGTTTAGGGTTTAGGGTTTAGGGTTTAGGATTTAAGGTTTAGGTTTTTTTTTTTTTTAAATTAAATAGACTAGTAGGTTTAAGTTTATTTAGTTAATTTAGTTTCTTTTTTTATTTATTTTGGTTTATTTTATTTTTTTATTTTTATTTAGGTTTATTTTTAATTTTTAATTAGTTTAGTTTAATTATTTTAGGTTTACTTATTTTATTTTTCATTTTTTTATTTTAATTTATTTTTTAAGTTTAGGTTTAGGTTTCTATTTATTTTTTAATTTAATTTAATTTTTATTTTATTTTTAAAGTTTAGGTTTTATTTTTTATTTTTAGGTTTAGGTTTAGATATTTATTTTATTTGTTTAGTTTTAGGATTTAGGTTTTTATTTTAGGATTATTTTTAGCTTTTATTTTTTAATTTTGGTTTTGTTTTATTTTTATTTTAGTTTATTTTATTTATTTTGGGTTTAGGTTTAGTATATTTTAGGTTTAGGTTTAGGTTTTATTTATTTTACTTTAGTTTTTTTAGTTTAGGTTTAGGTTTATTTTATTTTATTTATTTTAGGTTTAGGTTTTTTTTTAGGGTTTAGTTTTTTTAATTTATTTTTAGATTTTTTTTTCTTAAGTTTTATTTTTTTAGGTTTAGGTTTTTATTTAGTCCGTATTTTATTTTATTTTTAGGTTTATTTTACGGTTATTTTATGTTTAGTTTTTTTATTTTATTTAGGTTTTTTATCTTTAGCATTATTTTATTTTGTAGTTTAGTTTAGGGTTTTATTTATTTTATTTTGCTTTTTTTATTATTTATTTTACTTTATTTTTAGGTTTAGGTTTAGATTTAGGTTTAGGTTTTAGTTTAGGTTTTATTTATTTATATTATTTTTTTAATTTAGGTTTATGTTTTTTTATTTATATTATTTTTAGGTTTTATTTAGTTTAAATTTAGGCTTTTAGGTTTTTAGGATTTAGGGTTTAGGGTTTAGGGTTTAGGGTTTGGGGTTTAAGGTTTTGGGCTTAGGGTTTAAGGTTTAGGGTTTAGGGTTTAGGGTTGTAGGTTTTAGGGTTTAGGGTTTAGGGTTTAGGGTTTAGGGTTTAGGATTTAGGGTTTTAGGCTTTAGGCTTTAGGGTTTAGGTTTAGGGTTTAGGGTTTAAGGTTTTAGGGGTAATGGTTTGGGGTTTAAGTTGTAGGTTCAGGGTTTAGGGCTTATGGTTTAGGGATAGTTTTAGGGTTTAGGGTTTAGGGCTATGGTTTACTTTTATTTTTATTTTATTTTATTTATTTATTTTTTATTTTAACTTAAGTAAACTAGTAGGTTTAAGTTTATTTAATTTATTTATTTATTATTCTAGTTTATTTATTTTTGGTTTACTTATTTTATTTAGGTTTTTAATTTGAGTTTATTTTTCAAGTTTCAGTTTAAGTTTAGGTTTATTTTTTAATTTAGTTCTATTTTTATTTTATTTTTTAGGTTTAGGTTTTATTTTTTATTTTTATGTTTAAGTTTAGGTTTTTATTTTATTTTTTACCTTTAGGTTTGAGGTTTATATTTTTTAATTTAGGTTTAGGTTTATTTTTAGTTTATTCTATTTTATTTAGTTTAGGTTTAAGTTTAGGTTTAGTTTATTTTTTAGTTTGGGTTTTTAATTTTTATTTTATTTTTTTTTTAGGTTTAGGATTAGGTTCAGGGTTTAGTTTATGTTTTTATTTTATTTTGGTTTAGATTTATTTTTTTTAATTTTATTTTAGGTTTAAATTTTGGTTTAGGTTTTAATTTAGAGTTTAGGTTTTAGGGATTTATTTAGAGTTTAGGTTTAAGGTTTGAGATTTAGGTTTAGTTTAGGTTTAGGTTTAGGTTTAGGTTTAGGATTTATTAGGTTTATTTAGTTTTAAGGTTTTAGTTTTTTATAGTTAATTTAACATTTCATATTTTAGATTTCATCAATGAAGTAACACAACAAGTTTTCAAAGACACAAACGACAACATAGATAAAAAATGAGCACGCATAGAGCAAATAGAAATTCCTAGATAACTAGAACTGTCTCTACTGTAAAGACACAGTTCCATAAATACTAGATTGGATCAGCCGTTCTTCAGTTTCTTCATTTCCCATTAGAACCGCAAAAGCCTCTCAAGTAGCAGGATCCACCATTATATCCTCGATCTCTTCCTCTGCCACCACCATGGTTGTAACCTTTATCGCTCCTCCAGCCTCCATAACCATTTGCTACCATATCCACCAACACCACGGATCCCCACCACCACTTTATTGCCTCCACCTTCCACTAATAGATTAAGAGCTTGGTTGATGGTGATGTCTGTCATCAAGGTTCCATTCTTAGGGTTTAGGTTTATACATTCATTAGGTTTTAGGTATAGGTTTACTTTTAATTTATTTATTTAGGTTTAGGTTTAGGGTTTAGAATTTAGGTTTAGGTTTAGGGTTAGGGTTAAGGGTTTAGGTTTAAGGTTTAAGATTTAGGGTTTTAGATTTTTTTAGGTTTATGGTTTAGGATTATGATTTAGGATTTAGGTTTAGGTTTAGTTTAGGGTTTTTAGGTTTAGGTTTAAGGTTTAGGTTTAGGGTTAGTTTAGGGTTTAGGTTTAGTTAGGGTTTAGGTTTAGTTTAAGTTTAGGTTTAAGGAGGATTATTTGAGTTTAGGTTTTGGATTTTAGTTATAGTTTAGGTTTAGGTTTAACATTTATAGTTTTAGTGTAGTTAGTTTAGGTTTTAGGTTTTAAAATTAATTTGATAGGTTTAGGTTAATTTTTTATTTTTAATAGATGATTTTATTTTTTATTTTTATTTAGGTTTATTTTTTATTTTTTATTTAGTTTAGTTTATTTATTTTAATTTAGGGTTAATGACTCGGGTTTAGGGTTTAAGGTTTTTTAGGGTTTAGGGTTAAGGGCTTAGGGTTTAGGGTTTAGTGTTTACGCTTTAGGGTTTAAAGTTTTTAGAGTTTAGGGTGTAGGTTTAGCTTAGGGTTTAGGGTTAGTTTAGGGTTTTGGGTTTAGGGTATAGGGTTTAAGCATTAGGGTTTAGGGTTATCAGGGTTTAGGGTTAGTTAAGTGTTTAGGGTTTAGGGTTTTAGGGTTTAGGGTTTAACATTTTAGGGTTTAGGGTTTAGGGTTTAGGGTTTAGGGATTAGACTTAGGGTTAGGGTTAGAGTTTAGCGTTTAGGGATTAGGGCTTAGGGTTTAGGGTTTAGGGTTTAGGGTTTAGGATATACTGTTTAGGGTTTAGGCTTTAGGGTTTAGGGTTTTTTTTTTTAAATTAAGTAAACATGTAGGTTTAGGTTTATTTAGTTCATTTTTATTTATTTTAGTTTATTATTTATTTATTTTAGTTTATTTTATTTATTTATTTTTATTTAGGTTTATTTTGCATTTTTATTTAGTTTAGTTTATTTATTTTAGATTTATTTATTCTAGTTTAGGTTTTTTTAATTTTAGATAATTTTTTTAGGATTAGCTTTATGTTTATGTTTATTTTTTAGTTTAATTTTATTTCTATTTTATCTTTTAAGTTTAGGTTTTATTTTTTATTTTTTTTAGGTTTAGGTTTTTATTTTATTTTTTTAGGTTTAGGCTTTAAGTTTTTATTTTAGGTTTTTTTCTAGATTTTATTTTTTAGTTATGGTTTAGGCTTCTTTTTAGTTTATTTTATTTATTTTTTTTAGGGTTTAGGTTTAGTTTATTTTATGTTTAGGTTTAGGTTTTCCTTATTTTAGTTTAGTTTATTTTAGTTTAGGTTTAGGTTTATTTTATTTTGTTTATTTTAGGTTTAAGTTTTTTTTTTAGTTTAAGGTTTAGGTTTTATTTTTTATTTATTTTAGGTTTTATTTTAGGTTTATTTTTTAGGTTTAGGTTTTATTTAGTTTTTATTTAATTTTATTTTATGTTTATTTTATTTTTATTTTACATTTGGGTTTTATTTTATTTAGGTTTTTTATTTTTAGGTTTATTTTATTTTTTGATTTACTTTATTTTTTATTTAAGTGTATTAATGTGTCATACATTAAAATTATGGGAGAGAGTAATTGAGCATAGGTTACGATGTGATACAGAAGTTTCTCACAATGGTTTCATGCCGTAGATCTACTATGGATGCTATATATTTGTTAAGAGGTTTGATGGAGAAGCATAGAGAAAATAAGAAGGATCTACATATGATATTTATTGATTTAGAGAAAGCTTATGATAAAGTCTCAAGAGATGTTCTTTGGAGAGTTCTAGAACAAAAAAGAAGTTAATATTGGTTATATTCAAGTCATTAAGGATATGTATACTAGAGTCCACTTGTGTCCAAACACAAGGAGGATTGACAAAATATTTTCCTATTTCAGCTTGGATTACATCAAGGATCAACATTAAGCCCTTATCTTTTTTTACTTTAGTTATGGATGTTCTTAGAGGCATTTACAAGAAGATGTACCTTGGTGTATGCTTTTGATGACATTCTTCTTGTTGATAAGACTAGAGGGAGTCCAACGAAACTTGAATTATGGAGGTCAACTTTAGAGTCTAAAGGTTTAAGTAGATCTAAAACTAATATATGGAGTGTAATTTTAGTTGTAGAAGTTTTAGTGGTAGTGTGACTTTAGGTGATCAAGTCATTAATAAGAGTGAGTTCTATATTTAGGCTCTATTGTTTAAAATGATGGTGAAATAGATGGAGATATTATTAGTAGAATTCAAGTTGGATGGTTGAAGTGGAGGAATGCATCCGCCTATTATGTGATAGAAAAGTTCCACTTAAACTTAAGGAAAATTTTATAAGATGGTGGTAAGACCGCAATGACTTATGGTGCAATGTTGGCCAATAAAAGAGAAACATAAGATTAAGTTAAGTGTTACAGAGATGAGGATGCTCACGTGGATGAGTGGCTTTTACCCTTAGAGATAGAATACAAAATGAGTATGTTCGGGAAAAAGTTGGAGTAGCTCCAGTGGATAAGATTAGGAAATTTAGATGGTTTGGCCACATAAAGCCTACCGATGACCTGATTAGAGAGTAGATGCATTAGATTTGCCTTATGTTAAGAAAGGTAGAGGTAGACCTAAAAGACTTGGTTAAGATGTATAAAAAATGATCTTAGTATGCTTGAATTAAATGAGAATTTGACACATAATAGACACAATGGAGAAAGGATTCATGATAAATCACCCAGTGGGATTAAGGCGTCATTGTTGTTGTTGTTGTTGTTTATTTTTTATTTATTTTATTTTAGTTTAGTTTTTTTTATTTAATTTTATTTTTAGGTTTAGGTTTAGATTTAAGTTTAGATTTTAGTTTAGATTTGTAATTGATGTATTTTTATTTTATTTTATTAAGGTTTAGGTTATTTATTTATTTTTTTTAGGTTTTATTTTGTTTGGGTTTAGGTTTTTAGGTTTTTAGGATTTATGGTTTTGAGTTTAGGGTTTAGGCTTGTAGGTTTTAGGGTTTAGGGTTTATCGTTTAGGGTTTAGGGAGTTATATGTTTGGGTTTAGGTTTAGGGTAGGTTTGGGTTTAGGTTAATTTTAATGTTTAGGATCAGGTTAAGATTTATTTTATTTATTTAGGTCAGGTCAGCTAGGTTAGTTTAGGGTCCCAGCTCAGTGGCTAGGAGGAGTGGGGCCCAAGGGTTTAGGCCAGTCAGTGTTTGGGGTTTGTTAGTGGGTCAGGTTTAGGTTTAGTGGCCCAGTGAGGTTTAGGGTCAGTGGATTAGGTAGGTTAGGGTCACTCAGGATCAGGGGGAGTTAGGGTTTAGTGTTTAGGGTTTAGGATTTATTATTTAGAGCTTGTTTAGGGTTCTTTTTTAAAATTACAAACACAGTTTAGCCATTTATTTATTTATTTATTTATTTTATTTATTTTATTTATTTTATTTTTATTTTTATTTAGGTTTATTTTGTATTTTTATTTAGTTTAGTTTATTTATTTTAGATTTATTTATTCTAGTTTAAGTTTTTTTAATTTTAGATTTTTTTTTAGGATTAGCTTTATTTTTATGTTTAACTTTTAGTTTAATTTTATTTCTATTTCATGTTTTAAGTTTAGGTTTTATTTTTTATTTTTTTAGGTTTAGGTTTTTTTTTATTTTTTTAGTTTAAGTTTTATTTTAGGTTTATTTCTAGATTTTTTTAATTTTAGTTTAGGCTTCTTTTAGTTTATTTTATGTATTTTATTTAGGGTTTAGGTTTAGTTTTTATTTTATGTTTAGGTTTTCTTTATTTTAGTTTATTTTATTTTATTTTATTTATTTTTTAAGTTTTTTTTAAGTTTAGGTTTTAGTTTTATTTATTTTAGATTTTATTTTAAGGTTTTTTTTTTAGGTTTAAGTTTTTATTTTTTTTATTTAATTTTATTTTATGTTTATTTTATTTTTTTATTTTACATTTGGGTTTTATTTTATTTAGGTTTTATTTTAGGTTTATTTTATTTTTTAAATTACTTTATTTTTTATTTATTTTATAGTTTTAGTTTTATTTTATTTTTATTTTTAGGTTTAGGTTTAGGTTTTTTAGGCTTTAATTTAGATTTTAATTGATTTTATTTTATTTTATTAAGGTTTAGGTTTTTATTTATTTTTTTAGGTTTTATTTTGTTTGGGTTTAGTTTTAGAGGTGGTTTGGGTTTGGGGTAGGTTTTGGTTTTAGGTAGTTGGTCAGTGGGTTTAGTGGAGGGTGGGTAGGTTGGGTTTAGGGTTTAGGGTTTGTTTTAATATTTAGGGATTAGTGTTAAGATTTATTTTATTTTATTTTTATTTAGGGTTTAGGGTTTAGGGTTTTGGGTTTAGGGTTAGTTTTATTGTTTACGATTTAGGGTTTATGGTTTTGTGTTTAGGGATTTTTTTAATTAAGTAAACTAATAAGTTTAGGTTTATTTAGTTTATTTAGTTAATTAATTTATTTATTTTTGTTTATTTAATTTTTTATTTAGGTTTATTTTATTTTATTTAGTTTATTTATTTCTAGTTTATTTATTTTAGTTTAGGTTTTATTTTAGTTTATTTTTTAGGTTTATGTTTAGGTTTATGTTTATTTTTTATGTTTAGTTTTGTTTTTATTTTATTATTTTGGTTTAGGTTTTATTTTTTTATTTTTTGGTTTATTTTTAAGTTTTTTTTTTTAGGTTTAGGTTTTAATTTTTTTTTTAGGTTTATTTTTAGGTTTTATTTTTTAGTTTAGGTTTAGGTTTATTTTTAGTTTATTTTTTTATTTAATTTAGGGTTTAGGTTTAGTATTTTCTAGGTTAAGGTTTAGGTTTATTTAGTTTTAGTTTAGTTTTTTAGTTTGGTTATTTATTTTATTTTATTTTATTTATGTTTAGGATTTTTTTAGTTTAGGGTTTAGGTTTTATTTTTTATTTTTTAGGGTTTTGTAGGTTTATTCAGGTTTAGGTTTTTATTTAGTTTTTATTTTATTTGCTTTTAGGTTTTTTTTTATTTTATGTTTGGTTTTTATTTTATTTAAGTAAACCCGTAGGTTTAGGTTAATCTAGTATATTAAGTTTATTTTTAATTTTTATTTAGGTTTATTTTTTATTTTTATTTAGTTTAGTTTGTTTATTTTTGATATATTTATTTAGTTTAGGCTTTTTTTTTTATTTTATTTATTTTAGGTTTAGTTTAACTTTATTTTAGTTGATTTTATTTTATATTATTTTTAGGTTTAGCTTTATTTTTTAATTTTATAGGTTTAGGTTTAGGTTTTTTATTTTATTTTTAGTTTGGGTTTTAGGGTTTTATTTTATGTTTATTTTTATGTTTTATTTTATAATTTAGGTTTAAGTTTATTTTTAGCTTATTTTATTTTATTTAGTTTAGGTTTAAGTTTAGTTTATTTTATGTTTAGGTTTTATTTATTTAAATTTAGTATATTTTAGTTTTGGTTTAGGTTTTTTTTTATTATATTTATGTTATTTTTATTTTAGATTTAGGTTTTTTTACTTTATGGTTTATGTTTTATTTTTTATTTATTTTTTAGGTTTATATTTTTAGTTTAAGTTTTTTTTTCTTAGTTTTGATTTGATTTTATTTTAGGGTTATTTTATTTTTATATTAAGTTTTGTTATTATTTTATTTAGGTTTTTTATTCCAAGGTTAATTTATTTATTTAGTAGGTTTATTTATTTTATTTTATTTTAAATGGTTTATGTTGTATGTTTATTTATTTTATTATTTTATTTAGGTTTAGGTTTATTTATTTATTTTATTTTTAGGTTTAGTTTAGATCAGGTTCAATGGGTTTGGGAAGGGATTGGTTTATGGTATGGTTTATGATTTAGTTTAGCCTAGCCAGCCAGTTTAGCCAGCCTGTAGCTGTTTAGTAGGCCGGGGTTTGGGGTTTACAGGGTCAGGTTAGGGCCTGGGGCTTTGGCTCAGCCTGGCCATGATTTTGTGGTAGGTCAGTTCAGAGTCAGGGTTTAGGGTTAGGGTTTAGGTCCTAGGTCAGGGTCAGATAGGCCTGTGCTCAGGTTTAAGGGTTGATGGGTGTTGGAAGGGTCAGGTTTAGGTATGGCCCATGATTTAGGTTAGTTTAGGTTTAGGGCTCAGTGGCTCAGGTAGGTTTAGAGTTTAGAGTTTAGTGGGTTTATTTTTTCCAATTTATGTAATCCAGTAAGTTTAGGTTTATTTAGTTTATTTTATTTATTTTATTTTTATTTAGGTTTATTTTTTATTTCTATTATTTTTAGTTTATTTATTTTATGTTTAAGTTTTTTTATTTTAGTTTATTTTTTCATTTATGTGTACGTTAATGCTTATTTCTTTAATTTAGTTTTATTTTCATTTTTTTAGGTTTAGATTTTATTTTTTTATTTTTTTTCTTGAGGTTTAGGTTTATATTTTATTTTAGGTTTTTTTAGGTTTATTTTTATTTTATATAGTTTAGGTTTAGGTTATCTTTAGTTTATTTTATTTTATTTAGTTTCGTGCCTAGTTTATTTAGGTTTTAGTTTATTTTATTTTAGTTTAGTTTATTTTAGTTTAGGTTTAGGTTTTTTTTTTTGTTTATTTTTGGTTTAAGTTTTTTTTTGAAGTTTAGAGTTTAAGTTTTTATTTTATTTTATTTTAGGTTTATTTATTTTATTTTAGGTTTCTTATAGTAGTCTATTTTTTACGTTTAGGTTTAGGTTTAAGTTTACTTTTTACTTGAGTTTTATTTTTATTTTATTTTTTAGGTTTAGGTTTTATTTTTATTTTTAGTTTAGGTTTAGGTTTTATTTTATTTTAGGTTTTAGGTTTTATTTTATGTTTATTTTAGGTTTTATTTTTAAGTTTAGGTTTAGGTTTATATTTAGTTTATCTTATTTCAATTAGTTTAGGTTTAGGTTTAGGTTTAGGTTGAGGTTTTATTTATTTTAGTTTAGTTTATTTTATTTTAGGTTTAGGTTTATTTTATTTTCATATTAGGTTTAGTTTTTTTTAGTTTGAAGTTGAGGTTTAATTTTTTTTTAAAGTTTTTTTAGGTTTAGGTTTTTATTTTATTTTATTTTATATATTTTTTTATTTTTATTTTACATTTAGTTTTAATTTTATTTAGGTTTTTATTCTTAGGTTTATTTTTTTTTAGTTTAGGTTTTATTTATTTTATTTTCACTTTTTATTTTATTTTTCTTATGTAGGCATTTTTATTTTATTTATGATCTTTAAGTTTTATCTTTTATAGGTTTATTTAGAGATTTGTTTTAGGTTTTGGAGTGTAGTGGTGGGATGGTCAGTATTTGTGAGGATTTAGGTCAGGGTTTAGAGTCAGGGTTTAACCAGTTTAGGGTTTAAGATTTAAGGTGGGTCAGGGTTGTAAGGGTTTAGTGGGTGTTTAGTGGGAGTGAGGATGGTCATGGTTTAGGTTAGTTTAGGGTTTAGGTTTAGGTTTAGGGTTTAGGATTTAGAGTTTAGGGTTTAGCCAGTGCTCAAGTTTTTTTCTAATTTATGTAAACGAGTAGGTTTAGTTTTATTTAGTTTATTTTATTTTTTATTTTTATGTAGGTTTATTTTTTATTTCTAGTTTTTTTAGTTTATTTATTTTAGTTTTATTTATTTTAGTTTAAGTTTTTTATTTTAGTTTATCTTTGGTTTATGTAGCTTAATTTTATTTTTAATTTAGTTTTATTTTCATTTTATTTTTTAGGTTTATAATTTATTTTTTTATTTTGGTTTAGGTTTAGGTTTTATTTTTTTAGGTTTAGGTTTTAGGTTTATTTTAGGTTTATTTTTTATCTTAGTTTAGGTTCTGCTCTTTTATTTATCAGTTTGGTTTATTTATTTTAGCTTAGGTTTAGGTTTTTTATTTTATTTTAGGCTTAGGTTTTTTTTTAAAGTTTAGGTTTAGGTTTTTATTTTATTTTATTTTAGGTTTATTTATTTTATTTTAGGTTTTTTTATAATAGTTTGTTTTTTAGGTTTAGGCTTAAGTTTAAGTTTATTTTTTAGTTGAGTTTCATTTTTATTTTATTTTTTAGGTTTAGGTTTTATTTTTTAATTTTAGGTTCAAGTTTAGGTTTTTATTTATTTTTTTATGTTTAGGTTTTAGGTTTTTATTTTATGTTTATTTTTTAGGTTTTATTTTTGGTTTAGGTTTATTTTTCATTTATTTTATTTCATTTAGTTTAGGTTTAGGTTTAGGTTTAGTTTATTTTATGTTTAGGATAAGGTTTTATTTATTTTAGTTTAAGTTTAGGTTTATTTTATTTTTATTTTAGGTTTAGATTTTTTTTAGTTTAGGGTTGAGGTTTTATGTTTTTATTTATTTTAATGCTTTTTTAGGTTTAGGTTATTATTTTATTATATTTCAGGTTTATTTTATTTTTATTTTATATTTAGTTTTAATTTTATTTAGGTTTTTAATTCTTAGGTTTATTTAATTTTTTTAATCTAGTTTAGGTTTTATTTCTTTATTATTTCATTTATTTATTTTTATTTTAGAGTTTTTTAAGTTTAGTTTTTTTATCTATGATATTTAGGTTTAAGTCAAAGTTATTTAGTCAGTAGAGGAGAGTTCAGTTGGTGGTCTAGTAAGTATTATTTAGAGTAGGCCCAGAGCTCAGTAGCTCAGGTTTAGGGTTTAGGCCCAGGTTTAGGGGCCCAGGGGTCAGTTTAGTTTAGGCCTGAGTAGGAGGTTTGGGCCCAGTGCCTGAGCCTGGGACCCAGGCTCAGTGGCCCAGGGTTTAGACAGACAGGCTTGCCCATGGCTTTAGGTTTAGGTCATTTAAGGTTTATGATTTAGGTTTTTAGGGTTTATGGTTTAGAGTTAGATCTGGAGTGGGTTTAGTGTTATTTTAGTTAAGCAAACCGTTGGTTTTAGGTTTATTTAGTTTATTTAATTTATTTTTTTATTTAATTTATTTGATTTTATTTAGGTTTATTTATTATTTATATTTAGTTTAGTTTATTTGTTTTAGGTTTTTTTATTTTATTTAGGTTTTTTAATTTAGTTTTTTTTAGGTTCATGTGTAGGTTTATGCTTATTTTTTACTTTAGTTTTATATTTATTTTATTTTTTAGGTTTTGGTTTTATTTTTTACTTTTAGGTTTAGGTTTAGGTTTTTATTTTATTTTTTTAGGTTTAGGTTTTAAGTTTTTACTTTAGGTTTATTTTTAGGTTTTATTTTTTAGTTTAGGTTTAGGTTAATTTTCAATTTATTTTATTTTATTTAGTTTTAGTTTAGGTTTTATTTATTTTAGTTTATGTTTAGGTTTATTTTATTTTCTTTATTTTAGGTTGAGTTTTTTTTTATTAAATTTAAGGTTTAGGTTTAATTTTTAATTTATTTTTAGGTTTTATTTTTAGATTTATTTTTTAGGTTTAAGTTTTTATTTTATTTTATTTTAGGTTTTTTTTTATGTTTGGGTTTTATTTTATTTAGGTTTTTATTTTTAGGTTTATTTTTCTTAGATTAGTTTACATTTATTTTATTTTATTTTAGTTTAGTCTTTATTTGTTATTTTATTTGTAGGTTTAGGTTTAAGTTTTTATTTTTTTTAATTTTTAAGTTTTATTTAGTTTAGTCAGTTTAAGTTTTAACCCAGTTAAGGTCAGGGCCCAGGTTTAGTGGTTTAGGGTTTAGGCCCAGGCATGAGGGTCAGGATCAGGCTCAGTGGCCCAGGGCCCAGGTCCGGGAGGTTTAGGGTGGGGTAGGATTTAGTGAGTGGGCAGGTTTAGGGTTGGCCCAGGATGGAGGTTTAGGGCTTTGGGGTAGGGAGGTTATAATAGTTTAGGATTTAGGCTTAGGGTTTATTTAAAATTTTTAATTATAGTTTTTATTTAGAGTTTAGGGTTTTATAGGGTTTAAGGTTTAGGATTTAGTGTTAGTTTTATGGTTTAGGGTTTAGGGTTTCTTTTTTAAATTAAATAAACTGACAAATTTAGGTTTATTTAGTTAATTTTTTTATTTAGTTTAGTTTATTTATTTTAGGTTTTAGGTTAAGGGTTTAGGGTTTAGGGTTTAGGAAACTAAAAAATAATACCTAAAAATTAACCTAAAATAAAAACCTAAAACCTAAACCTAAAAAAATAAAATAAAATCCTAAACCTAAACCTAAAAATAAAACCTAAAAAATAAAGAATAAAGTATTATATTATGGTACTATTTAAGAATTACTTCTAGTTATCAATATTAAATCAAGAATAAAGTATTTTATATAATTTGTTCTAATTTATCAAGTGTAAAAATGATAATTATGAGTTTGAATATTCTGTTCATTACTTAATATTATTAAGGATAGAATGCCAATGAATTTATGTCTAACTATTACCAATAATGGATCTAATATTGTACTTAGAGATTATTGATTATAAAAAAAGATACATATTCTTTAACATCCACTTTTAAGAGAAATTTCACTTCCTTTCTTTCGGTTGATGTATTTTTTCCATCTATTAAGTTTAGGTTTATGTTGTATTTGTAGGTTTATTTTTTAGGTTTAGATTTTTATTTAATTTTTATTTAATTTTATTTTTATTTTAGGTTTAGTTTTTATTTTATTTAAGTTTCTTATATTTTAGGTTATTTTAAGATTTTATTTATTTTATTTTAGTTTATTTTTTATTTTTTATTTTATTTTCTTTTTAGGTTTAGGTTTAGGTTTAGGTTTTAGTTTATGTTTTTATTTTATTTTAATTTTTATTTTATTTTTGTTTAGGTTTCCTTATTTATTTTATTTTTAAGTTTTATTTAGTTTAGGTTTAGGATTTTAGCATTTTATGGTTTAGGGTTTAGGGTTTAGTTTTAGGTTTCATTTAGGTTTATTTTAGGTTTATTTTTTTAGGTTTTATTTTAGTTTATTTTAGTTTAATTTATTTATTTTAGTTTAGGTTTAGGTTTAGGTTTTAGGTTTTATTTATTTTAGTTTAGTTTATATTATAATATGTTTAGGTTTATTTTATTTTTGTTTTAGGTTTAGATTTTTTTTAGTTTAGGGTTTAGGTTTTATTTTATTGCCGACCCCACCTAGTGGGATTAAGGCTTGTTGTTGTTGTTGTTGTTTAGGTTTTATTTTTTTATTTATTTTTAGGTTTATATTTAGTTTTTTTTATTTTATTTTAGGTTTATTTTATTTTTATTTTATGTTTAGTTTTTATTTTATTTAGGTTTTTTACACTTAGGTTTATTTTATTTTTTAGTTTAATTTAGGTTTTTAATTATTTTATTTTAGTTTATTTTATTTTATTTTATTTTATTTTTAAGTTTAGGTTTAGGTTTTAGTTTAGGTTTTTTTATATATTATTTTTAGGTTTTATTTAGTTTAGGTTGAGGTTTTTAGATTTTTAGGGTTTAGGGTTTACGATTTAGGGTTTAGGGTTTTGGGTTTTTGGGTTTAGGGTTTTAGAGTTTGACATTTAGGGTTAGGGTTTATGGTTTGGTTTAGGTTTTGTGGTTTGTTTACTACGATTTTAGGGGTTTAGGGTTTAGAGTTTAGGGTTGGGTTCTAAATTTAGTGTTTAGTGTTTAGTGGTTTATTAGGATTTAAGTTTAAGTTTATTTATTTAGTTTAGGGGTTTAGGTTTTAGGTTTTAAGTTTAGGGTTTAGGTTTTAGTTTATAGTTTAGGGTTCTCGATTTTTTATTTATTTATTTTTTAACAAAGAACAAATTAAGATTCAACATTTCTTCTTTTCAATTTCATCAACCAAGTAACACATCAAGTTTTCTAAGGCACAAGTGATGACATAGATAAAAAATGAGCATACATAGAGCAAATCAAAAACCCTAGATCACTAGAATCGTCTCTACTATAAAGACATAGTTCCACAAATAGTAGATTCGATTGGCAGTTCTTCAGTTTCTCTAGTTACCATCAAAACCACCACCGACCTCTTAAGTTGTGAGATCCACCATCATATCCCTGATCTCTTTCTCTACCACCACCGTATGGGATCCTCCTCCCGCTCCATAACCACCACTCACCACCCCATATCCATATCCAAAGACCTCCAAATCCCCCCCACCACTGCGATAACTGCTGCCTCCACCTTCACCTCCACTGCTAGATCTGGACTGAGCCTAGTTGATGGTGATGTTCCTGTAGTCAAGGTTCTGCCCATTCTTACTGTTTAGTTTTATATTTATTAGGTATTAAGGTTTAGGTTTATATTTTAATATATTTAGTTACTTTAGGTTTAGGTTTAGGTTTTGGGTTTAGGGTTTAGGGTTTAGGGTTTAGGGTTTTAGTGTTTAGGGTCTAGGGTTTAGGGTTTAGGATTGTAGGTTTAGGCTTAATTTTAGGGTTTAAGGTTAGGGTTTAATTTTTTTTATTTTTTTTATTTTTTAAATAAAGTAAACTGGTAAGTTTAGGTTTATTTAGTTTTTTATTTAATTTAATTTATTTAATTTTATTATTATTTAGGTCTATTTTTATTTTTATTTAGTTTTATTTATTTATTTTAAGTTTATTTATTTTAGTTTAGGTTTTTTATTTTAGTTTATTTTAAGGTTAAAGTTTAGGTTTAGGTTTATTTTAGTTTAGTTTTTATTTTTTTTTTATTTTAGGTTTTATTTTTTATTTTTAGGTTTAGGTTTAGGTTTTTATTTTATTTTTTTAGGATTATGTTTTAGGTTTTTATTTTAAATTTATTTTTAGTTTTTTTTAGGTTTAGGTTAATTTTTTGTTTATTTATTTATTTTAGTTTAGGGTTTAGGTTTAGGTTTAGGTTTTATTTATTTTATTTTAGTTTATTTTAGTTTAGGTTGAGGTTTATTTTTTATTTTTTATTTTATTTTTAGTTTAGGTTTAGGTTTTTTTTTTTAGTTTAGGGTGTAGGTTTTTATTTATTTATTTTTGGATGTATGGGTAGGGGGTACTTTTTGAGGTGATCGGGTACAACATTGAGGTATAATGTACTATCTCGAAAGATAGAGGCATCACCCTACAATGGACCTAATCACATAATAAGGACTCCTAAAGCATGATGGGTCTTCGAATGTACCTAAGATTGTTCCCCTACTTTACATGGATAAATAAAGTAGGGTTTATATTAAACTAGGTTCTTAAGTTCCCTATGGAGGTAAGCCATTAATTACATCTTAGAAATGAAATTTCCTAAGAATACTCGATTAAAAGACAATTATTATGTTCAAAGATTTCAAGATTATCTAAGGATTTGTTGTATTTGGAAAATCAATTGGGAATGTTCAAGGAGAAGACTTATTTTTAGAATCCAAATGAAATAAATAGGAAATGCTGATGATACTAGGAAGCCTAGTGATCATTCTAATTTAACCTATGGTTGGGCTTTATAATTTTGAAGTTGAGGAGATTTATATGTTTTGAGTTAAAATTTAATTATATTACTAGGGCTTATAATCCACTAACACAAGGTTGTGGGAATGCCTAAGAGGTGAGGATTTATGCTCGTAGCCCGAAGGAAATAGCTACCGTGGATCCTCAATCTAGGGAGCTTTAGTGCATGCTAAAGCACGACCTAAATTTAAGCGACAGGTGAACATAAGGGTTTACCTCCATAAGAGAGAATAAATTGTCTGACTTCTAGACTTATAACCACCTAGAGTGGCCGCCAGCTAACTCCTCCTATGATTATATAACCATGTAGTTTGGACTTATGAATTACAAGATAGCTAGGGTAGTTATTTAATTAGAAAGAGACCAAAGTCCTAAACACACTCCCTAAGAGATTAGAGCATGAGTGGTATAAGCATATGACTTAATCTATAGATGAAAAATCTTTTTAAATTTTATTTCATTTTAGATACATTATTTTAAAAGAGGCTTTAAGATTTTTTATGCCTAAATGCATGCTGAAATAGGTTATGGGTCAAATCAGCTAGAAATGGTCTTCTCCACCACAAGGGAGGCTCTCACAGGTCAAACATTCTTTTTTTGTGCAAGGATGGAGATCCTTCATGTTCAAGAGAGAAAGAATATGCATGCATGATGTTAAATCTTTTAATTATTTTATTTATGTCTTAGGGTTTATGATGAGGTTATGAATTATTTTAAATTTAGTTATAAGTGATTAGTTGGGTAGAAAAGTTATTTTTATCCTAAGAGCCTAATCGTATCCAAGACACACATTAAAGCATCAATCATTTAAGAAACTATGAAAAGCATGCCATCTAATGCACAATGTAAATATGACATCAAAATATTATATAAACTATCATAGAAGAATAAAAGGGCGGTCTGCACCGCATAACCCAAAGAGAAAAAAGATGATGAAGCTCTACCCTTATATAACATGGAAAATATGAAAGAATAATTATAATTGTATTAAATGCTATGGGGGGTCTTCTTTCTTCATATCTCTATTTTTGATTTGGTCTTTCTTTGATTTGGATGGTGCTTGCTTTAAAGGCATCACAGGGTACCCTAGGACAAAGTCTTCTGGCCACTGCTCATCGTAATCTCCCATAGCACTAATCCTAATTCCTATTACAAAAATTACATTTATGTGGGAAAAGTAAATCTAACTACACCTGCAAAATAGAGGTTAGCTAAATATACATATAATCCCAAGCAGTTGTATTTATAATTTGGACTTAGCACCTTACACATGGGTAACTAAGCCCACTTGTCATAACTTGGATTATTCTTAAGGATTTAAGCAACCTGCAAAAAAGAGAATTCATATTTATTTTTAAGCATCCCTTAAGCATAATCCCTTATAGAAAACATGATTTTGAAAATATTGGCCTATCATCAGTTTACATACCTTAACATCCAATCTAAAATAATACATCATAAAAAATCATATATCACATCATACACCATCCTAGCTAGAAGTGGTGACTTAATTCTAATTTGTATATTATGGCTTCTGTGGTAAGTCTTGTTAGGCATTAGTGTTGTATTTTTTAAGTGTAGAAGGATTCAATTTAACATGAATGGTTGATTTCACTTGAAGTGGTTTAATTGATTTGATAATTTTAATTTTTATTAAATTACTTTCTAAAGTATATTAAATTAATTTGGTTCTCTTTAGTGAATTGCTTATTAAATGATTTAATTAATCCTAAGTTTGGGATCACTTTAAATAATTCTATTCAAAATGAAAGGCATCTTAAGATTAAATTAATTCAATTACTATCACATGACATATATTAAATCATTCCTTTCCATCAAATGTAACATGCATATGATTTAATCTTATATGTATCAATACATGCAACATATTTTAGAACACTTAAATGATGAATTTATGTGTATGTTTAGAATTTATATTTTATTTGAGTGAATTATTTAAACATATTAATTTAAAACTTTATCCAAATTCTTATACAAAAAGGACATAAGAATGAAATTAAATAGGCATGTGTCATTGTTAAACAAGGGAAGTGAGGTAATCAAATGATCTCCTTGGAGCTAGCTAAAGACTCGTATTCTCCGGATGTCCAGAATATATACCTATTTGCATTCAAACTTATGTAAATTCTTATACATGAACATAAGAAGTAATCTCCAAATCATATGGCTAATTAATTCAACCACTTAGTCAATTATGAATCCATACAATTTTAATGTAAAATGGGATTTTCATTCACTAATCACATATACATATTCATGTATAAAGATATAGGCAAGTACGTCTCATTGTTAAACTAGAGAAGTAAGGTAATCAATTGACCTCCTTGGGGCTAACTAAAGACTCGTATTCTCGGGATGTCTAGACTATATACTTGCTTTTCTTGGACACACATGGATGTATACATAAATGAGGGAAAGAAAACCATGCAAAGATTGTATTTTCTTTATTGAATCATATATATATATGAATTAAAGCTCTAACCAAATTCTAATGTTGAAATACATAAGAATGAAATCAAATAGGTACGTGGCATTGTTAAACTAGGGAAGTGAGGTAATCAAACCTCCTTGAGGCTAGCTAAAGCCTCATGTTCCCGGATGTTCAAACTATATACCAATTACCATTCAATCTTATCAACACATGAATAGAAAAGAGAACTCAATATTCATACACTTAAGCTATAAACATGCATTTCTTATGTATTTATAACTAGCATCATAACACATATTATTATTCATTTATAAGCTTTTGAAAAATACATTATTTTTAATAGTGATAATATATATTAAATTAAATCAACACATGCAAGCTTACATAAAAAGAAATTCATTTTATTTTACTTGATTTTGAAAAGATGGATGCATGAATTCAAATGACATACCAAATTTAACATGATTGGAAAGAGAACAATCAAATATAAGCATGTGATTCATTCAACCAAACTAGTTCTTAATGATAATCAAATTAAATAAGATTATTTAAAGCTGACCAAAGCTTCTTTATTAATTAAGTTTTGGATTTGATTTGATTTAAAGAGGAGAAGAGAAATCATCACTTATTATTTTAAACCCATTCCCACATTAGTGATTTGATTTAATTTAAGAAAATTTAATTAAGTTAATTTTATGGGTTAAATATGTTGAACCCTTATTTAAATGAATTAATTACCCATACCTATGTTACCTTAAAGTAATTAACTAAATAATTATGAGCCTAATGTAATTAGCTCATGATTAATAATTAATTAGATTAAGGGACTTAATTAATTGCTCTTATGGTTTTCCCACACATGTGGACTAACCATAATTTCATTAAACTCCTTTAGGTTATTAAACACCTAAAGATATACCCCATGATTTAACTAATTAAGGTTTGATGTGATTATTATTTCAATTTGATTAAGTGGTTTAAATAATTATTTAAATCTTAATTGATTTCATTTTAAAAAAGGGTGAAATGAACTTAGGGAAAGGGGTCCCAACCCTATTCCTTAGTTCTCTTACTATTGAACAATGATTAATAAACTTAATTAACTAATTTATTACTGTTCATGGGATTAATTAATCATTAATTAACTTAAAAGAGTAGTTAATGTTTAATTAGTCAATTTTCCTAATTAAGTGAGCAATAAATCCCAAGAACATTATGTGAGGCAGAGGTCATCCCATTAAATTAACCCACAAAATATGGGATTAATTGCTCAAGTAATTAAGGAGTAATTAAGATAATTAATTTTATAATTAAACCTTAATTATTATTCAAAATTAGTTAAGATCATTGTTAATTAATTCTCCTTTGAAATACCATTAAAATGAGTATTTATTTGAATTTTTTATGTCTCTATGATTTTTTATGAGTTTTAGAAGTTTCAGCCATTAAAATGATTAATTAAGCCTAATTAAAGCATAATTCTGTTGGCGCCATGTGGCGTGCTGATGCGGTGTGCTTTCCATGTGGCGTCGTGAGATTGGCTACATAAAACTTATCCAACTCAACGCCTACATGGAGACTGTGAATGTCCTTTCTCATTTACCGTCTTATCTAAGATTGGACAGTTATGATTAATCTCGTAGGTTAATAAGATTAAATCAAATCGATCTAGTGGATCTAATCATGACCGTCCATTTCAATTACACGGAACGGACAGTGCATGATCCAACGTCATGGGAGTTAGGGAGAATAGAGTCCATCTGCCATTCCTCACTTGATCAGAGCTTACTCGAGTTTGGATCAACTCCAAAAGGATCCCACACCTTCATGACATCAATCGATGGGGATCCAACGACCAAGATCACACGAGGTGCAAGTTTTCTTCAAAAAGCTCCAACCCATTTTTTCCCAAGGATCAGTTTTGGAAGCATACCTCATCGGAGCTCAAGACTGATAGCTTGAATGATTGAGGAAGCTTTATCTAGTGGAGATAAAGCCCGCAAGAATTGGATCCCTTGATGTTCACTCAGAAGGCCATGATCTAATGATTTGGAGCTTGACTTTGATCAAAGTCCTATCTCCAATGCTCAGGAAGCTTTGGAGATGATTTGTCCTTCCTCGATGATGCCTAGAGTAGGTGCGTGCAAAGTTAATTTAAGTTTGATGGAGAAATGGGGCTGTTTGGTCAGAAATGGGAGTGTCCTATTTTGGGATGGACGGGAATGGCATTTTTTGATCGAGGAACGAGCTTAAGAGCTTAGGAAATGGCTCTAGCAGCTTATCTTGGGTAGCTAGGGTTCTAAGGAATGACTTTTGTGTGTGTTTGAATGGAAATGAAGGGGTGTATACCCTTGTTCATCTTAATCGGATGGTGGGATCAGGTTCAGCTTGTAGGGGAGTCATGGGTGGCAGGGAGGCAGTGAGTTGGCTCGACTTAGTTGGTTGAAGGTGTGGAGGTGGCTACCAAGGAGGAATCATGGGCGCCTATGGGTTTCAAATGCTCCATAGGGGAGGGTGAAGTGATTTCAGCTCCCATGGGTCATGGCTGACCCAACCACCCCTTAGGTCAGGTTGGGCAATGTCTTAGGTGCCTAGGTGGACCATTTATTGAGTACCAAGTGGCCAATGAATAGAAATGATCACTTACATGTGTAAATTCTCATGTGATGCCCTTGACCCAAGGGTAGAATGATCATTTGGCATTGGATTTAATTTGGGCAGATTTGAAATGAGCCAAAAGTGGGTTAGCCCAAATTTCAAGTCAATTTGAGTTAATTTGGTTAGGTTTGGTGCAATTTGACTCATTTAGGTCAAATTAGTCAAGCGATTTGGAAAAGGTAAACCAAGGTCAAGTTCATAAGATCATTTAGATGTTTCGTTCAATTAGTTTGGTTTAGTTTGTTTAGATTTGATTTTAGCTCATTTGAATTCATTTGGGTCAAATGGGTTAAGTTGACCAATTTGACTAAATTTGCCAAATTATCTTAGGTTGGGTGTTGGTTTAGGTTTAGTTGACTAATTGAAGATGATTGTAGGCTTTCATTTCAATTAATTTTGATTTGGTTTTGAATTAGGCCAACTTTACCTTTAGGTCAATTTGGGCCAAGTTGGTAAATTGGGTTCAATTGGGTCCAATCATGGCTTTGGTTAAGTTCAACAACTAATTTGGAATGAACTTGAGCCATTGGTTATAATCAATTTGGTTTATATTTTGATTTGACCCAATTTAGTCTTTTAGGTCAATTTGGGTCAACTTGGGTCAAGAGGGCCAATTGGGTTTGGTTTGACTCAATTGAAAGTCAAGCCATATTCAAATATTGATTTTGAATTGTTATGAATCATTGGTTTCAAGGGATTTGGCTTAGGTTGCAATTTGGCTAGTTTGGATTCACATGGGTTAAGGGGTTGACTTGGTCAAATGACCAAGTTGACTTGGTTTAACCTAATTTGTGACAATTGATCAACCTAGGGTGATCAATAATCATGATAGGAGGTTTTGATTAGCTTGGTTCAATCCGATTTGGGTAAGATTAAAACTTGGCTCAAATAAGTCAAATTGTCCACTTTGGGTCAAGTGGAACAATTGGGTTTAGTTGGCTTAATTTTTGGTTGCATTTTATTTAGTTGAGTTTATATATGTATATATTGATATATAAATTGCAATTGGTTTGGGTCTGATGGTTTTCATTTGAACATTTCAAGTCAAAAGGGTCAAGTTCAGTTTGACATGGGTTGGTTTAGCTTAATGATTGTAGATTTTATTTATATTTGTGAATATGATTGAAGTTATGATTGATTCATCAGAAAATCAATTGAATTTGGGTTTTGGAATGAAGGAATTTGGCTAAGTCCATGGAGTTGGGTCATGTTTAGTTTGGATTTTGATTTGGTTTCATTTAGTTTTGATGATTTAAATGTATATTTCATTTAAATTTGTGAAGATAATTGAAAATATGATTGATTTATGATAATGATTTCTATTTAGAAAGATTATTGAAGATATAAATTGATTATGTGAGAATAAATTGATTTTGGATTGATTTGAACTAAGATTTGGCTAAGTCCTAGGATAGGTCATATGGCTTAAGAAAGGTTTAAAGTTTGGATTTGATCATGGGCTTCATTCATTTGGATTTGGAATTTGGGTTTGGATTTGGATTTTAATTTGATGTTTGAATTGAACTTGAGGTTTGGTTTTAGAAGGTGAACATGGATTGGATTTGGGTTGTATGATAGGTGGATAATCTTAATCCCTAAAGCATAACCTAATCCTATGGTTAATCATTCTAAATCTTTAGGCTTAGGTTAAGTTTTTACCTAATTATTAGAAGTATCTTATGACTAGGGAAGTCTTAGTGTCTAAGAAGACTTCTAAGATGTGAAGATTGAATCCACGCTCAAAGGGAGGTCACAGCCTTAGGCTCTATAGTGTTGCCAGATAGATGATTGGAAGATCAAGCCAAGTTTCACATTATAGACTCGGATACATCTTTCAATGCTTTACTTGGGAGACCATGGGTACATGAGAACAACATAGTTCCATCCTCTATACATTAGTGTATGAAGTTTATTAGAGATGGGATCGTCTACGGTGTCAAAGGAGATCTCAAG
Source organism: Cymbidium sinense (assembly GCA_021442155.1). NCBI lineage: Eukaryota > Viridiplantae > Streptophyta > Magnoliopsida > Asparagales > Orchidaceae > Cymbidium > Cymbidium sinense. Next base: position 83,982,580 of record CM038222.1, read on the forward strand.
CCATTTACAATTCACGAGGTTGGCATATATGAGGATGCGGCTTACTGCCTCCCTCAAAATCAACAAGTCTATTCTTTCAAACTTGGCCAAAGTTTAAAAAGAAAAGAAAAAGAAAAAGGAAAGAAAAGTAAAGAGAAAAAGAAAAATAAAAGAAAAGAAAAAATGAAAAATAAAATAAAAGGGAGCGAAAATAGACTTGGAGGAGGAAGTAGAGCCTAACAGTAGATTCCACCCATAGTTCGTTACTTCATTCTAACATATGGGTAAGATGACCTGACCTCCACTAGGCAGAGGAAGAGGCCTGTTCAAAGGCAATCCCTAGGATGGAAAACATCCTTTTGGCCACCCAATAAAAGTTATGTCCCAACTACCAAGAGTATACTTACTATCCATATAAACTAAGAATCTAGTTCATAGGATGAGTCTTATATGGTTAGCACACCAACCAGCTCTTCTCAATAGTAGATTCCCTTGGAGGTGTCACTTGAGATAGATAGCGATGAGGATCAGGCTCCAGAGCAAAGCACAAGTGTATCCAAGTCTATATGTAAAATAGTTAGGCATCAGTTGGGAACCTTAGCTCTAACCCCACTTTACTCTCAAAAAGCTGAGGGTTTGGTATTTAAGAAAGCCCCTAAGTCATCCACATGTGTGAAGACTCAGAGGTTCTTTCTGGGAACATCATCCTTAAGTCAAGAAGTTGATGTAGAACTTGAGAATGATTTATATAAAGATTTAATAGAATTACCTTTTGATTAGTACTTGCCTTGTGTTCATAATTTACCAAAGAAAGGGTTAATCCCACATACTTTATCAAAGCAAAGGTCAGACTACTTCAAAAAAATATGGAAGAACAAATGCAAAAGCTCTCAATCAAGATCGAGACTAGATTCGAAGGTCCAATAGATGATGACGATTACGCTAGTCATTACCAATCATTTGGAATCGAGGTTCTTTTCAAATCAGATTAACTCATATGAGGAGCTGTGCTTAGAAACTTTAGATGATCCAAATGATTTTGAAGTCAAAGATGCACCACCAGAGTTTAAAGAGAAGATCAAGTCAACCATCAATGAGTTCAAGGAAATCAACTTAGTAACTGAAGAAGATCCACACTAGACATACATCAGTTCTTTATTGAATGAAATTGAAACCAATGACTTAGTTAGGCTATTGATTGAGTTTAAGGACTACTTTACATGGAGTTATGAAGAGATGCTTGGATTATCTCTTGATGTAGTGGTCCATAAATTAGTAATATATCCTACTATTAATCCTATCAAGCAAGCTCCTAGATGCATGCGTTTAGACATAGAACAATTAGTCATTTATGAAGTCAAGAAACTGATCAATGTTGGCTCATCTGAGAAGAAAAATACCCTACCAAGTTAGCTAGCGTAATCCCAGTTAAGAAAAGGAATAGACAAATTCATATATGCATCAATTTTAGGGATTTATATAAGGCATGTCCAAAAGATGAATTTCCACTACTACCCCGATGGTGGACAATGCCTCATCTCATGCAGTCTTCTCTTTCATGGATGGCTCATCTAGATATAACAAAATAAAGATAGCTTCTGAAGATGAAACAAACACTTCTTTAGAACCCCATTTAGAATATATTACTATAAGGTCATGCCTTTCAGCCTTAAAAATGTTGATGCTACATACCAGCGGGCTATGACTCGAATCTTCGATGAACTCATTCATCATCAAGTCGAATGCTATGTCAAAGATTTTGTACTCAAAAGTAGAGAATAGGAAGATCATCTCTTTGACTTAGGAGTAGTTTTGGAAAAGTTAAGATAATTTAACCTCAAAATGAACCCCCTAAAGTGTGCATTTGGAGTAGCTTCAGGGAATTTCCTTGGGTTTATTGTTCGACACTAGGGAATCAAAATTGATCCAGAGAAGATCAAGGTGATATTATAATTGCCACCCCCTAAAAGTTTAACTCAACTCAAATCATTTCAAGGGTGGTTGCAATATCTAAGACACTTAATATCCAACTTATCGGGAAGATGTCAGCCATTCCTAGCACTGGCCAAAAAGGATGCCAAGTTCAAGTGGGATGATAAGTGTGAGCATGCCTTTGAAGACATCAAGCATTACCTGATGACATTGCCAATTCTAGCATCCTCTTTCCCGAGAAAGCCGTTCATACTTTACACTACTACGTTAGATGACTATCTTGGTGCTTTATTGGCCCAAGCCAATGATGAGGGGAAGGAATACCCACTCTACTACCTTAGCCGAATATGAGGCTTTGATTATAGGTCTAGAGTTAGCTGTTACTCTAAGCATCTATAACATCAACATCTTTGAGGATTCTCAGCTAGTTATCAACCAAATCACTGGGTCCTATAATGTTATAAAGCCCAAACTCCATCACTACCACAAGTACACAATGGAGTTGTTGGCATAAATCCCAGAGATTACCATTTATAAGATTCCTCGAGGAGAGAACATCATAGAGTATGCTTTAGCCAAGCTTGCCAAAGAGTTGGAATGTTCGGAGGATGAGTCCATATCAATAAAAGTAAAATAGATAAATCTTATCCCTTATTGATACTAAACTCATCAAAAAGTACTCTCTTGAAGGGGTAGTTTTTATTGCTAAGAAGGTTGAGGAGTTAGATTGGAGGCAACCATTAATGGATTACCTAAATAAAAGCAAACTACCTCAAGAGAAGTCCCAAGCCCATCAGATTAAGCAGAAAGCACTTTCCTATGCTCTTATGGATGGTGTCTTGTGCCAGCAGACTTTTGATCATATGTTGTTACGTTGTTTAGACAAGCACGAAGCCCGTAATATCATGACCGAGGTACACTTAAGATTATGTGGAGCTAACCAATCTAATCCAAAGATGAATTCTAAGATCAAGAGATTAGGATAGTATTGGCTGTCAATGATCAAAGCATGCAAGGATATGGCTAGGCAAAGCCACCAATGCCAAATACACGACATGGTCCTACACCAGCCACCCAACATTCTACATTTTGAGTGTTGGGGTATCAACAAAGTGGGTCTGATTGATCCTCTTTATTCTAAGGGTCATCAGTTCATCTTAGCAAAGGCCATTCCTCTTAGAGAGGTCATAACTCAGCATATCCTTCAGTTTTTAAGAAACCATATTGTATATAGGTTCAGAGTGCCTCGATGAAATATATCTGATAATAGTATTACATTAAAGGGTGCTGAGATCAACAACTTTTCCAGGAGACACAATATAAATTGGAGATATACTACCATCAACTACCTGAGGGAAAATGGCTTAGCAGAAGCCTTCAACAAAAGTCACATCTAAATACTAAAGAAGACACTTGACAACAATAAATGACAGTGGCATGAGCAATTAGTTGAATCTTTATGGGCCTACTGCACCACATATAGAACTCCAACTCAATCTACTCCTTTCTCTTTAGTGTATGGGTCTGAAGCCATTGTACCATTAGAAGTCCAACCCACTAAGGATAACTATGGGTAGCAAGATCACAACAGAGCGGACCACCAAGTTGCGGTTAGAAGAACTTGAAGATTTGGAGGAGAGATTCTTGCAGGCATGCTAAAATCTCGAGTTATACAAAGCTAAAATGATACAAACTCATAACAAGTTGGTCTATCGTAGATCTTTTTAAGTATGAGAGCTTATTTTATTCCTAAGGAGATCGATTGCTGCCGTAAGATGGGAGGCAAGTTTGAACCCACTTGGGAGGGCCCTTTTGCCATAGAGATGGCCTACTAAGGATGGTCGTATGAGCTTATTAATCATAAGGTAGAAAGCCCAATGCTTCCAATTAGCGGGCTCTACTTAAATAAATATTATAAATCATGTCTGAAAATAATTATCATCAATAAAAATTTCATTTCAAATTCAATCTCTTCCATGTTGAAAGTATTCTTATTTGTGAATCTACCATGATGTGTTTAGGATAGGTGTAAGGAACTCGAGCAGTGTTCTATCCTTCATCGACACAACACAAGCACAAACTACACACAAACATATAAAATAAACACATATCTTTTCTCTCGAGCTACTATGAGTTGAGATAATGCTTCCAGTGACACTCACTCAGTAGCTGTTGTTGGCCAGGTTGACATGTTACCCTGCTAATGTGTCACCCCAGTGATCTTCTTGCATTGGAGGATGTAAGTCTGCTACGCTTTCCTTCATTACTTAATCACTACACATCGATGAGCGCCTTGTTAGTTTGGTAAGCCTTATCGGTGGCCGTGACTACCTCATGTTGTCTTCATTTAAGAGGATGTCAGTCTACAATGCTTTCTTCTTGGATTAGCCTTTGTGCACTGACTGGGTTGAGTTTATTTGAGGTTTAAGAAAAGTCTCCTAGTTGCTCCTTCCCTCCTAACTACTTCAAGTTTGGGTCTAGTTCTATCTCGGGGCTCCCCGCTTAGTAGTCCCTCTAGGTCAGATAGCATCTATCTTGGTGAAGATAGACTATCCCAATGATCAATTCCACTTGAAAAGTTGTAAGCCCACATGCTTTCTTTCCAGATTCATCATTGCACACCGATGGGCACCTTAGGTTGGTTGGTTCTCAATATGCTGATGGATACACCACTCATGCCAACGGATACACCTTAGGTTGGTTGGTTCTCGCACCTTAGGATACACCACTCATGATAGATGTAAGTCTGCTACACTTTCTCCTTGAGTTGGCCACTGTACACCTATAAGCTTTCTTTTCTACGGCTCAGGATAACGCCCCTAGAAGTACCTCCATTATGGGCACTATATTTGGATCACATCCTTTGCGACCCCATTTAGATACTACCCTAGTTATTATCAGATTGTACAGTTCCCCTTTCCTAGTAACCACCACTGTGGTTGGAGAATCCATCATGTGGATGTGCATATTCTCTCTTCGTCCAATAAATCTGAGATAAGTCAAGGTCGACATAGCCCCTTCTTAGTGTGATCCCTCCCTCGCACACCAACATGAACCACACAAAGATATAAACAAAAAATATATTCACTTGTCGATTAGGAGGACACCCTTAGCATTATCTTTTCCCAAGAAGGCATCTTATCTTTAGGGAAATGTTAGCAAAACTCCCAATAGGAATCGCCTGACTACTCTTAAGTTGATATAAGTCTCAAGCAGAATTCACTCAATAGAAGCCCTAAGTCAGGTTTGATTTGTTGTGCTACCAACATGTCACCCCAACAGTTGTTCCTTGCTTTAGAAGATGTAAGTCTGCTATGAATTCTTCCTGGCATAGCTGTTGCACACCGACCCTTTAGGTTTGCTAGCTCTACCTGATGGCCAGTAGACTATCCCTTTGGATTTGTTAATTTGAGATAAGAAAAGTCTGATATAACCCCTTCTTAGTGGGCTCATCACACATTGATAGGGTCTATACATTAACTCAGATTAAATTAAACCCAATCTAATTTTCCCTAGTGGAGTTAAATCACACCCTTCTCCCTAGTGGAGCCCCAAATCATATGTACACAAGTCAAGCAAACAAATCAAATTCAAAACCAACCTCCCTAGTGGAGCCAAATTAAACAAACTCCCCTTGTAGGGTCTAATACAACCTAATTTCCACTTTAAATTTAACAAATTCCATTATCTAATTTATTAAATCAATATATTTATGATATATATTAATATAGACTATAAGGCACAATACCATAATACACTAAAACATTTTAAAACATCTTATAACATCCAAAAACACATCACTACATGCTCAAATATAAGATGCTACATTATACTATAATATATGGTATTATAATATGATTTAGGGTTATGGTTTATGGTATTTAAATCTCTAATAATTAAGAGAAACTCTCCTGAAGACATTTTCTTTAGTTATCATAACTATGCTAGGATTAGGTCATTCTTTAGATCTACTCCTAATAACATCTTTATTCAAGGTTTAGGGTTTAGGGTTTAGGATTTAGAGTTAGGGTTAGTTTAGGGTTTAAGGTTTAGGGATAATTTACGATTTAGGGTTTAAGGTTTAGGGTTTTTTTTTTTTTTAGGGAAGCCCCATGTAGGGGTATTTTATTGCCACAAAAAGAGGGTTACAAGGTCCTTAAAAGGGGATAAACTCCAGAACTATTGCTCAAAGAGCTACAATCCCCTAAGGAGTAAATCCCCATCTAAGTACATCCAAGAGTAAAAGAAAGCATAAAACAATCAAAAGATACAAGATGGTTAACATAATAAGCTAAAATAAGAATAAAGCCAATGCCTGGAGGATGTGGAATGCATGATAACTGGAACAGACGAAAAGAAGGAGAGAGAATCACCGAAAGTTATAATAAGAGGGAGATTAGACGCTTAAGGTAATACTGACAAAAGTTTGAAGAAAACAATATAATATGAGTATGTTAGTAAGGAATTGTGATAGAGAAGGCTCGCTCAATCACATCCCTGCAGATGCAAGTATGAGCATCCAAACTTCAGCAGAAAGGGTTACATCACATGAGCTACTACCGAACCAATATGGAGTGAGATCATCACAGCCATCATAGCCAACAAACCTGTGAGGAGGTAGCACCCAGTTGTTGATATTCTTGTGAGCTTTACTACTTGCAAACCTAAGCAAAATCTTATCTAAAGTATATAGAGAATTGCTAAGAGTCAAGGATGGGAGTCTCATTCAAAAATATCATCAATATATGCATCTTGACATGAGAATACATTAAGAGAGTTAGCCATCTTAGCTAATCTCATTAATAGCCATTTCCAAGAAAGAAAGCAATCCAAAGATACAATCCTCCACAAGAAAATTACGAGGAGACAACTTGGTGAAATTCGCTAATCAAGTCAATGAGCCTATAATTAACACCATCCCAATCATATGATATATAAATGAAGCTTGTGGTATAAAAGTGAAACAAACCCCTTATTAATATCCCGAGAAAAGCAATAGGAAGACAAAGATAGCTCAACACAGAAGTGGACGAAACCAACTAAAAGGAGCACCCAAGAAAAGCAGAGCTCAAGAAAAAATAGTTGGAGAAAGAGCCCAATAGGTTTAGGCCACAATTCGATAATCGACAAGAATCGCCCGTAAAATAAGACAAAAAGGCAACACAAAGATAGCTCAACACAGAAATGGACGGAACCAACCAAAATTAGCACCCAATGTCCACAACTCGATAATCCATCAACAATCACCGTAAAAGAAGATAGCAAAAGGCAACACAGCATAGCTCAACACAGGGAATGGACTGCAACTAACTAAAATTAGCACCCAATAAAAATAGTTAGAGCAGCATCTCTAATAGCAGCGTTCAGGGCCACAATACAGATAATCCAGATCAACAATCAACCCAGAAAACAAGATAGCAAAAGGCAACAACATCCAAGACAGGAAAGGACTAAACTGTCCATAATATCTCTTTGACACATCGATAAGACCGCACCAACCTATCAGAAACTAGGTAGGAATAAGGACAACAGCAGTGATGCAGATCGAAAATAGGAGATAAACTGCATGAGCATTCGTAAAGCCAAACCCAAACCAAACAAATTGCAACATTTGAACCCGCCATTCAAAGAATCAACAAGTGGATTGAGATGGGTCTCAACATTAGAATTTAAAATAGCAGCTTGAGACAAAGAACATCGGGGCTGAAGAGACAAAGAATTGGCCATAAAACTCCTTAATCGAGTAGACATGATAATAGTAGATAACCAAATAAATAAAGCATAAAAAATAGTTATCCGTAAGGCAACTCAGAAAAAGTCACCAAAACCATCACCATCGTGGACAACAATGTAAAAAAAGCTGAGCATAAGACCAAATTCTACAACCAACAAAGATGGAGCCAATTGAGGTGTCAAGATACAACAAGAAATCTCCAAGACATGAGACAACCAAAATAGCAAACCTAGCTTTCCATAATTCCATTCATCCAAGATAATCGAGCAATAGATACAAGTTTGACGTAAAAAAGGTGAAGAAAAGAGAATAGGTAGACCAATGACTTGCAATGATAAACATAAAATAAAACAATAAGGGGGTTTAAAGCAAAATCTACCAAGAAATTAGCAACTTCAATAGAGACTTGTCAACAAAATAATCCAAAACCCTAGGGCGAAGATGAGTATTAGTCCGACCAACAAATAAGGCATTTAAAACCCAAAGTCGGGCAAGAGTCCACCCATAAACATATATAGATAAAGGAAAGGATAGATAATGAATAGCTCCCCACCATAAGCCTATCCAAGAAGTGACATTCAATGAAATCGACTCGATGTTTAGTTACCATAATCCAATTCTACCAGGATAATGGTAATAATAACCAGTGGGTAGATCAATAACCCAATTATGCATATAAGATAAATCATTTATTAATTCCAAGAATAACAAAGAAATGAGCTTCAAGTTATGCATATTCCAATCATAGCATAGGATGGGAGAACAACAACAAGCAAAAGCAACAACATCCCAGGTGTTAGCATCAAAAACCAAAAGAAAAATAAAGAAGTTTTGCTAGGCAAGGAAATTAGCATTCCAAAAAATAAAGATATATTTTACGTTAACACTCATAACCTAGATGCACAATGATAGTCCCTTGAATAACTCCAAACTCTGATCATGGAAAGCAAAACCGAAATAGCAAGACAAATATTGAAAAAATAACACAATTCTTTCCTACAATGAGATATTAGTGTAGCCATGAGATATCCCAAAGAAAATAACAAAGAATAAAGAAAATTGCAACCAATAGGTGCTCAATATAGCCCCTAAGAGCAAAAGCCAAGAATAGTTGCTTTGTCACATTAAGCAAATATTGCCAAGGATATTGACAAATATAATCAAGAGTATATAGGATATACCATTGGTTGATATAAGGTAATAGAGTGGTCTTCAGGATATTCATGATGTCATCAAAGCATGAAGGGTGAAAACAATTGCAGTAAAGACCAACATCAACCCAAATGTTAACAACAAGAGCAGAAAGTGAAACAGAAAGAGGAGGGTAAACACAATAATAACCAAAAGGAGCAGCAAACAAGAAACAGTAACAGGTAACACAAGGCTCAACTAGGTTCCAATTCAAGAGATTGATGTGCATATAGTTCAACATTTGCCCCATAATATTGTTAATGCCACAAAAAAAAATCTTCCAACTAAAGGAGAAGAGGTAAAGGCAGCAAGTCATGGCAAAGAGCACAAGACAACAATGATATGGAGTATCCATAAAGAACACAAGGAAACAGAAAACCAGAAAAAAGGGAGGCAAAGAGGAGAATTAGATTCTGAGGTAAGGAAGCCCATAATTGTCCAAGTTAAGCAGACCACGCAAGTATTTGGGTAATGTAAATTGATCAAAGAAGATGATACTTTAATCGCACCTGAGGTAAAGGTGATCAAGAGGCACCTTCACGCCAAACATGAGTGATGGTAAAATTCTGAGAGAGAAGAGCCCTAGTTTGCTTGAGGAGGTAGTACAAACAAGCATTGCTCATATTGGTAGAAGTCAAAAGGTCAATCAGAAGAGCCCACCTCTATCCAAATATTGAGAGCCATTTTGAAGACAAATTTCCGAGCTTTGTGGACTGCCATAAGCTCAGTATAAGGGACAGTACTGGAAATAAGGGGATAAGCAAATGCACATAGGACTATACCCTTAGAATATTTAAGGTTTAGGGTTTGGGATTTATAGTTTAAGATTTAGGGTTCTAAGTTTTAGGGTTTAAGGTCTATTATTTTAGATTTTAGGGTTTAGGGTTTAGGGTTTAGGGTTTAGGATTTTAAGGTTTAGGGTTTAGGGTTTAGGGTTTAGGGTTTAGTGCTTAGGGTTTAGGGTTTTTAAGATTTAGGGTTTAGGGTATAGGGTTTTAGTTTTAAGTTTAGGGTTTAAGTTTTAGTTTAGGGTTTAGGGTTTAAGGTTCTTTTTAATAGAGAAGAAATTTTGATTCAACATTTCTTATTTTTGATTTCATCAACCAAGTAGCAGCCCAAATTTGCTAAGATAGAAGCCACGATGTAGATAAAAAACTAGCACCCATAGAGCAAATCAAAAACCCAAGATAAGTAGAACCATCTCTACTATAAAGACATAATTCCATAAGCAGCATATCACACAACCATTCTTTAATTTCTCCCATTCCCATTAGAACTAACCTCACCTCTCGAGTAGCAACATCTTTCATCATATCATAGATCCCTCCCTCCGCCACCACCACAGCTATAGCGTCTATCGCTCCAACTACCTCCATAACCATCGCTGCTCTGACCACCACCTCCATATCCACCAAAGACCTTCGAGATCCCCACCACTACTGGATAATTGTGGCCTTTGCCTCCACCACCATCTATACGAGCTGATGGTGATGTTCTGCCAAGGTTCTACCCATTCTTAGGGTTTAGGATTGGTTAGTCTAGGTTAGTTGGGTTTATGGTGGTTGTGGTTTAGGGTTGGGGTTTAGGTTTGTGGTTTAGTGGTAGGTTTAGGGTTTAGGGTTTAGGGTTTAAGTTTAGGGTATAAGGTTTAGGTTTAGTTTTTTATCTTATTTTCTATTTTTATTTAGGTTTATTTTCATTTTTATTTAGTTTATTCATTTTATATTTTCTTATTTATTTTAGGTTTTAATTTTTGTTTAGTTTTAGGTTTAGGTTTATTTTTAGTTGAGTTTTATTTTTATTTTATTTTTTATTTTTAGGTCTAGTTTACATTTTTATTTTATTTTTTTAGGTTTAGGTTTTTATTTAAGGTTTATTTTTATGCTTTATTTTTTAGTTTTGGTTTAGGTTTTAGGTTTTTATTTTAGGTTTATTTTTATGCTTTATTTTTTATATTTAGTTTTAGGTTTATTTTTTGTTTATTTAAGTTTATTTAAGTTTAGGTTTATGTTTATGTTTAGTTTCTTTTATGTTTATCTTTAGGTTTTATTATTTTAGTTTAGTTTATTTTTGTTTAGGTTTAGGTTTGTTTTAATTTTGTTTTAGGATTAGGTTTTTCTTTAGTTTAGGGTTTAGGTTTTGTTTTGTATTTAATTTTAGGTTTATTTTTTAAGTTTAGGTTTTTATTTAGTTTTTATTTTAATTTATTTAAGGTTTATTTTATTTTTATTTTACATTTAGTATTTATTTTATTAAGGTCTTTTATTGCTAGGTTTATTTTATTTTTAGTTTAGTTTAGGTTTTTCTTTGTTTTATTTTAATTTATTTTTATTTTTTATTTCATTTTATTTTTAGGTTTAGGTTTTAGTTTAGGTTTTTATTTTATTTTATTTTTTATTTTATTTAGGTTTAGGTTCTTTTATTTATTTATTTTTAGGTTTTATTTAGTTTAAGGCTTAGGGTTTAGGGTTTAGGGTTTCAGGGTTTAAGGATTTAAGGTTCAATGTTTAGGGTTAGGGTTTAGGGTTTAGTGTTTATGGTTTATTGTTTAGGCTTTAGGGTTTAGAGCTTTTAGGATATAGGGTTTAGGATTTAGGCTTTAGGGTTTAGGGTTATTAGGGCTTAAAATTTAGGGTTAGTTTAGGGTTTAGGGTTTTATGGTTTAGGAGTTAAGGTTTAGGGTTAGGGTTAGGGTTTAGGGTTTAGGGTGAGATTAGAGTTTAGTGTTTAAGGTTTGGGGTTAATTTAGGGTTTAGGGTTTATGGCATATGGTTTAGAGTCTTTTGGGGTTTAGGGTTGTAGGTTTAGGGTTTATTGTTTACAATTATTTTCAAGAAAAGATTAAGTGAACTAGTAAGTTTAGGATTAATTAGTTTATATTATATTTATTATAATTTATTTTAATTTTTAATTTTATTTAGGATTATTTTCTATTTTTATTTAGTTTGGTTTATATATTTTAGTTTAGGTTTTTTATTTTAGTTTACTTTTTAGGTTTAGGTTTAATTTTTATTTTAGTTTTATTTTTATTTTATTATTTAGGTTTAGGTTTTATTTTTTATTTTTAGGTATAGATTTAAGTTTTTATTTTATTTTTTTTAGGTTTAGGTTTTATGTTTTTATTTTAGGGTTATTTTTAGGTTTTATTTTTTAGTTCAGGTTTAGGTATATTTTTAGTTTATTTTATTTTATTAAAGGTTTTGGTTTACATTTTGATTTAGTTTATTTTAGGTTTAGGTTTAAGTTTTATTTATTTTAGTTTAATTTATTTTAGTTTGGGTTTAGGTTTATTTTATTTTTATTTTATGTTTATGTCTTTTTTAGGGTGTAAGATTTATTTTTTATTTATTTTTGCTTTCTATTTTTAGGTTTATTTTTAAGTTTGGTTTCAATTTTAGTTTATTTTATTTTAATTTAGGTTTAGATTTATTTTATTTTTATTTTAGGATTAGTTTTTTTTTAGTTTAGGGTTTAGGTTTTATTTCAGGTTTAGGTTTTATTTATTTAGTTTAGGTTTTGGTTTATGTTTAGTTTATTTTAGGTTTAGGTTTAGGCTTTATTTATTTTATTTTAGTTTATTTTAGTTTAGGTTTAGTTTTTTTTTAATTTGTTTATTTTTGGTTTAGGTTTTTTTTTAGTTTAAGGTTTAGGTTATATTTTTTATTTATTTTCAGGTTTTATTTCTAGGTTTATTATTTAGGTTTAGGTTCTTATTTAGTTTTTATTTTATTTTATTTTAGGTTAATTTTATTTTTATTTTAGGTTTAGTTTTTATTTTATTTAGGTTGTTTATTTTTTTAGTTTAGTTTAGGTTTTTATTTATTTTATTTTATTTTATTTTTTTAGGTTAGGTTTAAGTTTAGGTTTTAGTTTATGTTTTTATTTTATTTTGGTTTACATTTTATTTATTTATTTTATTTTTAGGTTTTAATTAATTTAGGTATAGGTTTTTACCTTTTTAAGGTTTAGGGTTTAGGGTTTATGGTTTAGGGTTTTAGGGTTTAGTGTTTAAAGTTCAAGATTTTTAAGGTTTAGGGTTTAGGATTTAGGTTTTAGGTTTAGGGTTCAAGTTTTAGTTTAGGGTTTAGGGTTTTTGTTTTTTTTAATAGAGAACAAATTCAGATTTACAACATTTATTTTTTATTTTTATTTATGTTTTTTAATTCTATGTAGTTTAGTTCATTTATTTTTGGTTTATTTATTTTAGTTTAGGTTTTTTATTTAAGTTTATTTTTTAGGTTTAGGTTTATTTTTTAGTTTAGATTTTTTTTTAGTTTTTAGGTTTAGGTTTTATTATTTATTTTTAAGTTTAAGTTTAGGTTTATATTTTATTTCTTTATGTTTAGATTTTAGGCTTTTATTTTAGGTTTATTTTTACATTTTATTTTTAATTTTAAGTTTATGTTTAGTTTTTTTTTTTAGTTTATTTGGTTTAGGTATAGGTTTTATTTAATGTTTAGGTTTACTTTATCTTTATTTCAAGTTTAGGTTTTTTTTAGTTTAGGGTTTAGGTTTTATTTTTTATTTATTTTTAGGTTTATTGATTAGGTTTAGGTTTTTATTTAGGGTTCAAGATTTAGTTTATATTTTTGGTTTATTTTTAGGTTTATTGATTAGGTATAGGTTTTATTTATTTTATTTAATGTTTAGGTTTATTTTATCTTTATTTCAGGTTTAGGTTTTTTTTAGTTTAGGGTTTAGGTTTTATTTTTTTATTTATTTTTAGGTTTATTGATTAGGTTTAGGTTTTATTTATTATTTATTTTTATGTTTTATATTTATTTTTTATTTAGGGTTTTTAGTGTTTAGGGTTTAAGTTTTTGGTTTAGGATTCAAGATTTAGTTCAGGGTTTAGGGTTTTTGGTTTTTTTTTAAACAGGGAACAAATTTAGATTTACAACATTTCTTCTTTTTTTAATTAGTTAATTTATTTTAATTTTTATTTATTTTAGTTTATTTTTTTATTTATGTTTATTTTTTATTTTTATTTAATTTAGATTATTTATTTTAGGTTTATTTATTTTAGTCAAAGTTTTTTATTTTAATGTAGGGGTTTTATGTTAGTTTTTTTTTGGATCATGTTTAGGTTTAAGTTTATTTTTTAGTTGAGTTTTATTTTTATTTTATTTTTTATGTTTAATTTTATTTTTTATTTTATATTTTGATTTAATTTTTAATTTTATTTTTTTAGGTTTAGGTTTTAGGTTTTTTTTTTAAGGTTTTATTTTAGGTTTTCTTTTTTTATTTAGGTTTATGTCTATTTTTAACTTCTTTTATTTTATTTAGTTTAGGGTTTAGGTTTAGGTTTAGGTTTTATTTATTTTAGTTTAGTTTATTTTAATTTAGGTATAGGTTTATTTTATTTTATTTAGTTTATTTTCATTTTAGGATTAGGTTTTTTTTTAGTTTAGGTTTAGGTTTTATTTTTTGGTTTTCTTTTTATGTTTATGCTTTTATTTAGTTTTTATTTTATTGCATTTTAGGTTTAATTTTATTTTTTATTTTATATTTTGATTTAATTTTTAATTTTATTTTTTTGGTTTAGGTTTTAGGTTTTTATTTTTTGGTTTTCTTTTTATTTTATTTTATTTTTATTTTATGTTTTATTTTTAATTTATTTAGGTTTTTACTCTTAAGTTAATTTTATTTTTAAGTTTAATTTAGATTTTCATTTATTTTATTTATATTTATTTTATTTAGTTTATTTTATTTTATTTTATTTAGGTTTAGATTTTTTTATTTTTTAATTTTAGGTTTTTAGATTTTTAGGGTTCAAGGTTTACGGTTTAGGGTTTGGGGTTTAGGGTTGTAGGGTTTAGGGTTTAGGGTTTAGGGTTAAGTGTTTATGCTTTAGGGTTTAGGTTTTTTTTAGGTTTAGGGTTTAGGGTTGGTTTACAGTTTAAGGTTTTGGGTTTTTTAGGCTTTAGGGTTTAGGCTTTAGGGTTTAGGGTTTAGGGTTTAGGGTTTTAGGGTCTATGGTTTTAGTGTTTAGGGTTTAGGGTTTAGGTTGTAGGCTTAGGATTTATAGTTTAGGGTTTAAGTTTTTGGGTTTGGGTTTTTTTTAATTTTTTAATTTTTTTATTTTTTTAAAATTAAGTAAACTAGGATGTTTAGGTTTATTTAGTTTATTTTTTATTTATTTCATTTTATTTTGATTTAGGCTTATTTTTATTTTTATTTAGTTTAGTTTATTTATTTTAATTTTATTTTTTTTTAATTTTTTATTTTTTAAGTTTAGGTTTAGGTTTAGGTTTATGTTTATTTTTTAGGTTTAGGTTTAGGTTTAGGTTTATGTTTATTTTTTAGTTTAGTTTTATTTTTATTTTATTTTTTAGGATTAGGTTTTATGTTTTATGTTTTATTTTTAAGTTTAGGTTTTTATTTTATTTTTTTAGGCTTAGGTTTTATATTATTATTTTAGGTTTATTATAGGTTTTATTTTTTATTTTAAGTGTAGGTTTATTTTATTTTATTTAATTTAGGTTTAGGTTTAGGTTTAGGTTTTATTTATTTTAGTTTAGTTTATTTTATTTTAGGTTCTGCTTTATTTTCTTTTTATTTGAGGTTAAGGTTTTTTTCTTAGTTTAGGGTTTAGGTTTTATTTTTATTTATTTTTAGGTTTTTTTTTAGGTTTAGGTTTTTATTTTATCTGTATTTCAAGTTTAGTTTTTATTTTATTTAGGTTTTTTATTCTTAGGTTTATTTTGTTTTTTTAGTTTAGTTTAGGTTTATTTTTAGTTTATTTTCTTTTATTTAGTTTAGGGTTTAAGTTTAGTTTACTTTAGGTTTTGGTTTAGATTTTATTTCTTTTAGTTTAGTTTATTTTAGTTTATCATTAGGTTTATTTTCTTTTCTTTATTTTATGTTTAGATTTTTTTTTGTTTAGTGTTTGTTTTATTTTTTATTTAATTTTAGGTTTTATTTTTACGTTTATTTTTCCATTTAGGTTTTTAATTAATTTCTATTTTATTTTATTTTATTTTTATTTTATCTTTAGTTTTTATTCTATTTGGGTTTGTTATTTTTAGGTTTATTTCATTTTTAAATTTAGTTTAGGTTTTTATTTATTTTATTTTAGTTTAGTTTCTATTTTTTTATTTTATTTTTTAGTTTAGGTTTAAGTTTAGGTTTTAGTGTAGGATTTTATTTTATTTTATTTTAATTATTTTATTTAGGTTTAGGCTTTTTTATTTATTTTATTTTTAGGTTTTATTTTGTTTAGATTTAGATTTTTAGGTTTTTATGGTTTAGGGTTTATGGTTTAGGGATTAGGGCTTAGTGTTTAGGGTTTAGGGTTTAGGATTTAGGGTTTAGGGTTTATTGTTTAGGGTTGTATATTTTAGGGTCTAGTGTTTAGGATTAGGGTTTTTTTAATTTTTTTCCAAGTTTTTTTTTTGAATTAAGTAAACTTGTAGGTTTAGGATTATTTAGTTTATTTTTTATTTTGATTTAGGTTTATTTAGATTATCTATTTTAGGTTTATTTATTTTATTTTAGGCTTTTTTATTTTATTTTATTTTTAGGTTTAGCTTTAGGTTTAGGTATCTTTTTTAATTTAGTTTATTTAATTTAGTTTTTAGGTTTAGGTTTTATTTTTTATTTCTAGGTTCTGGTTTCAGTTTTTATTTTATTTTTTTAGGTTTAGATTTTAGGTTTTTATTTTAGGTTTATTTTTAAGTTTTATTTTTTTTGTTTAAGTTTATTTTTAGTTTAGGTTTATTTTTAGTTTTTAATTTTTATTTTAGGTTTATTTATTTTTATTTAGGTTTTTTTATTTTATTTTTTAGGTTTAGGTTTAGGTTTATTTTTATTTTTAAATTTAGTTTTAATTTTATTTTATTTTTTTAGGTTTAGGTTTTATTTTATTAATTTTAGGTTTAGGTTTAGGTTTTTATTTTAGGTTTTATTTTTCAGTTTAGGTTTATTTTTAGTTTGTTTATTTTTTTAGTTTAGCTCTAGGTTTAGATTCAAGTTTTATGTATTTTAGTTTATTTTATTTTAGTTTAGGTTTAGGTTTATTTTATTTTTATTTTAGGTTTAGTTTTTTTTTAGTTTTGGATTTTGGTTTTATTTTAGGTTTAGGTTTTATTTATTTAGTGTAGGTTTTGGTTTAGGTTTAATTTATTTTAGTTTTAGGTTTAGGTTTTATTTATTTTATTTTAGTTTATTTTAGTTTAGGTTTAGGTTTTCTTATTTTTTTATTTTAGGTTTAGGTTTTTTTTTAGTTTAAGGTTTAGGTTATATTTTTTATTTATTTTTAGGTTTATTGTTTAGGTTTAGGTTTTTATTTAGTTTTTATTTTATTTTATTTTAGGTTAATTTTATTTTTAGTTTAGGTTTAGTTTTTATTTTATGTAGGCTTTTTATTTTTTTTTTAGTTTAGTTTAGGTTTTTATTTATTTTATTTTATTTTAGTTTTAATTTTTAATTTTATTTTTTTAGGTTTAGGTTTACATTTAGGTTTAGGTTTTGGTTTAGGCTTTAGTTTATGTTTTTATTTTATTTTTGTTTAGATTTTTGTATTTATTTAATTTTTAGGTTTTAATTAATTTAGGTTTAGGTTTTTAGCTTTTTAAGATTAACGGTTTAAGGTTTAGGGTTTAGGTTTTAGGTTTTAGGGTTTAAGGTTTAGGGTTTAGGGTTTAGGGTTTTAGGGTTTAGGGTTTAGGGTTTAGGGTTTAGGGTTTAGGGTTTAGGTTTTAGGTTTAGGGTGCAAGTTTTAGTTTAGGGTTTAAGGTTTTTGATTTTTTTTAATAGAGAATAAATTCAGATTTACAACATTTCATCTTTTATTTAATTAGTTTATTTAGTTTATTTTTTTTTCTTATTTTTGTTTATTTTTTATTTTTATTTATGTTTATTTTTTATTTTTATTTAGTTTAGTTTATTTATTTAAGGTTTATTTATTTTAGTCTACATTTTTTATTTTAGTTTATTTTTTGGTTAAGGTTTAGGTTTAAGTTTATTTTTTAGTTGAGTTTGATTTTTATTTTATTTTTTAGGATTAGGTTTTATTTTTTATTTTATGCTTAAGTTTAGGTTTTATTTTATTTTTTTAGGTTTAGATTTTAGGTTTTTATTTTAGGTTTATTTTTAGGTTTAACTTTTTAATTTAGGTTTAGGTTCATTGTTAATTTAATTTATTTAATTTATTTTAGGGTTTAGGCTTAGGTTTAGGTTTTATTTATTTTATTTTAGTTTATTTTATTTTAAGTTTAGGTTTATTTTATGTTGTTTATTTTATTTTTATTTTAGGTTTAGGTTTTTTTTAGTTTAGGGTTTATGTTTTATTTTTAGGTTTTTTTTTACGTTTAGGTTTTTATTTAATTTTCTTAAGTTTATTTTATTTTTATTTTACGTTTAGTTTTTATTTGATTTAGGTTTTTTATTCTTAGGTTTATTTTATTTTTTTTAGTTTAGTTTAGGATTATCTTTATTTTTTAGTTTAGTTGATTTTAATTAGTTTATTTTATTTTAGTTTTAGGTTTTAGTTTATGTTTTCATTTTATTTTATTTAGGTTTAGGTTTTTTATTTATTTTATTTTTAGTTTTTATTTAGTTTAGGTTTTGGTTTTCAGGGTTTTAGTGTTTAAGGCTAAGTGTTTAGGGTTTAAGGTTTATGGTTTTAGGGTTTTAGGATTTAGGGTTTAGGTTTTATTCTTTAAGGTTAAGGGTTTAAGGTTTAAGCTTTAGGCTTTAGGTTTTGGAGTTAGTTTAGGGTTTAGAGTTTAGGATTTAGGGTTTAAAGTTTTTTAAGCTTTAGGGTTTAGGGTTTAAGGTTTTAGGGATTAGGGTTTCGGGTCAAGGGTTTATGGTTTATGGCTTTAGGGTTTAGGATTTAGGGTTTAGGGTTTAGGGTTGTAGGTTTATGGTTTAGAGTTTAGGGTTTAGGGATAGTTTTAGGGTTTATGGTTGGGGCTTTTTTAATTATATAATTTTTTTTTAAATTAAGTAAATTGGTAGGTTTAAGCTTATTTAGTTTATTTTATTTTCTTATTTGGATTTTATTTAGTTTAGTTTATTTATTTTAGGTTTATTTATTTTAGTTTAGGTTTTTTATTTTATTTTATTTTTCAGGTTTAGGTTTAGGTTTAGGTTTTTTTTAGTTTATTTTTATTTTTATTTTATTATTTAGGATTAGGTTTTATTTTTTATTTTTAAGTTTAGGTTTAGGTTTTTATTTTATTTTTTTAGGTTTAGGTTTAGGTTTTATTTTAGGTTTGTTTTAGGTTTTATTTTTTAGTTTAGGTTTAGGTTTATTTTTAGTTTATTTTATTTTATTTAGTTTAGGTTTAGGTTTAGGTTTAGTTTATTTTAGGTTAAGGCTTAGGTTTTATTTATTTTAGTTTAGGTTTTAGTTTATTTTATTTTTATGTTACATTTAGTTTTTTTAGTTTAGGGTTTAGGTTTTATTTTTTATTTATTTTTAGGTTTTATTTTTAGGTTTAGGCTTTTATTTAGTTTTAGTTTATTTAATTTTAAAATTTATTTTATTTTAGGTTTAGTTTTTATTTATTTATGTTTTTAGTTTAGTTTAGGTTTTTATTTATTTTATTTTAGTTAACTTTTTATTTTTTATTTTATTTTCTTTTTAGGTTTAGGTTTAGGTTTATTTTTTAGTTTTAATTTATGTTTTTATTTTATTTCATTTTCTTATTTTATTTTGGTTTAGATTTATTTATTTATTTTATTTTTTATGTTTTAATCAGCTTTGGTTTAGGTTTTAAGGTTTTTAGGGTTTAGGGTTTAGGGTTTAGGGTTAGTTTAGGGTTTATGGTTTAGGGTTTAGGGTTTATGGTTTAGGGTTTAGGGTTGGGGTTCAAGGTTTAGAGCCTTTCTTCTGGGTTCAGGGTTTAGGGTTTAGGGTTTAGGGTTTAGGGTTTAGGGTTTATGTTTTAGGGTTTAGGGTTTAGGGTTTATGGTTTTAGGGTTTAGGGTTTAGGGTTTAGGGTTTAGGGTTTTAGGGTTTAGGGTTTAGGGTTTAGGGTTTAGGGTTTATAATTTTAGTTTAGGGTTCACGTTTAAGTTTAGGGTTTTGGGTTTTAGTTTTTTTTTTAAAATAGAGAACAAATTTAGATTTATAATATTTCTTATATTCTTTAACTAGTTTATTTAATTTATTTTTTATTTTTATTTATGTTTATTTTTTATTATTATTTAGTTTAGTTTATTTATTTTAGGTTTATTTATTTTAATCTAGGTATTTTATTTTAATTAATTTATTTTATTTTAGTTTATTTTCTTAGTTTAGGTTTAGGGTTTTAAGGTTTAGGGTTTAGGGTTTAGGGTTGTAGGTTTAGGGTTAGTTTTAGTGTTTACAGTTTAGGGTTAGGGTTTTTTATGTATTTATTTTTTAGGGTTTATAGTTTAGGGTTTAGTGTTTTGGGTTTTGGTTTTAGGTTTAGGGTTCAGGTTTTAGTTTAGGGTTTAGGGTTTTTGGTTTTTTTTATAGAGAACAAATTGAGATTCAACATTTCTTTTTCTCGATTTCATCAACCAAGTAGCACACCAAGTTTTTTAAGACAGAAGCAATGACATAGATAAAAAATAAGCACACATAGAGAAAATCAAAAACCCAATATAGCTAGAACCATCTCTATTATTAAAACACAGTTCAATAAGCAGTAGAACAGATTGACCGTTCTCCAGTTTCTCTAGTTTCCATCAGAACCACCCCGCCTCTCTAATAGCAGGAGCCACCATCATATCCCTGATCTCTCCCTCCTCCACCAACACGGCTATAACCTCCATCGCTCCTCCCACCACCATAACCACCACTGCTCCGACCAGCACCTCCATACCCACCAGCACCTCTAGATCTGCCACCACCGTTGCAATAACTGCCACCTTTGCCTTTTCCTCCACTACCACCTCCACCTTTGCCTCCATCTCCATATCTAAATTAAGCTTGGTTGACGGTGATGTTCCTATTGTCAAAGTTCTGCCCATTTTTAGGGTTTAGGTTTAGGTTTATGTTTATTAGGTTTTAAGGTTCAGGTTTATTTTTTTAATTTATTTAGTTACTTTAGGTTTAGGTTTAAGATTTGGGATTTGGGGTTTAGTGTTTAGGGTTCACGGTTTGGGTTTAGGGTTTAAGCTTTACAGTTAGGGTTTAGGGTTTAGGGATTATTTATTTATTTATTTATTTTTTAACTCAAATGATTCAATAACAAACAAATAATTACCAAATCAAAAAATTCATATCCTCTAACAACTATTAAAATAGGATAAAATAAAATTCAATTAGAAATTCACAAAAATTATATTTCACAAAATGTTTTAACTCCTAGAGATGATAAAATTTGAATTTATAGAAAGCTAATAAAGCTTAGCCGAACAAGCTGAAACCCATATCATCATCAGATTCCTTAGCATGCTCTTCCTTCTTCTCTTCCACTATAATAGTTGGAGCAACAGAAGAAGAGAGTACCGTAAGCATCGTGCATAGCAACATCAAATTTACTAGGATCCTTCAAATACTCCTTAACCTTCTTGGTGTGCATGTATCTGTAATCAGTGGCAATCATGATGGCAAGGACATCCTTGTAAGCATTGATGAACACATGGGCCGCTGTGGAAAGGATGGGATAAGAGAGGGCCAGTGAGAGAGAAGTGATCATTAAAAGGCTTGCAAAAAACTTCTCGATGAGATCATCTTCAATGAGGTCAAGCAACTCAAGATTGAACATCGAACCATTATCATACATAGACTGGATGATAAGGCCATAAGAGAATGGCCTAATCCTCAGCTTAGTGAGGAGAGTAGCCTTTGAGGATTCCATCTTATTGCCTCTTTTTAATAAACTCAATTGGGGTGATAATTTCAATAGTACCCTTGTTGATCTTAGTTGGGATGTTGAGATCCTAGAAGAAAGAAGTTTGTGAAGGATCTACACCAGTGTTGCTTGGAGGAACTGCAACATCAATAAGTGCAACCAGACCAACATGGGTAGGAGCACCAACTTTGTATTTTGCAACATCTTCCCAGACTTCTTTAAGATCAATGCTTCATAAAAAAAGTCAACCGAGGTTTAGAGTTTAGGGTTTAGGGTTTTAGGGATTATGATTTTAGTGTTTAGGGTTTTGGGTTAGGGTATAGGGTTTAGGGTTTAGAGTTTAGGGTTTAAGGTTTAGGGTTTAAGGTTTAGGGTATAGGGTTTATTTTGTTTAGATTTAGATTTTTAAGTTTTCAGGGTTTAGGGTTTATGGTTTAGGGATTAGGGCTTAGTGTTTGGGGTTTAGAGTTTAGGGTTTAGGGTTTAGGCTTGCATATTTTAGGATTTAGTGTTTTGGATTAGGGTTTTTTTTATTTTTTTAAATTTTTTTCAATTAAGTAAACTTGTAGGTTTAGGATTATTTAGTTTATTTTTTGTTTTGATTTAGGTTTATTTTATTTTATTTAGTTTAGATTATTTATTTTATATTTATTTATTAGTTTAGGTTTTTATTTTAGTTTTAGGTTTAGTTTATTTTTTTAATTTAGTTTTAGGTTTAGGTTTTATTTTTTTATTTTAGGTTGGTCCTGGTTTTATTTTATTTTTTTAGGTTTAGGTTTAGGTTTTTTATTTTAGGTTTATTAAGTTTTATTTTGTTTGCTTATTTTATAGTTTATTTTAGTTTTTTATTTTTTTTTAGGTTTATTTATTTTGTTTAGTTTTTTTTATTTATTTTTCAGTTTAGTTTAGGTTTATTTTATTTTTTAGTTTAGTTTAATTTTATTTATTTTTTTTTAGGTTTAGGATCTTATTTTAGGTTTAATTCTTTAGGTTTATTTTAGTTTTTTTTTCTTTTATTTAGTTTAGGTCTGTGTTTTATGTATTTTAGTTTATTTTATTTAAATTTAGGTTTATCTTTATTTTATTTATTTTAGGTTTTTTTAGTTTTAGATCTTTATTTATTTTTAGTTTTTATTTATTTTAGGTGTTTTTTAGTTTATTTTAGGTTTAGGTTTTAGTTCATTTATTTATTTTTTATTTATTTTATAGTTTAGTTTTTTTCTTTTTAGGCCTAGTTATATTTTATTTATTTTAGGTATTAGGTAAGTTTATTTAGTTTATTTTATTTATCTTTGAATTTATTTATTTAGCCTAGTTATTTATGGTTTATTTAGTATTCATTTATTTTATCTTATCTAGTTTAATTTAATTATTTTAGGTTTAGTAGATTTAGGTCAGGTTGGTTTAGCAGTTTATGTTATTTTATTGTAGATTTCATGGATCTTATTTGTTTAACTAGCTCAGTATTAGGAGTGGTAGGCCTCAGTGCTCAGTTTAGGCCCAGGGTAGGGTTTGGCCTGGGGTGGCTAGGTTTAGGGTGGGCTCAGGGTAGGGTTTAGGTCAGAATAAAGTTTAGTTTTTTATAAATAACCCAGGTTTATTTAGTTTATTTATTATTCATTTAGTTTCATTATTTTATTTTATTTAGGTTTATTTTTTATTTAGTTTAGTTTATTTATTTTAGGTTTATTTATTTTTAGTTTAGGGCTTTTATCGTAGTTTATTTTTTAGGTTTAAGTTTATTTTTTGTTGAGTTTTATTTTTATTTTTTAGGTTTAGGTTTTATTTTTTATTTTAGGTTTAGGTTTAGGTTTTTATTTTATTTTTTTAGGTTTAGTTTTTAGGTTTATTTTTAGTTTAATTTATTTTATTTAGTTTAGGTTTAGGTTTAATTTATTTTATTTTTAGGTTTAGGTTTTATTTATTTTAGTTTAGTTTATTTTAGTTCATGTTTAGGTTCATTTTATCTTTACTTTAGGTTTAGTTCTTTTTTGTTTAGGGTTTAGGTTTTATTTTTTATTTATTTTTAGGTTTATTTTTTAGATTTAGGTTTTTATTTAGTTTTCATTTTATTTTATTTTAGGTTTATTTCATTCTTATTTTATGTATAGTTTTTATTTTATTTAGGTTTTTTATTCTTAGGTTAATTATATATTTTTAGTTTAGTTTAGGTTTTTATTTATTTTATTATAGTTTATTCTGTATTTTTAATTAATTTTCTTTTTAGGTTTAGGTTTAGGTTTTTGTGTCGGTTTTTATTTTTTTATTTAGGTTTAGGTTTTTTATTTATTTTATTTTTAGGTTTTATTTAATTTAGGTTTAGGTTTAGGTTTTTAGGATTTAGGGTTTAGGGTTTTTGGGTTTAGGGTTTAGGGTTAGGGCTTAGAGTTTAGGGTTTAAGGTTTAGGGTTTAGTGTTTAGGCTTTAAGGTTTAGGGTTTCTAGGGTTTTGAGTTTTGGGTTTAGTGTTTAGTTTTTTTAACTAAAAGGAAATTATTGCTTTGAAATATAAGTACAAGAAGACCATATTAGAGACTAAACTAAAAAAAAAAAACTACTGCTCAAATTAGGAACAAGAAAATCATGAAAAGTTTAGTCCCTAAACTAATACATCAAAGAGCAATAAAGAAAAAAACAAAGACAAAACTAAAAAAAATTGAAGCAAAAGACAGTAAAGGGGAGGAATCCACGGAGCTCCAAAAGAACCTCCAAGGAGACAAAGATGTAAGGCATGGGGAAGAATTCAAAAATGATTTAGTATTATTATAAAAGGCATGGGGATCAGCAGAAGCTATCAATTTCAAAGAAGAGCATTCTGAATCATCCACATCATTAGACAAAGAAAAATCAGAAATAGTATGCATTTCATAATCATAAGTGAAAGGAGCAAAAAAAAAACTTTATTAAGAAGACAATTATCAATATTTTCACCTTCCAACAAAATCTAAGGACTATCATCTCTATCTTCATTCTTAAAAGAAGCAAGAGAAGCAGAATCCATATTTTTAATACAATCTTCATGTAAGAGATTAAAATAAGATCCAAATCCCTTCGAAACATATAGCATATTACCAAAATTCTGAACATAATTACTAGCCATAAAAAAACCATCATTTTGAATTGAAATAAAACTA
This sequence comes from Cymbidium sinense, assembly GCA_021442155.1. Taxonomy (NCBI): domain Eukaryota; kingdom Viridiplantae; phylum Streptophyta; class Magnoliopsida; order Asparagales; family Orchidaceae; genus Cymbidium; species Cymbidium sinense. Next base: position 84,007,325 of record CM038222.1, read on the forward strand.
TTCACAATGAGAGAATTGTCACAGGTATCTAAATATTATTTTTTAAAAGAAGGATCACCAATATTAACAAGATTGTTAGGACCATATGTTAAAATATCAAAAATAAGAAAATTCTTTTGACAACCATTTTCAATCAAAGAAGGTAAAGAAATAGTCTCTTTCCCAAGTTCTAAAGCAGACATAGGAGAAAGAGAAATAACATCCAACTGATTGAAAGAAATGGTGTTAGCATCATGAAAGGACTTATGCACAACATTCAAACCATTAGAATCATTAACCACAGCCTCTAAAGTCTTCCCTTTAACAAAATCATCAAAAGAAACATTTAGAGCATGAGTATTAGTTAAAATTTTTTCAGAAACATCAAAATTACCTTCCGCATTAGATAAATCATTAATAAGTAAAACTTTTCTAGAAGATTTAGAAATCTTGTTTTACAAAACATCAAAATTTTGAAAAGCAGATTTTCCTTTATTCAACTTGAGAGAATCATCAGTTTTTTCAACAATTGAATTCTTACTGGTGATTTTCTTTCTAAGAGAGGGATGAGTAATAAAGAATTCAAAAATTTCTTGCCCATGAATCTTACAATGATTATAAAAAATGGGAAAGTTCTCAAAAATAACTTTCTGAAAATAACCTCATTTCTTCGAACCCAACCAGCTTTCATTCGGATATCTTTTAGTAATATCAATCTCTATAAGAATTCTAGCAACATATGGTCTAGAAGAAGCAGTTGTTGCTTGACACCAAAAATCAACCAAATAGCATAAAGAATATGATGATTAAATTGATGAATCCATAAGTAAGGTAAATAAATTCAAATGGGAACAATAGGTGACTCTTCATTAACATCCAACATAGGCATCTACTTTAGAATATGCATTTGACAAATAAAAATATAGTAAGAATGCCTAGAAAAAAAATTCTTTCGTAATCAAGGTCATTAGAAAGTTTAATAAGAACATGCCTTGCATCAATCAGCCTAATGGAAAAAGAACTAGACAAATTTAAGCTATGAAAAAAGTAAGAATATCTTCTTTCTTTGGCCATTTAAATGAAAACTTTCCAATCAAAGAAAACACAAAAGACTCAGCTAATCTTTCAATATTGTCATCTAAAACCATAATTGTTGGAGTACCTTTAAAAGTCGTATGAAGAAAATTCAATGGAGGCTCGGTGGAGGAATTCTTACCAGCTAAAGCCTCTTTGAAAGATTTAGTAACAGCAAGTAATTTGGATGTAGGATTACCCAAAAAATCTAATGCCCTAGCAGGATCCATCAACACATTGGATTTATCCCATGGATTTGAAAAAGTCGGTGCCATGAGTCACAATGCCATGATAAGAACAGGTCGAGATTGGCCTAAGGTCGACAATCTGTAGGGAATCCAAGAGAGAAAGTGCTCAAAAACACACCAAGAATGTGAGGGATCCCGAAATCACCCAATAATAGGGTTTAGTTTGGTTTTAGGGTTTAGATTTTAGGTTTAGTGTTTTTTAGTTATTATTAGGTTTTATTAGTTTGAGGTTCTTATTAGTTTATTAATAGTTTTATGTTTAGTTTAGTTAGTTTAGTTTAGTTTAGTTTTATTAGTTTTAGTTTTTATTATTATTATTTAGTTTTTAGGTTTATTTTTATATTTATTTTGTTTTATTGTTTTTATTGTTTTAGTTTATTTATTATTATTAGTTATTATATTATTAGTTAGTTGGTTTATTTTATTTAGTTAGTAGTTATTATTAGTTAGTTTATATTTTATTATTATTTTAGGTTTTAGTTATTTTAGTTTAGTTTTTAGTTTAGTTTTATTAGTTTATTTTATTTGTTTATTTATTAGTTTTATTAGTTTAGTTATGGGTAGTTTTATTATTATTATTAGTTTTTATTATGTTTAGATTTTATTAGTTATTTATTATTTATTATTATTATTATTATTTATTTTTATTATTAGTTTTGTTTTAGTTTAGTTTTTTTAGTTTATTATTATTATTGGTTTATGTTTATTATTATTATTATTATTATTATTATTATTTAGTTTATTTATTTAGTTAGGGTTTAGGGTTTAGTTATTTTAGTTATTTATTACTACTTTATTATTATTATTATTATTTATTAGTTTAGTTTATTATTTGGTTATTATTATTATTATTACTAGTTTTTTATTAGTTTAATTATTATTTTTTTATTATTATTATTATTATTAGTTTATTTAGTTAGTTATTAGTTATTATTATTATTATTATTAATAGTTTTTATTAGTTTAGTTATTCACTGCTAGTTTATTATTATTATTATTAGTTGATTTATTAGGTTTATTAGTTTAGTTATTTAGTTAATTTTGTTTTATTTAGATATTAATTTATTAGGTTATTATAATTTAGTTATTATTAAATTTTTTAGTTATGTGTTTTATTATTATATTATTATTAGTTATTTATTAGGTTTAGTTATTATTATGTTTATTTATTAGTTAATTTTCATGGTTTATTAGTTTAGATTTAGGGTTTAATTTTAGTTAGTTATTTAGTTATTTATTATTAGTTTATTAGTTTAGTTTTTGTGTTTATTATTTATTAGGGTTTAGATTTATTTATTAATTAGTTTAGTTTTATTTGTTAGTTTGTTTATTAGTTTATTAGATATTTATTTTAGGTTATTTATTAGTTATTATTAATTTTATTTAGTTTAGTATTATTTTTATTTTTTATTAGTTATTTTTATGTTTTTAGTTTATTATTGATTTGTTTATTAAGCATTAGTTATTATTAGTTTTAGTTTGATTATTAGTTTATTAGTTTTTTTTAATTATTATTTAGTTATTATTATTAGTTTTATTAGTTTAGTTATTAGTTATTTTACTTTAGTTTAGCTTGTAATTATTATTTTTATTAATTTAGGTTTAGGGGTTTAGTGTATAGTTTATTTAGTTATTATTATTATTATTATTATTATTATTGTTAGTTTTAGTTATTATTACTATTAGTTTATTTATTTTAGTTAGTTTAGTTATTAGTTATTTATTTAGTTAGTTTAGTTATTATTAGTTTATTATTATTTATTAGTTTAGTTAGTTTAGTGTTTAGTTCAGTTTAGTTTTAGTTATTTATTATTTGATTTATTATTATTATCAGTTTAGTTTAGCTAGTTTTTATGTTATTAAGTTTTTTTATTATTTAGTATTTTTTAGGAATTATTAGTTTTTAGTTTAGTTTATTTATTATTATTATTATTTATTAGTTTATTAGTTTAGTTAGTTTTATTAGTTTATTATTGCTTGTTAGTTTCTTAGGTTTGGTTATTATTATTAGATTTAATATATTTATTTAGGTTTTATTTATTATTTAGTTTATTATTAGTTTACTTTATTATTATTATTATTAGTTTAGTTATTAGTTTTATTTAGTTTATTATTACTTAGTTTAGTGTTAGTTCTTATTAGTTATTTAGTTTTAGTTTATTAGTTTTTTTAGTTTTATTATTAGTTTTTTGTTATTATTATTTAGTTAGTTTATTATTAGGTTTAGTTAGTTTATTAGTTTATTAGTTCAATTTAGTTGTTAGTTTTAGTTATTAATTAGTTATTATTATTAATTAATTATTAATTATTTAGTTAGTTTATTAGTTATTAGTTTTAGTTTAGTTAGTTTAGTTATTGGGTTTAGTTTTATTATTAGTTAGTTATTTATTAGGTTAGTTAGGTTTAGAGTTTAGGTTTATTAATCAGTTATTATTATTTATTATTATTAGTTAGTTATTTATTATGGTTTAATTTAGTTAGTTTATTAGTTTAGTTTTAGTTAATTATTTAGGATTAGTTTAGTTTTTATTAGTTTTATTAGTTTAGTTTATTTTTAGTTAGTTTATTAGTTGGGGTTTTTTTGTTTATGCTTAATTTATTTATTAGTTTGTTAATTAGTTTAGTTAGTTTTTGTTATTATTAGTTTATTAGTTATTATTTAGTTAGTTTAGTTTAGTTAGTTTTATTAGTTTTTTTTAGTTTATTATTAGTTTTTTGTTTATCATTTATTAGTTTTAGTTTATTATTTATTAGGTTTAGTTTTAGTTAGTTTAGTTTAGTGTTTTATTAGTTTCTTATTAGGGTTAAAGGTTTAAGGTTTAGGGTTTAGTGTTTAAGGTTTAGGGTTTAGGGTTTAGGGTTGCAGGTTTAGGGTTAGTTTTAAGGTTTAGCAATTAGGGTTAGGGTTTTATTTTTTTATTTTTTTATTATTTTTTAAGGTTTAGGATTTAGAGTTTAGGTTTTAGGTTTAGGGTTTAGCTTTTAGTTTGGGCTTAAGGGGTTTTGGCTTTTTTTAATAGAGAATAAATTCAGATTTAACATTTGTTCTTTTTGATTTCATCAATCAAGTAACACACCAAGTTCTCAAAGACACAAGGGACGACATAGATAAAAATGAGCATGCATAGAGCAAATCAAAAGCCCTAGAAAACTAGAAATGCCTCTACTATAAGACATAGTTCCATAAGCAGTAGATCGGATCGACCGTTCTTCAGTTTCTCTAGTTCCCATCAGAACCACCTAGACCTCTTGAGTGGTGGGATCCACCATCATATCTATAATCTTTCCCTCCACCATTATGACTATAGCCTCTATTGCTCCTCCTACCTCCATATCCACCAGTACCTCCACATCCCCACCACCACTATGATAACCGCCATCTCCATCTTCTCCTCCACCGCCAGATCTAGCCGGAGCTTGGTTGACGGTGATGTTCCTACCGTCAAGGTTCTACCCATTCTTAGGGTTTAGGTTTATGTTTAACTTTATTAGGTTTTAAGGGTTTAGGTTTATTTTTTTAATTTATTTAGATACTTTAAGTTTAAGTTTAGGGTTTGGGTTTTAGGGTTTAGGGTTTGGGGTTTAGGGTTTAGGGTTTATGGTTAGAGTTTAGGGTTTACAGTTTAGCATTTAGGGTTTAGAGTATAGAGTTTAGGGTTTAGGGTTTAGGGTTTTAGGGTTCTTGCTTTTGGGGTTTAAGGTTTAGGGTTAGGGTTAAGGTCTAAGGTTTAGGGTTTAGGGTTTATGGTTTAGGGTTTAGAGTTTAGGGTTTAGAGTTTAGGGTTTAGGGTTTCGGGTTTAGGATTTATGATTTAGGGGTTTTTTTAATTAAGTAAACTGGTAGGTTTAGGTTTATTTAGTTTATTTTATTTTTTATTTTTTATTTAGTTTAACTTATATATTTTATGTTTGTTTATTGTAGTTTATTTTTTAGGTTTAGGTTTATGTTTGGATTCATTTTTTAGCTGAGTTTTATTTTTATTTTATTTTTTAAGTTAAGGTTTTATTTTTTATTTTTAGGTTTATGTTCAAGCTTTTATTTTATTTTTTAGGTTTACATTTTAGGTTTTCATTTTAGGTTTATTTTTAGGTTTTATTTTTTTTGTTTAGGTTTAAGCCTATTTTAGTTGAGATTTATTTTTATTTTATTTTTTAGGTTTAGGTTTTATTTTTTATTTTTAGGTTAACATTTAAGTTTCTATTTTATTTTTTTATCTTTAGGTTTGAGGTTTTTATTTTAGATTTATTTTTAGGTTTTCTTTTTTAGTTTACGTTTAAGTTTATTGCTAGTTTATTTTATTTTATTTAGCTTAGGTTTAGGTTTAAGTTGTAATTATTTTAGTTTATTTTATTTTAGTTTAGGTTTTGGTTTATTTTATTTTTATTTTAGGTTTAATTTTTTTTAGTTTAGGATTTAGGTTTTATTTTTTATTTATTTTTAGGTTTATTTTTTAGGTTTAGGTTTTTATTTTATTTTTATTTTATTTTATTTTATTTTACATTTTGTTTTTATTTTATTTAGTTTTTTAATTCTTAGGTTTATTTTATTTCATAGTTTAGTTTATGTTTTTATTTATTTTATTTTAGTTTATTTTTATTTTTTACGTTCTTTTATTTTTAGGTTTAGGTTTAGGTTTAGGTTTTAATTTAGGTTTTTATTTTAGTTAGGTTTAAGTTTATTTTTTTAATTTATTATTATGTTTTATTTAGTTTAGGTTTTGGTTTTTAGGATATTAGGGTTTAAGGTTTAGGGTTTAGCATTTTAGGGTTTGGGGTTTTAGGGTTTAGGGTTTAGGGTTTGGGTTTAGGATTTAGGGTTTATTGTTTAATGTTTAGGCTTTAGGGTTTAGGGTTTTTTAGGTTTAGGGTTTGGGGTTTAGGGCTTAGGGTTAACTTATGGTTTAGGGTATGGGGATTTAGGGTTTAGGGTTTAGGGTTTATGGTTATGGTTAGGGTTTAGGGTTTTGGGTATTTATTTAGGGGTTTAGGGTTTAGTTTAGTTTAGTTTGGTTTAGGTTGGGTATTTTGGGGTTTAGGTTTAGGGGTTTAGGGTTTTGGGGTTTGGGGTTTAGGATTTAGGATTTAGGGTTTAAGGTTTAGGGTTTAGGGTTTATGGTTTTTTATTTTGTCTAGTTTATTTTATTTTTTGGTTTATTTTTTATTTTTATTTAGTTTAGTTTATTTATTTTAGTTTGGGTTTTTTTATTTTAGTTAGTTTTTAGGTTTAGGTTTCACTTTATGTTTATTTTTTAGTTTAGTTTTATTTTTATTTTATTTTTTCGGTTTAGGTATTATTTTCTAATTTTTGGTTTCGTTTTAGGTTTTAGGGTTTTATTTTAGGTTTAATTTTAGGTTTTATTTCTTATTTTAGGTTTAGGTTTAATTTTAGTTTATTTTATTTTATTTAGTTTTGGGTTTAGGTTTAGTTTATTTTAGGTTTAGGTTTAGGTTTTATTTATTTTATTTAGGATTTAGGATTTTGGGGATTAGGGTTTATGGTTTAAAGTTTAGGGTTAGAGTTTAGGGTTTATGGTTTAGGGTTTAGGGTTTAGGGTTTAGGGTTTTTAGGGTTTAGGGTTTTGGTTTTGGGTTTAGGGTTTATGGTTTAGGTTTTAGGTTTAGGGTTTAAGTTTTAGTTTAGGGTTTAAAGTTTTTTTTAATAGAAAATAAATCAGATTCAACAATTTTTCTTTTTGATTTCATCAACCAAGTAGCACCCCAAGTTTTCTAAGACATAAGCCATGACAAAAGTAAAAAATGAGCACCAATAGAGCAAATCAAAAACCCTAGATAGCTAGATCCATCTCTACTATAAAGATAAAGGTCCATAAGCAGTAGATAGGATCGATCATTCTTTAGTTTCTCTAGTTCCCATCAGAACCATGCTGGCCTCTCGAGTAGCAAGATCCACCATCATATCCCTGATCTCTCCCTCCACCACCACCACATTAGTATCCTCCATCTCTCTTCCTACCTCCATAACCACCGCTACTCTGACCACCACCTCCTTATCGACCAGCACCTCCAAATCCCCCCACCACCACTCCGATAATCACATCTGCCTTAGTCTCCATCGCTAGTTCTAGCCTGAGCCTAGTTGACGGTGATGTTCCTTTCATCAAGGTTTTTCCCATTCTTTGGGTTTAGGCTTAGGTTTAGGTTTTTAAGGTTTTAGGGGTTAGGTTTATTTTTAAATTTATTTAGTTACTTTAAGTTTAGGTTTAGTTTGGGGTTTAGGTTTAGGTTTAAGGTTTGGATTTAGGGTTTTAAGGTTTGCTTTAGGGTTTAGGTTTAGGTTGAGTTTAGGGTTTAGGAGTTTAGTGTTTCTTTAGGGTTTGGTTTTATAGTTTAGGTATAAGTTAGTTTTTTATAGTTAGGGATTTAGGTTTTTAGGGTTAAGTTTTAGTTTATTTAGTTAGGTTGGGTTAAGGTTTAGGTTTAAGGTTGGTTTGTTTAGGTTTAGGGTTGGATTTAGGTTTTAGGGTTTTAGGGGAGGTTTAAGTTTAGGTTATTTAAGTAGTTTAGGGTTTATTTAGAGTTTAGGGTTTATGGTTTTTAGGCTTTTAGGATTTAGGGTTTAGTGTTTAAGGTTTAGGGATTAGCATTTATGGTTTAGGGTTTAGGGTTAGGGATTAGGGTTAGGCTTTAGGGTTTAGGGTTTTGGGTTTAATGTTTAGCCTTTAGGGTTTAGCATTTTAACGATTTAGGGTTTAGGGTTTAGGGTATAGGGTTGAGAGTTTAAGGTTTTGGTTTTGGGTTTTATGGTTTTAGGGTTTTGGGTTTAGGATTTAGGGTTTTATGTTAATGGTTTAGGGTTTAGGGTATGGGTTTAGGGTTAGGGTTTCTTTTTTTTATTTTTTTTAGGGTTTAGGGTTTAGGGTTTAGGGTTTAGGTTTAGGGTTCAAGCTTTAGTTTAGGTTTATTTTTAAATTAAGTAACTGGTTGGTTTTTTTTAGTTTATTTTTAGGGTTTAGGTTTTTTTTAAAAAAAAATTAAGTAAACTGGTAGGTTTAGCTTTATTTAATTAATTCAGTTTATTTTTAATTTATTTCAATTTATTTTATTTTATTTATTCTATTTAGGTTTATTTTTATTTATTTTTAATTTAGTTTATTTTTATTTAGGTTTTTTTAGTTTATTTTTTAGGATTAAGTTTAGGTTTATGTTTATTTTTTAGTTTATGTTTAGGTTTTTATTTTACTTTTTTAGGTTTAGGTTTTAGTTCTTTATTTTAGGTTTTATTTTTTAGTTTAGGTTTAGGTTTATTTTTAGGTTATTTTATTTTATTTAGAGTTTAAGTTTTGGTTTTGGATTAGTTTATTTTAGGTTTGGGTTTAGGTTTTATTTATTTTAGTTTAATTTGTTTTTAGGTTCTATCTATTTTAGTTTATTTTATTTTATTTAGTTTAAGTTTAGGTTTAGGTTTAGTTTATTTTAGGTTTCAGTTTAAGTTTTATTTATTTTAGTTTAGGTTTAGGTTTATTTTATTCTGTTTATTTTAATTGTTTTTTTAATTAAGTAAACCAATAGGTTTAGTTTTACTTAGTTTATTTTTTTATTTATTTTAGTTTATTTTATTTTTTTATTTAGGTTTATTTTTTATTTTTATTTAGTTTGATTTATCTATTTTTGGTTTTTTATTATAGTTTTGGTTTTTTATTTTAGTTTATTTTTAGGTTTAGGTTTACATTTAGGTTTATTTTTTAGGTGAGTTTTTTTTATTTAATTTTTTAGATTTAGGTTTTATTTCTTATATTTAGGTTTAGGTTTAGGTTTTTATTTTATTTTTTTAGGTTTAGCTTTTAGGTTTTTATTTTAGGTTTTATTTGTTAGTTTAGGTTTAGGTTTAAACCTTTTTTTAGTTTAATTTATTTTATTTAGTTTAGGGTTTAGGTTTAGTTTATTTTAAGTTTAGGTTTAGGTTTTATTTATTTCAATTTAGTTTCTTTTAGTTTAGGTTTAAGTTTAAGTGTTTTTTAATTTCGAGTTTAGGTTTTAATTTTTATTTATTTTTTGGTTTTATTTTTATATTTATTTTTTAGGTTTAGGTTTTTATTTAGTTTTTCTTTTATTTTATTTTAAGATTATTTTATTTTTATTTTACTTTTAGTTTTTATTTTATTTAGGTTTTTTGTTTATAGGTTTATTTTATTTTTTTAGTTTAGTCTAGGTTTTTATTAATTTTATTTTAGTCTAGTTTTAATTTTTTATTTTTAGGTTTAGGTTTATGTTTTGGTTTAGGTTTAGGTTTTAGGTAAGGTTTTTATTTTATTTTTGTTTAGGTTTTTTTATTTATGGGTTTTATTTAGTTTAAGTTTAGGTTTTTAGGCTTTTAGGGTTTAAGGTTTAGGCTTTTAGGGTTTAGGGTTTAGGGTTTGGGGTTTAGGGTTTAATGTTTAGGGTTTACAGATTGGGGTTTAGGGTTTATGGCTTAGGATTATAGGTTTTAAGGTTTAGGGTTTTGTGTTTTGGGTTTAGGGTTTTAGGCTTTAGGCTTTAGGCTTTAGGGATTAGGGTTTAGGGTTTAAGGTTTAGGGTTTAGGGTTTTAGGGTTTAGTGTTTAGGATTTAGGGTTGTAGGTTTAGGGTTTAAGAATTAGGGTTTAAGGTTTAGGGTTTAGGGTTTATTTTTTAATTTCGAAAACAAGTAGGTTTAGGATTATTTAGTTTATTATATTTTTATTATTCTTATTTAGGTTTATTTTTAATTTTATTCAGTTTAGTTTATATATTTTAGTTTAGGTTTTTTATTTTAGTTCATTTCTTAGGTTTTGGTTCTGGTTTATGCTTATTTTTTAGTTTAGTTTTATTTTTATTTAATTTTTTAAGTTAAGGATTTTTTTTTTAAAGTTTAGGTTTAGGTTTTAGGTTTTTATTTTAGTTTTATTTTTATGTTTTATTTTTTAGTTTAGGTTTAGGTTTATTTTGTTTTAATTTTATTCTATTTAGTTTATGGTTTAGCTTTAATTTCTTTTAGGTTTAACTTTTATTTATTTTGTTTAGTTTATTTTAGTTTAGGTTTAGGTTTATTTTATTTTGTATATTTTAGGTTTAGGTTTATTTTTTAGGTTTACTTTTTTATTTTATTGTATTTTAGGTATTTTTTTATTTTTATTTGATGTTTAGTTTTTATTTTATTTAGGTTTTGTGTTTTTAGATTTTTTTATACTTTTTAATTTAGTTTAGGTTTTCATTTATTTTAGTTTAGTTTAGTTTTATTTTTTTTATTTTTTGTATTTTTAGGTTTAAGTTTAGGCTTAGGTTTAGGTTTAGGTTTCGATTTTAGTTTATGTTTTTCTTTTCTTTTTTTTTTTATTTAGGTTTAAGTTTTACTATTTATTTTATTTTTAGGTTTTATTTAGTTTTAGTTTAAATTTTTAAATTTTTAGAGTTTAGAGTTTATTGTTTGGTTTTTAGGGTTTAAAGTTTAGGGTTTAGGGTTTTGGGTTTAGGGTTTGGTTTTTTTATTTAATTAAACCACTAGGTTTAGGTTTATTTTATCTTTATTTTAGTATATTTCTTTATTTTGTTTAGTTTATTTATTTATGGTTTATTTATTTTAGTTTAGATATTTTGTTTTAGTTCTTTTATAGGTTTAAGTTTAGGTTTAGGTTTATTTTTTAGTTGAGTTTTATTTTTATTTTATTTTTTAGGTTTAGGTTTTATTTTTTATTTTTAGGTTTAGATTTAGATTTTTATTTTATTTTTTTAGGTTTAGGTTTAGGTTTAGATTTATTTAGTTTATTTTTTATTTATTTAGTTTGTTTTTTATTTATTTTAGTTTATTTTATTTTTTATTTTGATTTAGGTTTATTTTATTTTTATTTAGTTTGGTTTATTAATTTTAGGTTTATTTATTTTAGTTTAGACATTTTATTTTAGTTTATTTTTTAGGTTTAGGTTTAAGTTTGAGTTTATTTTTTAGTTTATTTTTATTTTTATTTTTTTCTATATTTCAATTTTATTTTTTATTTTTTTGTTCATCTTTAGGTTTTTATTTAATTTTATTTTTTAATTTATTTTGGTTTAGATTTTTTTATTTGTTATATTTTTAGGTTTTATTTAGTATAGGTTTAGGTTTTTTAGCTTTTTAGGGTTTAGGGTTTTGGGTTTAAGGTTTAGGTTTTCAGGTTTAAGGTTTAGGGTTTAGGGTTTAGGGTTTAGGGTTTTGGGTTTGGGTTTTAGGTTTAGGGTTCAGGTTTTAGTTTCGGGTTTAGGATTTTTGGTTTTTTTTTTTTTTGAATTGAGAACAAATTCGGGTTTTCATTTATGTTTATTTTTAATTTTTATTTAGTTTAGTTTATTTGTTTGCCATTTATTTATTTTAGCTTAGGTTTTTTATTTTAGTTTATTTTTTTGGTTTAGGTTTAGATTTATTTTTTAGTTGAGTTTTATGTTTATTTTACTTTTTTGGTTTAGGTTTTATTTTTTAGTTTAGGTTTAGATTTATTTTTAATTTATTTTATTTTATTTAGTTTAGGGTTTATGTTTAGTTTATTTTTGGTTTAGGTTTAGGTTTTATTTATTTTAGTTTAGTTTATTTTAGTTTAGGTTTAGGTTTATTTTATTTTTATTTTAGGTTTAGGTTTTCTTTTTTTTAATTTAGTGTTTAGGTTTTATTTGATTACAATGTCATAGCTCACCTTAGAAAGTTTCCAGCTAAGTTAAGCATATACGACACCCTTGTCTTATCTAAAGAGATGAGGAAATCTCTAATCAAGGCCTTACTTGTTCTAGAGATATGCTTAGCTCTGCTGACCGCTACTAAAGAAGAGGCATGCCACTTGAAGGACATCTTAGGAGTTACATTCAACGTTGAAGACTTAGTCCTAGGGGCGACCGAGCACAACCGCCTCTTTACATTACAGTGGATGTTGGGAGATACAGACTATCCAGAGTTTTGGTTGACCCAAGTGTATCAATTAACATTATGAGTGAAAGAACCCTTGCCTACTTAAGGATTGACATGTCCAAACTCCAAAAGAAAAGGATGATGTTGAGAGGATTCAATGAACAAGGCGAGAGGGCCTTGTGGTGTTTATTTTTGGATGTATGGAGGGGGACACCACGTAGATCGTAGGGGTGGTACTTATTGAGGTGATTGGGTATAACATTTAGGTATGATGTACTATCTCGAAAGATAGAGGCATCACTCTACAATGGTCCTAATCATGTAATAAGGACTCCTAAGGCATGATGGGTCTTCGAATATACAAGAGATTTTTCTCCTACATTACATGGATGAATACAACAGGGTTTATATTAAACCAAGTACTTAAGTTTCGTATGGAGGTAAGCCTCCATAGTTAATTACATCTTAGAAAATTAAATTTCCTAAGAATACTTTAGATTAAAGTAGATAATTATCATCTCCAAAGATTTCAAGGTTAGACTATCAAAAGATTTATTATATTTGAAAAATCAATTAGGAAGGCTCAAGGAGAAGACTTATTTTTGGAATCCAAATGAATTAAGCAAGAAATGCTCATGATACTAAGAAGCCTAGTGAACATTCCAATCTATCCTATGGTTAGGCTTTATAATTTTGAAGTTGATTAGATTTATATGTTTTGAATTGAAATTTGATTAGATTTCTATGGCTTATACTCAACCAACACAAGATTGTGGGAATGTTTAAGAGCTAAGGATTTATGCTCGTAGCCCAAAAGAAATAGCAACATGAAATCCTAAATGTAGGGAGCTTTAGCATGACCTAAATCTACGTGATAGGTGGACATAAGGGTTTCCCTCCATAAGAGATAATAAATTGTCTGATTTCTAGACTTATAACTGCCTTGAGTGGCTGCTAGCTAACTTCTCCTTTGATTTTAAAATCATGTAGTTCGGTCTTATGAATTGCATGATAGCTAGGGTAATTATTGAATTAGAAAGAGACTAAAGTCCTAAACACTCTCCCTAAGAGACAAGAACATGAGTGGTATGAGCATATGACTTAATCTATAGATGCAAAATCTTTTCAAATTTTATTTCATTTTAGACACATCACTTTGATAGAGGCTTTATGATTACATTTTCCTAAATGCATGATGAAATAGGTTATGGGTCAAATCATCTAGAAGAAGGTGTTCTCCGCCACAAGGGGTGCCCTCACAGGTCAAGCATTTCTTTATCGTGCAAGGATGGAGCTCCTTTACATTCAAGAGAGAAAGAATATGCAGGTGTGATGTGAAACATACAACCATACAACCAAGGGGTTGCTAAATCTTTTAATTATTTTTTTATGTCTTAGGCTTTATGTTGAGGCTTTAAGTTGTTTAAAATTTAGTTATGAGTGATTAGTTGGGTAGAAAAGTTATTTTTAATCCTAACAGCCTAATCATATCCAAGCCACACATTAAAGCATCAATCATTTAAGAAACTATGAAAAGCATGTCGTCCTAATGCACAATGTAAACATAACATCGAATAATTATATAAATTATTCTAAAAAAATAAAAGGCCGATGTGGTTGGGTACCGTCATACAACCCGAAGAGAGAAAAGATGAAAAATTATAATTGTATTAAATGCTATGGGTCTTCTTTCTTTATATGTCCATTTATGATTTGCTTCCTTCTTAGATTTGGAAGGTACTTGCTTCAAAGCCATCACAAGGCACCCCAGGACAAAGCCTTCTAGCCACTGCTCATCTTAACCGCCCATAGCACTAATCCTAATTCCTATTGCAAAACTTACATTTATGTGGGAAAAGAAATCTAAGTACACCTGCAAAATATAGGTTGGCTAAATATACATATAATCCCAAGTAGTTGTATTTATAATTTAGACTTAGCACCGTACACATGGGTAACTAAGCCCAGTAGTGTTAGTTTTAAAGTTTAGGGTTTAGGGTTTAGGGTTTAAGATTTAGGGTTTAGGGTATAGGGTTTAGGGTTTACGGGTTTTTTTATATAATTAAGTAAACCAGTAGGTTTAGGTTAATTTAGTTTATTTTTTATATATTTTAGTTTATTTTATTTTTGAATTTTTTTAGGTTTATTTCTTATTTTTATTTAGTTTAGTTTATTTATTTTAGTTTAGGTTTTTTATTTTAGTTTATTTTATATATTTAGGTTTAGGTTTATGTTTATTTTTCAGATTAGTTTTTTTTTTTACGTTTAGGTTTTATTTTTTATTTTTTAGGTTTAGGTTTAAGTTTTGATTTTTATTTGTTTAAGTTTAGGTTTTACGATTTTATTTTAGGCCTATTTTTAAATTTTATTTTTTATTTTAGGTTTAGCTTTATTTTTAGTTTATTTTATTATATTTAGTTTAGTGTTTGGGTTTAGTTTATTTTAAGTTTTGGTTTAGGTTTTATTTATTATTGTTTAGTTTATTTCAGTTTAGGTTTATGTTTATTTTTTTATTTTAGGTTTACAATTTTTTTAGTTTAGGGTTTAGCTTTTATTTTTTATTTATTTTTAGATTTTATTTTTAGGTTTAGGTGTTTATTTTCTTTTATTTTTATTTTATGTTTAGTTTTTATTTTATTTTAGTTTTTTATTTTTAGGTTTATTTTATTTTTTTAGTTTAGTTTAGGTTTTTATTTATTTTATTTTAGCTTAGTAATTTTTTAATTTATTTAATTTATAGGTTTAAGTTTAAGTTTAGGCTTAGGTTTTAGTTTAGGCTTTTATTTTATTTTATTTAGGTTTAGGTTTATTTATTTATTTTATTTTTATGTTTTATTTAATTTAGGTTTAGGTTTTTAGGTTTTTCAGGTTTATGGTTTAGGATTTGGGTTTAGGTATTAGAATATAGGGTTTAAGGTTTATAGTTTAGGTTTGTACAGTTTAGGGTTTAGGGTTTAGGGTTGTAGGCTTAGGGTTTAGTGTTTATGGTTAGGGTTTTTTTAATTATTATTATTTTTTTAAAAAAAAGAATTAAGTAACATGGTAAGTTTAAGTATATTTAATTTATTTTCTATTTTAATTTATTTTAATTTTAATTTTTTTTATTTTTATTTTTATTTAGTTTAGTATATTTATTTTATGTTTATTTATTTTAGTTTAGATTTGTATTTTAGTTTATTTATTGGGTTTAGGTTTAGTTTTAGGTTTAACTTTTAGTTTAATTTTATTTTTATTTAATTTCTAAGGTTTAATTCTATTTTTATTTTTAGGTTTAGGTTTAGGTTTTTATTTTATTTTTTTAGGTTTATGTTTTAGGTTTTATTTTTTAGTTTAGGTTTAGGTTTATTTTTCATTTATCTTATTTTATTTAGTTTAGGTTTAGGTTTAGGTTTAGGTTTTATTTATCTTAGTTTAGTTTATTTTAGTTTAGCTTTAGATTTATTTTATTTCTATTTTAGGTTTAATTATTTTTAGTTTAGGGTTTATGTTTTATTTTTTAATTTATTTTTTAGGTTTAGGTTTTTATTTTATTATATATTAGGTTTATTTTAATTTTATTTTAGTTTTCATTTTTATTTTATTTAGGTTTTTTATGTTTTTATTTAGTTTTGGTTTTTATTTATTTTATTTTAGTCTATTATTTATTATTTATTTTATTTTCTTATTAGGTTTAAGTTCAGGTTTAGGTTTAGGTTTTAGTTTATGTTTTTATTTTATTTATTTTTATTTTTTTATTTTTGTTTAGGTTTTTTTATTTATTTTATTTCTAGGTTTTATTTAGTTTAGGTTTAGTTTTTTAGCTTTTTTAGGGTTTAGGGCTATGGTTTAGGGTTTAGGTTTTAGGGTTTAGGGTTTGGGGTTTAGGGTTTCATCTTTAGGGTTTAGGATTTAAGGTTTAGGTTATAGGGTTTAGGGTTTAGGGTTTTACGGTTTAGTGTTTAGCGTTTAGGGTTTAGGGTTTGGGGCTTTTAAGGTTTAGGGTTTAGGGTATAGGGTTTAGGTTTTAGGTTTAGGGTTCAAGTTTTTATTTGGGGTTTAGCATTTTTGGTTTTTTTTAAAATATAAAACAAATTCAGATTCAACATTTCTTCTTTTGGATATCATCAACCATGTTTTCTAAGACACAAGTGATAGCATAAATAAAAAATGAGCACGCATAGAGCAAATAAAAAACCATGGATAATTAGAACCATCTCTACTATCAAGACGTTGTTCCATAAGTAGCGGTCGGTCGACCATTCTTTTTCTCAGTTCCCATCGAACCACCCAGCCTCTCGGTAGCGAGATCCACCATCATATCCTCAATTCTGCCTCACCACCACCATAACATCCTTCGCTCCTCCACATCCACCACCACTGCTCGACCACCACCATATCCACTAGCACCTCCAGATCCCCACCACCACTATGATAACTTGCCTCTTCCTCACCATCCCAGCCCGAGTTGATTGAGTGATGTTCCTTTCGTCAAGGTTACACTTCTTAGAGTTTAGGTTTAGGTTTAGGTTTATTAGGTTTTAGGTTTATTTTTAATTTATTTAGTTAATTTAGGTTAGGTTTAGGGTTTTTAGGATTTGGGTTTAGGTTTGTTTAGTTTAGGGTTTTTTAGGGTTTATGCTTTTAGGGTATAGGGTTTTATAGGGTTTTTGTTTATTTAGTTTATATTTATTTTAAATTTAGTTTAAATTTTATTTTATTTATTTTATATTTATTTATTTAGGTTTATTTTTTTAGTTTTTATTTTTTATTTTTTTAGTTTAGGTTTATTTTTTATTTTAGTTTAGTTTATTTTATTTTATTTTTTTTGGTTTAGGTTTAGGTTTTATTTTAAGTGTATTTTAGTTTTATTTTTTATTTTAGGTTTAGGTTTATTTTAGTTTATTTTATTTTTATTTATTTAGTTTAGGTTTAGGTTTAGTTATTTTAGTTTAAGTTTAGTTTTATTTATTTTAGTTAGGTTTAGGTTTATTTTATTTTATTTATTTTAGGTTTAGGTTTTTTATTTTATGGTTTAGGTTTTATTTTTTTATTTATTTATAGGTTTTATTTTTTTAGTTTATTTTTGGTTTAGGTTTTATTTAGTTTTATTTTATTTTATTTTAAGTTTATTTATTTTTATTTTAAGTTTAGTTTTATTTTATTTATGTTTATATATTTTTTTTTAGTTTAGGTTTTATTTATTTTAATTTAGTTTTATTTTATTTTTTTTATTTTATTTTCCTTTTAGGTTTGGTTTTGGTTTAGTTTATGTTTTTATTTTATTTTATTCTGGTTTAGGTTTTTGTATTTATTTTATTTTTAGGTTTTATTTAGTTTATGTTTTTAGCTTTTTAGTGTTTAGGGTTTAGGCTTAGTTTAGGGTTTAAGGTTAATGCTTTAGGGTTTAGGGTTTAGGATTTTGGGTTTTAGTGTTTAGGGTTTTGGTTTAGGGTTTAGGGTTTAGGGTTTAGGTTTACTAGGTTTTATGGTTTAGGTTTATTTTTTAATTTATTTAGTTAGTTTAGGTTTAGGTTTAGAGTTTGGGGTTTAGGGTTTAGGCTTTAGGTTTAGGGTTTAGGGTTTAGGGTTTAGGTAGGATAGTTTAAGGTTTAGGATTTTAGAACTTAGGTTTAGGGTTTAGTGTTTAGGATTTGGGATTAGGTTTTAAGGTTTAGGTTATTTCAGGTTTAGGTTAGTTTAAGTTTAAACTTTGGGTTAGAGTTTAGTTTAGTTTAGTTTAATATTTATAGTTAGAGTTTAGTTTATTAGGTTTAGTTTTATTTATTTTTTTATTTAGTTTTATTTTATTTAGTTTATTTTTTAGCTTAGTTTTTTATTTTAGTTTATTTTGGTTTAGTTTTAGTTTTAGGTTTATGTTTATTTTCTATTTTAGTTTTATTTTTATTTTATTTTTAGTTTTGGTTTTATCTTTTTATTTTTAGGTTTAGTTTATGTTTTATTTTATTTTTTTGGGTTTAGGTTTAGGTTTTATTTTAGGTTTATTTAGGTTTTATTTTTTAGTTTAGGATTAGGTTATTTTTTTAGTTTAGGTTTAGGCTTAGGTTTTATTTATTTTAGTTTACATTTTGGTTTATTTTATTTTGTTTATTTTAGGTTTAGGTTTATTTTATTTTATTTAATTTAGTTTAGGGATTAGGTTTTAATTTTTATTTTTTTAGGGTTTTTTTTAGGTTTACTTTTTATGTTTAGGCTTTTATTTAGTTTTTAGTTTATTTTATTTTAGGTATATTTTTTATATTTTATGTTTAGTTTTTATTTTATTTAAATTTTATTTTTAGGTTTATTAATTTTATTTTAGTTTTGGTTTTCATTTATTTTATTTTATTTTAATTTTAATTTTTTATTTAATTTTATTTTTAGGTTTAGGTTTAGGTTTTATTTTACATTTTTATTTTATTTTATTATCTTCTTTAATTTAGGTTTTGGTTTATTTATTTATTTTATTTTTAGCTTTTATTTAGTTTAGGTTTAGATTTTTATGTTTTTAGGTTTTTAGGGTTTAGGGTTTAGGGTTTAGGGTTTAGGTTTATGGTTTAGGGTTTAGGGTTTAGGGTTTAGGGTTTAGTGTTTAGGTTTTAGGGTTTAGGGTTTTAGGGTTTAGGGATTAGGGTTTAGGGTTTAGGTTTAGGATTTTTAGTGTTCTGGGATTAGGGTTTTTTTTTTATAGAGAACAAATTCAAATTCAACATTTCTTCTTTTTGATTTCATCAACCAAGTAACACACCAAGTTTTCGAAGACACAAGTGACGACATGGAACAAAAATGAGCACGCATAGAGGAAATCACAAACCCTAAATAACTAGAACTGTCTCTACTATAAAGACAGAGTTCCATAAGCAGGAGATCAAATCGACCATTCTTCAGTTTCTCCAGTTCCCATCAGAGCCACCCGGCCTCTCCAGTAGTGGGATCCACCATCATATCCCCGATCTCTCCCTCCGCCTCCACCACGGCTGTAACCTCTATCGCTCCTCCCACCTCCATAACCACCACTACTCTGACCACCACCTCCATATCCACCAGCACCTCCATATCCCCCACCACCACTATGATAATCGCCGCCTTTGTCTTCACCTCCGCCGCCAGATCTAGACTGAGCCTGGTTGATAGTGATGTTGCAACCATCAAGGTTCTGCCCACTCTTAGGGTTTAGGTTTTTTTTTAGGGAAAGTTAGAATTTTATTACCATAAAAATAAAGTATACAATGTCCTTAAAAGTATCATCATTTTCATAGAGCTACAAGAAACCTAAAGAGCTAAACCCCCATCTAAGTACAATGAAAAAAACAAAATAAAAGAGCAAAAGCAATAGCATAAAAGTAAATGACAAAAGATACAAAAAGGACAAATAAAACTTAAGAAATAGTAAACGGAATAGTCAGCAACAGCTCTTGATCCCTTTGAGAAGGCAGATAAGCAAGCTCCACATCAATAGTTCTTGAGTTGGTTGAGTAAAGATCATTCCATCTCCGATGTTCCAACCTACAAAAGAAATCTACAAAACACTACAAAGGCAATTGTCATAGCTCAAGGAGGAATGATAAAGTAAACAATTTAGAAAGAGTTGACAAAGAGAAGGCTTGGGCTCAATTAAGATCATCTCAAGGGGCAACAATACATATGAGCATCCAAACTTCATGAGAAGGGTTAGAATCATATGCATGCTACCAACCAGAGAGAAGATATGGGGAAACATCAAGGCCATCACAGCCAACATACTTGATATAAGCAACCATCCAAGGAAAATCAATCCATAGTGATCTAATTCTTGCCCCAAAAAATAGAGAAAAATAGCGAGCTAGTAGCCAGCCAACACCTAACCCACCAACCAAAACCCACAATAGACCAAACACATAAACTCGGCATCCCAGATGGTACACCAGGGTCAGTGGTCGAGAATAATCCTCAACTATCTCTAGAGCACTAGCAATCCCAATCTAAGGGCAAAACCTCCACCCAAATCACAAAATAGTAGAAGATAAATAGCACTAAAGAGAGGAAAGCCATAACATAGAGAGAACAAGAGGTCATCCAGAAATTACAATTAAAACCACCACCAAGGCAGCCAAAAGGAAAGAAAATCCACCATCGTCAAGCAAGAGGCAATACCAACAACCAACATAAAGCTCAAAACACCAAGCCATGACACAAGCATCCAAGGCAAGACAACAGCCACAAAAAACCCCTCAAGCAGCTAAACGCCAACAACAAGTCATAAAATAAGACCAAAAAAATTGCAAGAGCTCATATCGTCCACCAACAAAATAGCCAATAAAATCACCGAGTCTATCAACCAACAGGATGAGCAGCAGGACAAGTCAAAGTAGTAAGAAAGCTAACGCACAAATTGGGAAGCAAAAAAATGGAAAAATAACTTCATCCAAGAGAGGATAACCAACCTAGGAGCAGGCCAAAAACCCAACCAAAAGCACCTAAATGAACCATTCAAAACACATCCACAACCAACTAACCACCACCAAAATAGCCAACCAAGACCGTCATACAAAACCAACCATCAGATAGAGCCAATATAGAGCCTAAAAAGAGGGAAAAGAACAACAGTAGACAAAGCCACAACCCACCTGGAGATCTCCAAAATAACTAAGAAATAAAACATGTAGTCACCAACCAAACTAGAAAAGGCCAAGGAGGACCACCCAACCACAAGCAGAACATTGTAAGGAAAGGAACAAGGCCGAAAGGAACAAGGCCAGAGGAAAACAAAACCCCTTCCAAATCCTAAAGAGCAGATAGTCACTATAAAAGAGAAAATGGGGCGACAACAACTAGATAATAGCTAACTCCAATTCACAAGGCAGATGGAACCAACCAGCAGAAACCTCCAAGCCAAACTAGGAAAGGAGAACACCAACCACCAAAAAACCTAAAATTAAGCCAAACTACAAGAGGCCAACAACATTCATTAAAAAATAACCACCCAAAATAGCTAGGCAGATGAAAGAAACAAATAGCAGCAACCAGCAGAACCAACCATAGCATCTGCAAATCTAATTTGAAAAAGTCAACAACTAGCCAAAACTAGAGGCAAACTCAACATTCATTGGTTAAAGGGGTTGGCCAAAATCTGGCACAACCACAACCTAATTGGAGACACAAAGCATGAGCCACAGAAAGAAAACCACTAGGCTTAGAGGATAGGAAAACCAATTAAAACCAACACCACTAAGACCTAAAAAAGGTTAGGCAAGTATAGAATGGGGTAAAGAGGAAGGGCGTTTAAGTATAGAAATAAACTCAGCAAAAACCACTTCCTTTATGGTGTAGGGGAACTATATCTTGGATGTAAGCCAATCAAAGGTTTAGGGATTAAGGTTTAGGTTTAGGGCTTAAGGTTTAGGGGGAACTAAAAATTAAGGTTTAGGGCTTAAGGTTTACAATTAAGGGTTTAAGGATTAGTGTTGTATGGAGGTTTAGGGTTTAAGGTTTAGAGTTAGTTTAGGGTTTAGGGTTTAAGGTTTATGGTTTTTTAGGGTTTCGGGTTTAAGGTTTATGATTTTTTAGGGTTTAGGGTTTTAGGGTTTAGGGTTTTAGGGTTTAGGGTTTAAGGTTTAGGGTTTTTAAGGGTTTAGGGTTTAAGGTTTAGGGTTTAGGGATTAGGGTTTAGGGTTTAGGGTTGTAGATTTAGGGTCTAGGGCTTAGAGTTTAGGATTTAGTATTTAGGATATAAGGTTTAAGGTTTAGGGTTTAGAGTTTAGTGTTTAAAGTTTATGGTTTTATTTTTATTTTATTTTTTATTTTGGATTATTATTTATTATTTTCCCTTTAGCTTTTTTTTATTAGTTTTATTCATAGATTTATTTTACTTTTTTAGTTTAGTTTAGGTTTTTATTTATTTTATTTTACTTTATTTTTATTAGTTTATTTTATATCATTTTAAGGTTTAGGTTTAGGTTTTTATTTATTTTAATTTTAATTTTATTTAGGTTTTAAGTTTTTTAATTTATTTTATTTTTAGGATATATTTAGTTTAGGTTTAGGTTTTTAGGTTTTTAGGGTTTAGGGTTCGAGGTTTCGGGTTTTGGGTTTAGTTTTTTCGGATTTAGCGTTTAGGGTTAAGGTTTAGTGTTTAGGGTTTAGGGTTTAGGGTTTACGGTTTAGGGTTTAGGATTTTGGGTTTAGGATTTATGGTTTAGGGTTTAGAGTTTAGTGTTTAAGGTTGTAGGGTATAGGATTTAGGGTTGCAGGTGGTTTAGGGTTTAGGGCTTAGAGTTTAGAATTTAGTGTTTTTTTTATCTTAGGGTTTAGAGTTTAGGGTTTATGGTTTAGGGTTTGTGTTTTAGGGTTTAGGGATTATGGTTTAGGGTTTAAGGTATAGGTTTTTGTTTAGGTTCAAGTTTTAGTTTAGGGTTTAAGGTTTTAATTTTTTTTAATAGAGAAGAAATTCAGATTAAACATTCCTTCTTTTTAATTTCGTCAACCAAGTAACCCACCAAGTTTTCTAAGATGCAACCAACAACATAGATAAACAATGAGCACACATAGAGAAAATAAAAAATCTAGATAACTAGAAGTGTCTCTATTATGAAGACACAATTCTATAAGTAGCAGATCATATCGAACATTTTTCAATTTTTCCAGTTCTCATCAGAACCGCCCTGGCCTCTTGAGTGGCAGGATCCACCATCATATCCCGATTTCTCCCTCTGCCACCATAATGGCTATAACCTCCGTCGTTCCTCCTGCCTCCATAACCACCACTGCTACGACCACCACTGTGATAATCATGTCCTCTGCCTTCACCTCCACTGCCATATCTAGACTTAGCCTGGTTGATGGTGTTGTTCTTGCCATCAAGGTTCTACCCATTCTTAGGGTTCAGGTTTATGTTTAGGTTTATTAGGTTATAGGGTTTAGGTTTATTTTTTTATTTATTTAGTTACTTTAGGTTTAGGTTTATGGTTTGGGGTTTATGGTTTAGGTTTAGGTTTATTAAGTTTTAGGGATCAAGTTTATTTTTTAATTTATTTAATTACTTTAGGTTTAGGTTTAGTTTTTGGGGCTTAGGGTTTAAGATTTAGGGTTAGGGTTTAAGGTTTAGGGTTTATGGTTTAGGGTTTTAGGATTTATACTTTAAGGGTTTAGGGTTTAGGATTTAGAGTTTGGGTTTAGGGTTTAGGGTTTGGGTTTAGGGTTTATGGGGTTTAGGGTTGTTTAGGGTTTAGGGTTTAGGTTCTGATTTAAGTTTAGGTTTCAATTTAGGGTTTTATAATTTAGAGTTTAGATTAGTTGTATGGGTTTAGGTTTATAGTTAGTTAAGGTAAGGTTTAAAGTTTAGGTTATAGAATTAAGGTTTAGGATTATAAGTTTAGGTTTAGGGTTTAGGTTTAAGTTTAGTTTAAGTTCATGGTTTTAGGGATTAGGTTTAGGTTTAGGTTTAGGTTTAAGTTTAGGTTTAGGGTTTAATGTTTAGGGTTTAAGGTTTAGGGTTTAAGTTTAGTTTAGGTTTTAGGGTTTAGGGTTTAGGGTTTAAAGTTTTTAGGGTTTAGGGTTTAGGATTTTTTTTTAATTAAGTAAACCAGGAGGTTGAGGTTTATTTAGTTTAGTTTTTAATAATTTTAGTTTATTTTATTTTCTATTTTACTTTAGGTATATTTTTATTTAGTTTAGTTTATTTATTTTAGGTTTATTAATTTTAGTGTAGGTTTTTTTATTTTAGTTTATTTTTTAGGTTTAGGTTTAGGTTTAAGTTTATTTTTTAGTTTAGTTTAATTTTTATTTTGTTATTTTAGGTTTAGGTTTTATTTTTTATTATTAGGTTTAGGTTTAGGTTTTAAGTTGTTATTTTAAGTTTTAGTTTTTAGTTTAGGCTTCAGTTTGTTTTTAGGTTTAGGCTTATTTTTTAGGTTTAGTTTATTTTAGGTTTAGGTTTCGATTTTATTTATTTTATTTTAGTTTACTTTAGTTTAGGTTTAGGTTTATTTTATTTTATTTATTTTAGTTTTATTTTAGGTTTAAGTTTTTTATAGTTTAGGGTTTAGGTGTTACTTTTTAGTTATTTTTAGGTTTTATTCTTAGATTTATTTTTTTGGTTTAGGTTTTTATTTAGTTTTTATTTTATTTTATCTTAGGTTTATTTTATTTTTATTTTAAGTTTAGTTTTTATTTAATTTAGGTTTTTTATTTTTAGGATTATTTTATTTTTTTAAGTTTAGTTTAGGCTTTTATTTATTTTATTTTTGTTTAATTTTTATTTTCTATTTTATTTTATTCTTTGATTTAAGTTTAAATTTAGGTTTAGGTTTTTGTTGAGGGTTTTATTTTGTTTTATTTTATTTTATTTATTTAGGTTTATGTTTTAGGGTTTAGGGTTTAGGGTTTATGGTTTAGGGTTTTGGGGTTTTTGGGTTTTGGGTTCAGGGTTTAGTGTTTAGGGAATAGGGTTTTTTTGATTTAGGGTTTAGGGTTTAGGTTTAGGTTGTTTAGGGTTTAGGGTTTATGGTTTAATGTTTTGGGTATAAGTTTTTTTTTTAACAGAGTTTAGGGTTTAGGGTATAGGGTTTAGAGTTTTAGGGTATAGGGTTTAGGGTTTAGGGTTCGGGTTTTTTTAAAAATTTAAAAAAAATTTATTTTTAGGATTTTGGGTTTAGGTTTAGGTTTTTATTTTTAGGTTTAGGGTTTAGGGTTTAGGGTTTATTTTTTAGGTTCAAATTTTTATTTAGTTCTTATTTTATTTTATTTTAGATTTATTTTCTTTTTATTTTAGGTTTAGTTTTTATTTTATTAAGGCTTTTTATTTTTTTAGTTTAGTTTAGGTTCTTATTTATTTTATTTTTTAATTTTTTTTTTGTTTTCTTTTTAGTTTTAGATTTAGGTTTAGGTTTAAGTTTTGGTTTTAGCTTTATTTTATTTTATTATTTATTTTATTTTGGGTTAGATTTTTTTATTTATTTTATTTTTAGATTTTATTTAGTTTAGGTTTAGTTTTTAGGTTTTAGGATTTAGGGTTTAGGTTTTAGGGTTTATGGCTGTTTAGGGTTTAGGGTTTAGGATTTTTTTAGGGGGGAAGTTAGAATTTTATTATCATAAAAGGAAAAGATACAATATCCTTAAAAGCTGTAAAGCTCTAAAATTCTATTGCTCTGAGAGCAACAAGAATCCTAAAGAGCTAAGCCCACCTGTAAGTACATTAAAAAAAGAAATGAAAATAAAAGAGCCAATACAACAGCTAAAAAGGATAAGAGAAAAAGATACAGAGTAAGATGAAAACAAATCCTGAAAATAATAAAAGGATGAGTCAGAAGTAGCTCATGATTCCTTTGAGAAAGCATGACAAGCAAGATCCATAGTAACAACACTTAGGTTGACTAAGTAACGACCATTCCCTTTATAAAGTTCCAACCTGTAAAAGAAATTTGTAAAACACTACAAAGGAAAAAGTCATGGATAAAATGGATAAGGATAAAGAGATGAAAAAAAGTGAGCTACGAAAGAGATGGCTCAGGCTTAGTTAGGATCATCTCAAGGGGCAACAATACATATGAGCATCCAAACTTCATAAAGAAGAGTTAAAATCATATGTAATGCTACAAACCAGAGAGAAGAGGTGAGTAGCATCAAAGCCATCATAGCCAGACATACACAGTACAAACAACATCAAGGCCGACAATGTAGAGTTTAGATCTGCACCATTAAATAAAAAGCAACCGACCAGAAACTAGGTAGCAGGCAAACCACCAAACAAAAACCATAATATACTAATCAAAATAACATAGAGAGAGGCTAGAACAAAGTCAGAACACCAACAATAGCTATTATCCAAATACCCATCCAAGCTCCAAACTAGGGAAAACTAGAACCAGCCATCAACAAGCACAGGACCCATGCCAATTAACGTAGAAACAACCAACAAAAGGAAAAAAATCAACCAACCAAGATTTCAAAGACAACTAAAATTCCTCCAACCAAACCAGCTTAGTAAAATAGCCATAAGGCAACCACCAGAACAACCCATCATAAGTAACCAACAAAAAGCATCCAGCTAAGGAAAAGGAAAAAAAGCACCACACAATATGGTTCCAAAAGCACAACCATAGAAAGGCAATGAGGTAGCTAGGACAAGCCAAAACCAAACTTCCCCCTTAAGACTAGCAAGAAGCATAATAACAACATAAAATGTGCTTCAAACAGGAGGTAAAGGTTAATCGGAGAATAACCAAACATAATGAAGGCAAAAAGGATCCGACAACAAACAATAAGGCGGGAGGCAACCAAAAAGCGACTAAATTCTTCAAAGGAAGGCCCAAAAAGGGAACAACAAATAGTAGTTCCCACTAGGATGGCCACCCATCCAACCATGAAAAACTAGCAAAAAAGTAATTCGAGTTCAAGAGTAGAGCTAACAAACTAGCTAGTACAGAAAATAGAATAAAGCTAGAGCATAAACCATCTCATCCACCAACAACTAGAGTAACACGGCAGAGAAGACAGCAGCTACTAGGCTGAAAAAACCTAGCCAACCCAAGTTGAAAAGATAGGAACCACTAAGTAGCAACCACCAGGCCAAACCAAAATAAAGAGGTCAAAAACATAACCCAACTCAAGCCAAAAAGTGAAAATAAGTTTAGGGTTTAAGGTTATGGTTTAGGGTTTAAGGTTTAGGGTTTAGGGTTAGGGTTTAGGTTTAGGGTTTAGGATTTAGGGTTTAGGGTTTAGGGTTTAGGGTATAGTGTCTAGGCTTTAGGGTTTAGGGTTTTGAGGGTTTAGGGTTTAGGGTTTAAGGTTTTTAGGGGGTTTGGGGTTTAGGGTTAGTTTAGGGTTTAGGGTTTAAGTTAGTTTAGGGTTTAGGGATTATGGTTTCTTAGGGTTTAGGATTTAGGATTTAGGGTTTAGGGTTTAGGTTTTTAGGGTTTAGTGTTTAGGGTTTAAGGTTTAGGTTTTTTAGGGTTTAGGGTTTATGGTTTATTTTAGGTTTAGGTTTTTTAAAATTATGTAAAGTGGTAGATTTAGGTTTATTTAGTTTATTTAGTTTGTTTTTTTTAGTTCATTTTATTTTTATTTTATTTAAGTTTATTTTTATTTTTATTTAGTTTAGTATATTTATTTTAGGTTTATTTATTTTTGTTTAGGTTTGTTATTTTAGTTAGTTTTTTATGTTTAAGTTTAGGTTGATGTTTTATTAGCTTAGTTTTATTTTTATTTAATTTTTTTTCTTTAGGTTTTTTTTCATTAGGTTTAGGTTTAGGTTTATATTTTTATTTTTTTAGGTTTAGGCTTTAGGTTTTTATTTTAGGTTTATTTTTAGATTTTACTTTTAATTTAGGTTGAGGTTTATTTTTAATTTATTTTATTCAATTTAGTTTAAGGTTTTGGTTTATTTTATTTTAGGTTTAGGTTTAGGTTTTATTTATTTTAGTTTAGTTTATTTTAGTTTAGGTATATTTTATTTTATTTTAGGTTTAGGTTTTTTTTAGTTTAGGGTTTAGGTTTTATTTTTTTTATTTTAGGTTTATTTTTTAGGTTTAAGTTTTTATTTAGTTTTTGTTTTATTTTATTTTAGGTTTATTTTATTTTTATTTTATGTTTAGTTTATATTTTATTTAGGTTTTTTATTTTTAAGTTTATTTTTTTTAGTTTAGTTTAGGTTTTTAATTTATTTTATTTTAGTTTATTTTTTATTATTTATTTTATTTTATTTTTAGGTTTAGGTTTAGGCTTTAGTGTAGGTTTTTATTTTATTTTATTTTCTTATTTTATTTAGGTTTAGGTTTTTTAATTTATTTTATTTAGTTTAGGTTTCAAAGTTTTGGGGTTTAGGGTTTAGGATTTAAGATTTATGGTTTAGGGTTTGGGGTTTAGGGTTTTGAGTTTAGGGTTAGTTTTAGGGTTTAGGGTTTAGGGTTAGGGTTTTTAATATTTTAAATTTTATTTATTTATTTTTAAATTAAGTAAACTAGTAGGTTTAGGTTTATTTAGTTTATTTTTTATTTATTTTAGTTTATTTTATATTTTATTTTTATTTAGGTTTATTTAACTTTTATTTAGTTCAGTTTAATTATTTTAGTATAGGTTTTTTCTTTTAGTTTATTTTTTAGGTTTAGGTTAAAGTTTAGGTTTATTTTTTTAGTTTAGTTTTATTTTTATTTTATTTTTTAGGTTTAGGCTTTATTTTTTATTTTTAGGTTTAGGTTTGGGTTTTTATTTTATTTTTTTTTTTTTAGGTTTAGGGTTTTTTTTAGGTTTACTTTTCGATTTTATTTTTTTAGTTTAAGTTTACTTTTATTTTAAGTTTATTTTATTTTATTTAGTTTAGGTTTAGGTTTAGTTTATTTTAGGTTTTATAGTTTAGGTTTAGGTTTACTTTATTTTTATTTTAGGTTTAAGTTTTTTTTTTAGTTTAGGGTTTATGTTTTATTTTGATTTATTTATAGTTTTATTTTTTAGGTTTAGGTATTTATTTAGTTTTTAATTTAGGTTAATTTTATTTTTATTTTAAATTTAGTTTTTAGTTTATTTATGTGTTTTATTTTTTAGTTTATTTTAGGTTTTATTTATTTTATTTTAGTTTAGTTTTAATTTTTCTTTTATTTTCTTTTAAGGTTTAGGTTTAGGTCTTAGTTTAGGTTTTTATTTTATTTTAATTATTCTTTTATTTTATTTTATTATTTATTTATTTATTTTATTTTCAAGTTCTATTTAGTTTAGGTTTTGGTCTTAGGTTTTTATGGTTTAGGTTTAAGTTTGGTTTAGGGTTTAGGTTTAAGTGCAGGTTTAGGGTTTAGGGTTTAGGGTTGAATGTTTAGGGTTTAGGGTTTAGGGTTTTAGGGTTTAGGGTTTTAGGGTTTAGGGTTTAGGGTTTAGGGTTTAAGGTTTAGGGTTTTAGGGTTTAGGGTTTTAGGGTTTGAGGTTTAGGGTTTAGAGTTTATGTTTTAGGTTTAGGGTTCAAGTTTTAGTTTAGGGTTTGGTTTTGGTTTTAAACATAGAACAAATTGATTGACATCTTCTTTTGATTTCATCATCAAGTAACAAGTTTCTAAGACACAAGCATAGATAAAATGTCGCATAGAGCAAATCAAAAAAACTAGAACCATCCTTCTATAAAGACAGTTCCTTGCGGATGATGGATGTCGTTCTTGATTTCTTGAGTTCTATCAGACCACGACCTCAGGAACACCATCATATCCCCGATCTCTCACTCTACCACTACCACAACTGTAACCTTCGTTGCTCCTCCCACCTCTATAACCACCACTGCTATGACGACCACCTCCAGATCCCCCATCACCATTGTGATAATCATCACCTCCGCCTTTGCCTCCACTGCCAGATCTAGACTGAGCCTGGTTGATGGTGATGTTCTTGCCATCAAGGTTCTGTCCATTATTAGGGGTTAGGTATAAGTTTAAGTTTATTAGGTTTTAGGGTTTAAATTTATTTTTTTAATTTATTTAGTTACTTTTAGGTTTAGGTTTAGGGTTTTAGGTTTAGGGATATGGTTTAGGGTTTAGGGTTTAGGGTTTAGGGTTTTAGGTTTTATGCTTTTGTGTTTAGAGTTTATGATTGGGGTTTATGGTTTAGGGTTTAGGGTTTAATGTTCAGGATTTAGGGTTTAGTGTTTAGGATTTAAGGTTTAGGGTTTTTTAGGGTTTAGGATTTAGGGTTTAGAGTTTTAGGGTTTGGGTGTAGGGTTTATGGTTTAGTGGTTAGTGTTTAGGGTTTACGGTTTATGGTTATTTAGGGTTTAAGGTTTACAGTTTTGTGTTTACGATTTAGGGTTTGGGGTTGTAGGGGTTTTGGGGTTTAGGGTTTAGAATTTAGAGTTTAGGGTTTAGGGCTTAGGGTTTAGGTTTTTAGGGTTTAAGGTTTAGGGTATTTTAGGGTTTAGGGTTCAGGGTTGTAAGTTTAGTATTTATGGTTAAAGGTTTATAGGTGTAGGCTCAGGGTTTAGAGTTGAGGGTTTAGGGTTTATGATATTGGGTTTAGGGTTTTAAGGGTTTAGTGTTAAGGGTTTGAGGTTTAGGGTTTTTTGTAAAAAAAAATTAAGTAAACTAGTAGGTTTAGATTTATTAAGTTTATTTAGTTTATTTTTTATATATTTTAGTTTATTTTATTTTTTATTTTTTAGGTTTATTTTTATTTTTATTTAGTTTAGTTTATTTATTTTAGGTTTTTTAATTTTAGTTTATTTTTTAAGTTTATGTTTAGGTTTAGGTTTATTTTTTTAGTTTAGTTTTATTTTTATTTTATTTTTTTAGGTTTAGGTTTTATTTTTTATTATTAGGTTTAGGTTTAGGTTTTATTTTATTTTTTAGGTTTAGGTTTTAGGTTGTTATTTTAGGTTTATTTTGAAGTTTTATTTTTTAGGTCAGGCTTAGGTTTATTTTTATTTTATTTTATTTTATTTAGTTTAGGTTTAACTTTAGATTTTATTTATTTTAGTTTAGTTTATTATAGTTTTGGTTTAGGATTATTTTTTTTGGCTTATTTTATTTTTATTTTAAGTTTTGGTTTTTTTTTAGTTTAAGGTTTAGGTTTTATTTTTTATTTATTTTTTGGATTATTTTTTAAGTTTAGGTTTTTATCTAATTTTTATTTTATTTTATCTTAGGTTTATTTTATTTTTATTTTAGGTTTAGTTTTTATTTTATTTAGGTTATTTATTTCTAGTTTTTTTTTATTTTTTAGTTTAGTTAGGTTTTTATTTATTTTGTTTTAGTTTTGTTTTTATTTTTTATTTCATTTTATTTTTAGGTTTAGGTTTAGGTTTTTATTTTATTTTGTTTACTTTTATTTAGGTTTAGGTTTTAAGGTTTATGGTTTAAGGTTTAGGTTTTTTATGGTTTAGGGTTTAGGTTTAAGTTTAGGGTTTACGTTTAGGGTTTAGGGTTTAGGGTTTAGGTTTTAGGTTTAGGGTTTAGGTCTTAGTTTAGGGTTTAGGGTTTAAGGTTTAAGGTTTAAGGTTTTTTTTAATAGAGTTTAGGGTTTAGGGTTTAGGGTTTATGGTTTATGGTTTAGGGTTTATGGTTTAGGGTTTAGTGTTTAGGGTTTAGGGTTTAGGGTTTAGGGTTGTTAAGGGGGTTTTTTTTGGAAAGTTACAATTTTATTATCGTAAAAGGAAAAGATGCAATGTCCTTGAAAGTGCCAAAGTTCTAAAATTTTCTTGAAAGAAACCTAAAGAGCTAACTAACCCCAAGTCATTAGAAAAGAAAAAAAAAAGGAAATACAACAACTAAAAGCATAAGAGAAAAGACACAGTAAGGCTAAAACAAATCTGAAAATAGTAAAGGATGAGTCGAGTAGGTTCATGATTCTTTTGAGAAAGTAAGATAAGCAAGATCCATATAACACTTGGCACTAAGTAACGACCATTTCCTATAAAGTTCCAACCGTGAAATATGCAAAACACTACAAAGGAAAAGTTAGCTAAAAAGGATAAGGATAGGAAAAGGAGATAGCGAGAGCGATAAGGCTCAGGCTCGGTTAGGGTCATCTCAAATGGCAACAATACATATGAGCATCAAACATCATAAAGAAGGGTTACAATGTAATGCTACCAACGAGAGGAACCATCATAGCTAGCATACCATATACAAGCAAACATCCAAGGCTAATAGTCTGTAGAGTTCTAGATCACGCACCATTAAACAAGAGCAGACCAACAACTAGCTAACCAAAACCAAACAAAATGACAATAAACTAATCAATAACCCAAATAGAGGCTAGCTCAAAGTCGAACACCAACAACAACCATTATCCAAATACCCATCCAAACTATAGAAAACTAGAACCAGACATCGTGCAGACCAATGCAGATTAAATATCCAACCAAACCAAGATAGGAGCCCTCAAGCCAAAGTCCCAACAAGTAGCAGTCACCAAGATTAACCAAGGTGAGCAACCATAAATGACTAAATAGCTTAGAAATGAAACCATCAATTGAAGGAAACATAAGCTGCAGCTAGTGCAAATCACCAGAAGACAAAATAACAAAGGTGGCCAAGGTAGCCACCAACCACGACAAAAGTCCAATCCAAAAGGATCAACAAAGGTTAGCAAAACAAAAATCCAACAAATTGTCCAAGAAGAAGGAAAAGACCAACAAGGAAAAGGAAATCAACCAACCAAGATTCCAAGGATAACTAAAACTCCTCCAACCAAACCAGCTAAGTAAAACAACCATAAGTCAACCACTAGAGAACAACCCATCATAATTAACCAATAAAGGAAGCACCACCAATAGCTAATGAAAAGCATAAAACCAACAAAGCACCTCACAATAGAGGTCCAAAAGAAGCATAGCAACCATAGAAAGGCAACAACAGTTAGCGGGACAAGTGAAAAAAACTTACAGCGACTAACCCAACAGGAAGCATAATAATAACACAAAATGTGCTGCAAACAACACACTGAGTAGAGGCTAATCCCAGGAGAATAACCAAACACAAAACCAAGCCAAAAGAAGTATCCAATAACAAACAATAAGGAACTAGGAGGCAACCCCCAAAAAAGCAGGCATGAAATTCGCCAAAAGAAGGCTCAGAAAGGCAACAACCAATCGTAGTTCCCACAAGGAAGGCCACCCATCCAACTATGAAAAACTAGTAAAAAGTAATTCAAGTTGAAGAGGAGTGCCAACAAACAAACCAGTGCAAAAAATAGAATAAAGCCAAAGCAAAAATATCTCATCCACCAGCAACTAGAGTAACAAGGAAGCGAGAAGACAACCAAAAAATAAACCAACCAGTTTGGAAAGACAAGAACCCAAAGCAACCAATAAAATAAAACAAAGGTAAAACATCTTAGGCTAAAAGTAAAATAAGTTAGAGGTTTAGGGTTTAGGATAGGTTTAAGATTAGGGTTTAGGCTTTAAGGTTTATAATTTTCATGGTTTAGGGTTTAGGGTTTAGGGTTTATGGTTTAGGGTTTATGGTTTAAGGTTTAGGGTTGTATAGGGTTTAAGGTTTAGGTTAGTTTAGGGTTTAGGGTTTAGGGTTTATGGTTTTTTAGGCTTTATGGTTTTAGGGTTTGGGGTTTAAGGTTTAGGGTTTTTTAGGGTTTAGTGTTAAGGGTTTAAGGTTTATGGTTTTTTAGGGCTTATGATTTAGGGTTTAGGGTTTACAGTTTATGGTTTAGGGTTTTTAAGTGTTTAGTGTTTAGAGTTTAGGGTTTAGGGTTTAGGGTTTAGGGTTTAAGGTTTCTTTTAGGTTTATGGTTTTTTTAAAATTAAGTAAACAGGTAGGTTTAGGTTTATTTAGTTTATTTTTTATTTATATTATTTTTAATTTTTATTTAGTTTAGGTTTTTTCTTTTAGTTATTTATTAGGTTTAGGTTTAGGTTTATGTTTATTTTTAGTTTAGTTTTATTTTTATTTTATTTTTGAGGTTTAGGTTTAATTTTTTATTTTTAGGTTTAGGTTTAGGTTTTTATTTTACTTTTTAAGGTTTAAGTTTTAGGTTTTTATTTTAGGGTTACTTTTAGGTTTTATTTATTTTTAATTTAGGTTTAAGTTTATTTTTGGTTTATTTTATTTTATTTAGTTTAGGCTTTAGGTTTAGTTTATTTTAGGTTTAGGTTTAGGTTTTATTTATTTTAGTTTAGCTTATTCCAGTTTAGGTTTAGGTTTATTTTTTTTATTTATTTTAGGTTTAGGTTTTTTTTTTGGTATATTTTTTTAGTTTAGTTTAGATTTTTATTTATTTTATTTAAGTTTAGTTTTTATTTTTTAGTTTATTTTATTTTTAGGTTTAGGTTTAGGTTTAGGTTTTAGTTTATGTTTTTTTTTATTTAGGTTTAAGTTTTTTTTTTATTTTTTATTTAGGTTTTATTTAGCTTAAGTTTAGGTTTTTTAGGTTTTTAGGGTTTACGGTTTAGGGTTTAGGGTTTGGGATTAGGGTGAGGGCTTTTTTATTTTTTATTTTTTGTTTTTTTTTTTAAATTCAGTAAACTAGTAGGTTTAGGTTTATTTATTTTATTAGTTTATTTTATTTATTCTATATTTTATTTCTATTTAGGATGATTTTTATTTTTATTTAATTTTGTTTATTTAATTTAGGTTTATTTATTTTACTTTAAGTTTTTTATTTTAGTTTATTTTTTTAGGTTTAGGTTTAAGTTTAGGTTTATTTTTTAGTTTAGCTTTATTTTAATTTCTTTTTGAGGTTTAGGTTTTATTTTTTATTTTTAAGGTTAGGTTTATGTTTTAATTCTATTTTCTTAGGTTTTGTTTTAGGTTTAGGTTTAGGTTTAGGTTTTAGTTTAATTTTTTATTTTTTTTAGGTTTAAGTTTATTTCTTTAGGTTTTATTTAGTTTAAGTTTAGATTTATAAGTTTTTAGGGTTTTGGGTTTAGCATTTAGGGTTTTGGGTTTGGGGTTTAGGGTTTAGGGTTTAGGGTTGTGGTTTTAGGTTTTAGGGTTTAGGGTTTAGGGTTACTTTTAGGGCTTAGGGTTTAGGGTTAAGGTTTTTAATTTTAATTTTAATTTTTTTTGTTTTTTATTATTTTTCAAATAAGTAAATTTTTATTTATCTATTTTAATTTATTTTTATTTTTAATTTTATTTAGTTTTGTTTACTTATTTTAGGTTCTTATTTTATGTTTATTTTAAGGTTTTATTTTTTAGTTTAGGTTTAGGTTTATTTTTAGTTTATTTTATTTTATTTAGTTTAGGTTTAGGTTTAGGTTTAGGTTTAGTTTATTTTAAGTTTAGGTTTAGGTTTAGTTTGTTTTAGTTTAGTTTATTTTAATTTATGTTTATGTTTATTTTATTTTTATTTTAGGTTTAGAATTTTTTTTAGTTTAGGGTTTATGTTTTATTCTTTATTTATTTTTAGGTTTATTTTTTAGGATTAGGTTTTTGTTTAGTTTAATTTTATCTTATTTTAGGTTTATTTTATTTTTATTTTTATTTTAGCTTTAGTTTTTATTTTATTTATGTTTTTTTAAGTTTTTAATTTAGTTTAAGATTTTATTTATGTTTTTTAATTTGGTTTTGATTTTTTTTATTTTATTTTATTTTTAAGTTTATGTTTAGGTTTAGATTAAGTTTAGGTTTAGGTCTTAGTTTAAGTTTTAGTTTTAATTTATTTTATTATTTATTTTATTTTTTAGGTTTTATTTAGTTTAGGTTTAGGTTTTTAGCTTCTTAGGGTTTAGGGTTTAGGATTTAGGGTTTAGGTTTTAGGGTTTTAGGGTTTAGGGTTTAAGGTTTAGGGTTTAGGGTTTGCTATTTGGGGTTTTAGAGATTAGGGTTTAGGGTTTAAGGTTTTTAGGGTTTAGGGTTTAGTGTTTAGGGTTTAGGTTTCAGGTTTAGGGTTCAAGTTTTAGTTTAGGTTTAAGGTTTTTTTTAAATAGAGAGCAAATTGAGATTCAACATTTCTTCTGTTCGATTTCATCAACCAGTAACACACCAAGTTTTCTAAGACACAAAAAACAACATAGATAAAAAGTGAGCACGCATAGAACAAATCTAAAACCCTAGATAACTAAAATCGTCTCTACTATAAAGACATTGTTCCATAAGCAGTAGATCAGATCGACCGTTCTTCAGTTTCTCCAGTTCCCATGAACCACCGGCCTCTCAGTAGCGGTCCATCATATCCCGATCTCTCCACCACCATGGGTAACCTCAGTCTCCTCCCACTCCATAACCACCACTACAGACCACCCTCCATATTTGCACCTTGAGATCCCCACCACCGTGATAATGCCCAACCTTAGCCTCCGCCATCCACTGAATGGTGATGTTCTATCATCAAGATTCTACCCATTCTTAGGGCTTAGGTTTATGATTTGATTTATTAGGTTTTAGTTTTAAAGTTTATTTTTTAATTGATTTAGTTACTTTAGGTTTAGGTTTAGGGATTGGAGTTTAGGGTTTAGAGCTTAAGGTTAAGGTTTATAGCTTAAGGTTTAGTGTTTAGGGTATAAGGTTTTAGGTTTTATGCTTTTAGGGTTTAGGGTTTAGGATTAGGGTTTAAGGTTTAAGATTTAGTGTTTAGGCTTTGGGGTTTAGGGCTTTAAGGGTTTAGGGTTGGTTTAGTGTTTATGGTTTAGGGTTTAGAGTTAAGGGTTTTAGGGTTTAAGATTTATGGTTTAAAGTTTAGGTTTTAGGGTTTAGGGTTAGGGTTTAGGATTTCAAGGTTTAGGGTTATTTAGGGATTTTTTTATGGAAAGTTAGAATTTTATTACCATAAAAGCAAAAGATACAATGTCCTTAAAAGGGCTAAAGCTCTAAAATTCTATGATTCTCTGAGCTACAAGAAACCTAAAGAGCTAAACTCCCATCTAAGTGCATTCAAAAAAGAAAAGAAAACAAAAGATAAAATAGAATAGCTAAAAACATAATAGAAAAAAGTAAGGCTAAAACAAATCTGAAAATAGTAAGATGAGTGAGTCGATAGTTCATGATATCTTTGAGAAAGCAAGATAAGCAAGATCCATAGTATCAACACTTAGGTTGATTGAGTAATGAACATTCCCTCTGTAAAAGATCCAACTTGTAAAAGAAATGCAAAACACTAAAGGCAAAATAGCTAAAAGGATAAGATAAAGAGAAAAGGAGAGGCGAGAAAGAGAATGCTCGAGTTAGGATCATCTCAAGGGCAATAATACATATGAGCATCCAAATTTCATAAAGAAGGGTTACAATCATGTGTAATGCAACCAACAAGAGAGAAGAGGTAAGTAACATCAAAGCCATCATAGCCAACATACTTGATATAAGCAAACATCAAAAGCCAGCAGTTCATAGAGTTTCAGATCTTGCACCATTAAACAAAGAGCAATTGGCCAGCAACCATCTAGCAGCTAAGCCACCAAACAAATACTACAAGAGACTAAACACAATAACCCAGAGAAAGGCTTGAACAAAATCAAAACACCAACAACAACCATTATCCAAATACCCATCTAATCTCCAAACTAGGGAAAACTAGAACCAACATCGCTAGGCAATGCCAATTAGAGAAACAACCAACAAAACCAAGATAAGCCTCAAGCCAAAATCAATAAGTAGTAGTCACCAAGCCAAACTAGGGTGAGCAACCACAAATGATTAAAAACTTAAAAATGAAACCATCAACCGACAAAAGTAATTCAAGTTAAAGGTGCAATAAACCAACTAATCTGAGATAATAGAATAAAGCATAAACCATCTCATCCACCGACAAAGTAACAAGGTGTAGAAGAATGACAAGGCTGAAAAACCAAACCAACCTAGGCTAAAATAATAGGAACCACCAAGTTGCAGGACCAGCAAGAGAGGTCAAAAGCGCTTTGAAAGTGAAAATAAGTTTAAGGTTTAAGGTTTAGGGTTTAGTGTTTAGGCTTTAGGGTGTATAATTTTGAGGGTTTAGGGTTTAGGGCTTAAGGTTTTGGGTTTAGGATTATAGGGTTTTGGGTTTAAGGTTTAGGGTTGTAGGGGGGATTAAGGGTTTAGTGTTAGTTTAAGGTTTATGATTTTTTAGGTTTCAGGGTTTAAGTTTTAGGGTTTTTTAGGGTTTAGGGTTCAGGGTTTAAGGTTTGGGGTTTAGGGATTTTTTTGGTTTAGGGTTGTAGGGGATTTTAGGGTATAGGGTTAGTTTAGGGTTTAGGGTGTGGGGTTTATGGTTTTTTACGATTTAGGGTTTAATGTTTAGGGTTTTTTAGGGTTTAGAGTTTATGTTTTAAGGTTTGGGGGGTAGGGTTATTTTTGGTTTAGGGTTTTTTTTAAGATTAAGTAAACTGGTAGGTTTAGGTTCATTTAGTTTATTTAGTTTTA
Source organism: Cymbidium sinense (assembly GCA_021442155.1). Classification (NCBI taxonomy): domain Eukaryota; kingdom Viridiplantae; phylum Streptophyta; class Magnoliopsida; order Asparagales; family Orchidaceae; genus Cymbidium; species Cymbidium sinense. Next base: position 84,045,192 of record CM038222.1, read on the forward strand.
TTTATTTATTTATTTTAGTTTATTTTATTTTTTATTTGTATTTAAGTTTTTTTTAATTTTATTAAAATTAGTTTATATATTTTAGTTTATGATTTTTGGTTTAGTTTATTTTTTAAGTTTAGGTTTAGGATTATGTTTATTTTTTAGTTTAGTTTTATTTTTTATTTTTTTTTAGGTTTAGGTTTTATTGTTTATTTTCAGGTTTAGGTTTAGGTTATTATTTTATTTTATTTTTGTTAGGTTTTTATTTTAAGTTGATTTTTAGGTTCTACTTTTTTAGTTTAGGTTTAGGTTTATTTTTAGTTTATTTTATTTTATTTAGTTTAGGGTTTAGATTTAGGTTTTATTTTTTTTTATTTCAGTTTATTTTAGATTTGGTTTAAATTTATTTTATTTTGTTTATTTTTGGTTTAGTTTTTTTTTTAGTTTAGGGTTTAGGCTTTATTTTTTATTTTTTATAACTTTATTATTTAGGTTTAGGTTTCTATTTAGTTTTTATTTTCTTTTATTTTGTTTTTATTTTACGTTTTGTTTTTATTTTATTTAAGTTTTTTATTTTTTGGTTAATTTTATTTTTTAGTTTAGTTTAGGTTTTTATATATTTTATTTTATTTATGTTTTTATTTTTTATTTTATTTTATTTTTAGGTTTAGGTTTAGGTTTAGGTTTTAGTTTAGGTTTTTAATTTTTTTAATTTTTTTTATTTTATTTAGTTTCCAGTTTGTTTATTTATTTTACTTTTAAGTTTTATTTAGTTTTGGTTCAGATTTTTAGGTATTCATGGTTTAGGGTTTAGGGTTTAGGGTTTGTGGTTTAGAGTTTAGGGTTTAGGGTTTTATAGTTTACGATTTTGGGTTTTCGAATAGGGTTTTTTTATTTTCATTTTTATATTTTTAATTTTCTTTTCTTTTGTAAATTAAGTTTATTCTTTAGTTTATTTACTTTTTTTTTTTTTTTTTATTTTTTTATTTTATTTTTATTCTTATTTAGGTTTATTTTTATTTTTATTTAGTTTATTTTATTTATTTTAGTTTTATTTATTTTAGTTCAATTTTTTATTTTAGTTTATTTTTTAAGTTTAGGTTTAGGTTTAGGTTCATTTTTTAGTTTAGTTTTATATTTTATTTTTAGGTTTAGGTTTAGGTTTTTATTTTATTTTTTAGGCTTAGGTTTTAGGTTTTTATTTTAAGTTTATTTTAAAGTTTTATTTTTTAGTTTAGGTTTAGGTTTATTTTTAGTTTAATTTATTTTATTTAGTTTAGTTTATTTTATTTAGTTTAGGTTTAGGTTTATTTTATTTTCGTTTAGGTTTAGGATTATTTTATTTTATTTTAGGTTTAGGTTTTTTAGTTTTAGTTTTTTCATTTTAGGTTTATTTTTTAGGATTAGGTTTTTATTTAGTTTTATTTTTATTTTTTTTTTTATTTATTTATGTCTTTTATTAATAGTTTAGGTTAGGATTTTATGATTTTTTATTTTATTTTAGTTTTTTATTTTCTTTTTGGTTTAGGTTTATGTTTTTTGGTTTTGGTTTAAGTTTTAGGTTTTTTTTGTTTAAGTTTTTTATTTATTTAATTTTTATTTTTTATTTAGTTTAGGTTTAGGGTTTTAGCTTTTTACAGTTTTGGGTTTTGGGTTTAGTGTTTGGGGTTTAAGATTTAGGGTTTAGGGTTTAGTGTTTAGGGTTTAGGTTTTACGGTTTAGGGTTTAGGGTTTAGAGTTTTAGGGTTTAGGGTTTAGGGTTTAGGGTTTAGGGTTTAGGGTTTTAGTTTTAGGATTAGGATTCAAGTTTTAGTTTTGGGTTTAGAGTTTTTTCTTAAAATAGATAATATATTCAGATTCAACATTTCTTCTTTTCAATTTTATCAACCAAGTAACACATCATGTTTTCTAAGACATAGGAGACAACCTAGATAAAAATTGAGCATGCATAGAGGAAATCCGAAACCATAAATAACTAGAACTATCTCTGCTGTAAAGACATAGTTCCATAAGCAGCAGATCGGATCGATAATTCTTCAATTTCTCTAGTTCCCTTCAGAACCACCTCGACCTCTCAAGTAGCGAGATCCACCTCATATCCCGATCTCTTTCCACCACCATGGCGTAACCTTCATGCTCTTCCCACCTCCATAACCACCCTTTGCAGACCACCTCCATATCCACCACCACCTCCAGATCCCCTACCACCACTATGATAATAGCCGCATTCTCCTTCACCTCAACCACCAGTTCTTGACTAAGCCTGGTTGATGGTGATGTTCCTATCGTCAAGGCTCTGCCCATTCTTAGGGTTTAAGTTTAGGTATAGGTTTATTAGGTTTTAGGGTTTAGGTTTGATTTTTTGTTGTTTTAGTTACTTAAGGTTTAGGGTTTGAGGTTTAAGGTTTTATGCTTAGGGTTAGAGTTTAGGGTGTAGGATTTAGGATTTAGAGTTTAGGGTTTAGGGTTTTAGGTTTTATTCTTTTACATTTTAAGGGTTACAGTTAGGGTTTAGGGTTTAAGGTTTATTATTTAGGTTATAGGGGTTAAGGATTTTAGGGTTTAGGGTTTGTGCTTTAGTGTTTAGGGTTTTAGCATTTAGTGTTTAAGGATTACAATTTAGGGTTTGGAGTTTTAGGGTTTAGTGTTATTTAGGGTTTAGGGTTTAGGGTTTAGAGTTTAGGGGTTTTTTTGGGAGGAGTTAGAATTTTAATACCATAGAAGGTAAAATGTCCTTAAAATGTAAAGCTCTAAAATTCCACTCCTCTGAGCTGAAACAGCTAAACTCCCATTAAAATTAATAAGAAAATAAAATAAAAGAGAAAATACAATAGCTAAAAAAAAATGACATAGAGTAAACTAAAATAAATCTAAAAATATGAGTCGGAGTTCATGATTTCTTTGAAATCAAGGTAAGCAAGATCCTATAGCACTTGGGTTGTGAGTAACGACCATTCCCTCTCTAAAGTTCCAATTTATAAAAGAAATCACCTACAAAGTCATAGTCATAGCTAAAAGGATAAGGAGAGGAAAGAGAGCTGAGAAAAGAAGGCTCAGCTCATTTAGGATCATCTCAAGAAACATTACATATGAGCATCAAAGAAGGTTCATAAAGGCAACAACCTCGCTCCCACTAAGAGAAGGCCACCCATCCAAACAAATAAAGTAATTGAGTTCAAGAGGAGGCAACAAACCAACTAGTGCAAAATAAAATAAAGCGAAAAAATCATCTCATCCACCAGACAGTAATCTGGTAGAGAAGATAGGGACAAAAAATGAAGCTAACCTTGGCTTAAAAGATAGGAACCACCCGGTAACCAAGCTAGAGGTCAAAAACAAAGCCTAGCTCAAGCCAAAAAGTGAAAATAAGTTTAGGGTTTAGGTTTAGGTTTAGGGTTTAGTGTTTAAGCTTTAGGGTTTAGGGTTTTAAGTGTTCAAGGTTTAGGGTTTAGGGCTTAAGGCTTAGGGTTTAGGGTTTATGGTTTAGGGTTTAGTTAAGGGTTTAAGGTTTAGAGTTGTAGAGTTTAGGGTTTCGAGTTGTAGGGGGGTTTATAATTTAGGGTTCGTTTAGGGTTTAGGGTTTAGGGTTTAGCTTAGTTTAGGGTTTAGGGTTTTAGGATTTAAGGTTTAAGGTTTAGGGTTTTTTAGGGTTTAGGGTTTATTTTAGGTTTAGGGTTTTTTCAAAATTGTAAACTAGTAGGTTTAAGTTTATTTAGTTTATTTTTTTATTTATTTTAGGTTTATTTATTTTTTATTTTTATTTAGGTTTATGGTTTGGGGTTTAGGGTTTAGGGTTTAGGGTTTTAGGTTTTAGGGTTTAGGGTTTAGGGTTTAGGGTTTAGGATTTAAGGTTTAGGGTTTAGGGTTTTATTATTTAGGGTTTAAGGTTTAGGGTTTTATTATTTAGGGTTTAAGGTTTAGGGTTTTAGTTTAGGGTGTAGTTATTTGATTTAGGTTTAGGTTTTTTTTTTTAAGTAAGTGGTAGGTTTAAGTTTATTTAGTTTATTTTATTTATTTATTTAATTTAGTTTACTTTATTTTTTATTTTTTTAGGTTTATTTTTTTTTAGTTTAGTTTATTTAATTTAGGTTTATTTATTTTAGTTTAGGTTTTTATTTTAGTTTATTTTAGGTATAAGTTTAGGTTTAGGTTTATTTTTCTTATTTTATTTTTTATTTTATTTTTTTTTTTAGGTTTAAGTTTTATTTTCTTTTTTAGGATTAGGTTTAAGTTTTTATTGTATTTTTTTAGGTTTAGGTTTTAGATTTATTTTAAGGTTTTATTTTGTAGTTTAGGTTTAGGTTTATTTTTAGTTTATTTTATTATATTTAGTTTAGGTTTAGGTTTAGGTTTAGTTTTATTTATTTTAGTTTAATTTATTTTAGTTTAGGATTAGGCTTATTTTATTTTTATTTTAGGTTTAGTTTTTTTGTTTGTTTAGGGTTTATGTTTTAATTTTTTTATTTTAGGTTTATTTTTAGGTTTTGGTTTTATTTTGTTTTTATTATATTTTATATTAGTTTTATTTTATTTTGATTTTAGGTTTAGTTTTTATTTTCTCAAGGTTTTAATTTCTTTTCTTTTAGTTTTGTTTTTATTTTATTATTTTATTTTCTTTTTAGGTTTAGGTTTAGGTTTAAGTTTTAGTTTAGGTTTTTATTTTATTTTGTTATTTTATTTTATTTTAGTTTAGGTATTTTTATTTATTTTACTTTTAGGTTTTATTTAGTTTAGGTTTAGGTTTTTATCTTTTTAGGGTTTAGGGTTTGGCATTTAGTGTTTAGGGTTTTTTTCTTTTAAGGAAAGTTAAATTTTATTACCATAAAATAAAGGATACAATGTCCTTAAAGGGGTAAAGCTCAAAGTTCTCTTGCTCATGAATACAAGAAACCTAAGACCTAAACCCCATCTAAGACAATGGAAAAAAATTAAAGACCAAATACAATAGCTTAAAAGAAAAAGAAAAAATAAGACTAATATAACTCGAAAGTTGTAAAAGAGTAGTCGTGATGGCTCATGATCCCTTTGAAGTCAAGATAAGCAAGATCCACATTAACGTACTTGGGTTGGTAGTAAAGATCATTCCATCTATGAAGTTCCAACCGAAGATATCGCAAAAAGTATAAAGGCAAAATAGCTCGGGGGAAAAGATAAAGTAAATAATTTAGAAAAAGAGAGAGAGTCTCATCGGTTAAGATCATCTCAAGGGGAACAATACATATGAGCATCCAAACATCATGAGAAGGGTTACAATCATATGCATGTTACCAACCAGAGAGAAGATATGAGGAAACATCAAGGCCAGCATAGCTAGCATACCTAATATAAGCAACCATCCAAGGCAAAATAGTCCATAGTGATCCAATTTTTCAACCAAACAAACTGAGAAAAATAGCCAACCAACAGCTAGCCATCAGCCAACCCACCAACCAAAACCACAACAAACTAATCTCAAAAATAACATCCTAGAAGTTAGGATCAATGGCCAATAATTAAATAACTCCACGCCACCACCAATAGGAAAGAGACATAAAAAAATAGGGGAACAACACAATCAAAAAATAGTCCCAAAGGCAAATAACAACCCATGACTATCTCATATAGCAAAAATCCAAATGCAAACCTCCACCCAAATCTGGAAAGAGATAAGCATCACCACATGGAAAGCCATATAGAGAGGCAAGAGGCATCCAAATTACCATCAAAACCACCACCAAGGCAAAGAATATCAAATCCACCACCAATAGAGGATGTCACAAATAAACAGGGGAGTCAATACTAACAGCCAACATAAATCCTGAAACACTAAGCCACAACACAAGCATACTAGGCAAGATAGTAGCCACAAAAAACCTCTCAAGCAGCCAACCTCAAACAATAAGTCCTAAAAAAGGACCAAAAAACCACATGAGCTCATATCCTCCATCAACAAAACAACCAATAAAACCACCAGACGATGATAGATGAGAGAAATCAGAGCATCAAAAAAATTGACACCCAAACCCAAACAAAACAAAGTTGCACCAAGAGAGGATAACCAACCAACTAGTGAAAACTGAGAACCCAACCAAAAGCACCTTAACCAACCATCAAACATAACACATCACCAAACAACAACCCAAAGACCAAAATGGCCAACCATTGATCAACCAACAAAACCAACCAATGACAAAGCCAATCTGAGCCCAAAAAAAGGGAAAGAACAAAAAGCATACAAAGCCATAACTCACCTGAGATCTCAAAATAACCAAGAAACAAAATGGTAGTCACCTGGGGCAAAGGCCAGGGACCACAACCACAAGCAAAAGCTGTAAGGAAAGGAATAGAGGCAAACAAAACCCTTCCTAAAACCATGAAATAAAAAGAGTCAGGACAAGAAAATAGGAGGACCACCCAACCACAATAAAACTATAAGGAGATGAATAGGATAGCTACATCAAATTCTAAAGCAGAATCACCACAAGGAGAAAAGAAGAAAATAACCTACCTCTAATCCCAGGAAAAACCAACCAGAAAACCCCAAACAACCAGGAAGGAGAACATCAACCACCAAAAACCTAAAATTAAAGCCAAAATGGCAACAATAGTGAAAAATAACCACCCAAAATAAAGAAGTGGAAGAAGAAAATAGCGAAGTAGAACCAACCATATCAGCTAAAAAACCAATTCAAAATAGGCCATAGTTAGCCAAAACTAGAGGCAAACCCAACATCCATTAATAAAGGGTAGGCCAAAATGGCCCCAACAAAAGAGACCCTCAAAATATCACTAGTTGTGTGACAAAAGAAGCAAAGCATTAGCCACAAAAAGAAAACGACCAGTCTGAGAGGATTGGGAAACTAATTAAAAGCACTATGACCCAAAAAAATCAAGTATAGAATGGGGTTAAGAGGAAGGGTTTAAACATAGAAATAAACTCAGCAAAATGATTCTTGGTGAGGGAAGCACAAAATAAACAACCAAAAAATAGTTGAATAAAACCACAATAAAAAATCAACAAAATATGAGAAGGTTAAAATCGAGGTAAGAGGGGTCCGGTGTTATCAGATTGACCAAACCACTAGATGCTTAGGTAACTATGGTTACCAAACAAAGTGAGCACATTTAATTCCCCTTTTTTTATTATTGAGAATATTAAGTAAAGAAGAGCATCAACTTCAATCAAATATTAAAGAGGCCTTTGCTTAAATAAATATCAATAGCTTTATTATATGAGCTCAAAAAATAATAGAACAAGCTTTGAGGGTAGGCAAAAGCACAAATGATAGTACCTTTAGAATCTCTAAGAATTCCACCACAACCATATTTGTTTAGAAACAAAATCGATATTGATCTTAATAAAATTTTCTTTAGGTTTAATCCAATGTATAATCCTAATACTCTTGTAGGAAGGATCATCATGCAAAGTGATACCCAATTTTTTAGCCACAAAGTTATAACCTCTAAAGTGAAGATTACTAATTAAATTTGCATTAAACAAAGCATGAATTTTTTATTTAGTTAGCAGAACCTTTTATGGTTCATAGGGATACCATGATGCTTAGCATAATTTCTATCCATCCAAATGAACCAAATAAGGGTAATAGCAATTAAAACTTTCATATGACCTTTCACAATTTTATGGAAACAAATTTCAAGAAGTTGATATAAGGAAAGAGAGCTATTAAAATAGTTAGTGTTAAATAAATCATCATACCATATCCAAAGTTTGGAAGTAATAGCACCATTAACAAAAACATGATTAACATTTTCAATATAAAAGCAATAATAGCACTTAGGAGGTAAATAAAACCCTTTAAGCCAGAGAAAGGAATCAATAGGGATGAAGTTATTCAAAATCCTCCAAGCTAAAATAGAATAAGAAATGGGAATGATATTGTTCCAAAGTTTAATGAAAACATTAGAGGTGTTGTAATAAAATTCCAAACCTCTTTAAGAGTGAAATCACCAATGTAAGAGAGCTTGAAAAGAATTAGGAATGTCGTTCTCAAGTTTTTTTTTCATTCTAATTATTATTCAGCCAAAATAGTTAACTTTGATAGCAGTAGTAGAGCGTGTAGATAAAAGGGAGTCAATATAGCCATTGCCAACCCAATTGTCTTGCCAAAGAAAGAAGAACCAAATGAATACCCCAAGATATTAAGGATTCAACAACCCATTTAATGGAGCAAATCCTTTTCCAAACGGAGAGTCACCAACTTTATAAGCACAAGTAAGAGGGTGTTTACCTTGGCAATATTTTTCCATCATAAAATTAGCCCAATGGCTATCATTCTTTCTAAAATTCCACCATAGCTTATGAGAGAAGGTGATAGCTTCAGAATAGGTTTGACAAGAAGACCACCTTCACCCAAAGGACCATAGCATTTATGCGGAAATGCATTCTCTTAATAGAATTATTGGACCACCAAAGAAATTTATTAAAGATCAATTCGATAAGAGTAGAATTAGTGAGAATAATAGTTTGAATCAAATAAAGAGGCATAGAATTGAGAGTGCTTTTAAGATTAGTAAGCTTGCCACCATAGGAAAGTAAATAGAATTCCCAAACATAAATTTTATTTAAAAGTTGTTGAATTAACTCATCAAAAAGGTGGGATCATTTTGGACCTTTAAAAAAAGGAGCACCCAAGTACTTAAGAGGTAAGTGTTGATGTTTAAAATTAGTGATATGCAAGATTTTATTGATTTTATTATTGGAGATACTTGAAAAAGTAATAAAATAGCTTTTGTTATCATTGATAGAAAGACCACTTTCTCTACCAAATTTATTTAAAAAAATCTTGAGGTTCTTGATATGATGAATAAAGCATTGCAAAATAATAAAATCATCACAAAGCTTAAGTGGAAAATAGGAAGAGCACCAAAAGTTTTGTAGTACATACTATGATTATTTAAGAATAACCATTGATGCTCCTAGATAAGTACTCAACACCAATAATAAATAATGAAGGAGATAAAGGATCCCCTTATCTTATGCCATGGGAAGAAGGAAAGATGCCTAAATCTTCCACATTAATAAAATAGAGAACCAGGAATTATTAATACAAATTTTAATAAGAAAAACTAAATTTAGAAAACCCAAATAAATTCGAATATGGAAAAGGAAATCCCAAGAGAAATTATCAAAAGCTTTTGTAAAATATACTTTGAAAAGAATGTTTCCACCTCTAATCTTAGCATCTAAATCATGAATTAATTCCTGAGCAAGTAAAATGTTATAAAAATAGATCTACCTCTAACGAAATGAGTTTGGTTGAGAGATAATCTTATAAAGTAAAGGACTAAGCTTTATTAGCAATTTTGGAAATCAACTTAATTCTAGCTCACTCCAATAGTCCAAGTTATCTTTCTTCTATGAGAACAATAGAGGTGCTAGAAAATATCTAGGAAAAGGATTACCATTAAATAAATTAACCATAGCCTCAATCAGATCATTTTTAATAATAAACCAACATTTTTAGAAAAATTAGGTTGTGAAACCCTCTAGGGATAACATAATCTATGTTCATGAAGAACTTTAAAATTTTCATCTTCATTAGGCATAATAGTAAGAAAATTATTATCATCATTATAATAATAGTAGTTAAGTGCAATTTAGAAATAGCTTCATAAGAGCAACTCTTATTAAGCATTTTTTATAAAGTAATTAATATGAATCCTTTAATATCATTATTCTCTATAATCCATTCTCCATTGTCATCTTTAATTTTTTGAATATTATTTAAGGCTCTCTTTTTATTGACTAAAGCATGGAAATAGCTAGTATTCCTGTCTCCATCCGCAATGTGTTTACTAGCAGCTTTTTGGGGCCAATAAGTCTCTTCCATATTTTTAAAATTAATAAGTTTATGTTTCACCTTAGTCAAGTCCTTAATCTTAGAAGGATTAGACATAATAGAGACTTCAAGATCACAAACCAATTTTTCCATATATTTGATATTAGCAAAACATTTTTAAAAATAATACTTATTCCACCAACCATAATTTTTTGTTTAAAGTAAGCTTAAACCAAAGTCTATTCATCCCCATAATAGAATTATCGGGATGTAAAGGACTTTTCAATTGTTAGCCACACCATTAAAAAAAATCAATATACTAAATCCACATGTTCTAAAATCTAAAGAAATTTTTAATCTATTAGAATTATCTTTAATAGAAACCAAAAGAAGAGCATGATCAGACAAGGTTCTATTTCAATGATGATAGTAATATATTGAGTAATCCAATGAGTATTAAAAAAAATCCGGTCCAACCTTTGCCAAAATCTAGAGTTTTGCCCAGTATAATTAGAACCCTTAAAACCAATATTAATCAAATTACAATCAAGGATCATATTGAAAAATTCTTCCTTGGAATAAATATTAGGAGAGCAATCGCCACTTCATTCAGAGAACACAATAGTGTTGAAATCACCACCAACAAACCAAGGTTTATTGATGAGGTGGAAAATTAGTCAAGTTATCACAAAGAAGATTTCTACCAGATCTATTACAAGATGCATAAACAAAAAAGAGCCCAAATAATCACCATAAGAGATTTGAGCATTGACAACTTGATGAAAATCATCAAGAATAGAAACATCTACAAAGTTATTCCAAAAACACCAAATCTTATTACTAACATTAGAGAAAATTTTGAAATCATTCTAGCAACATGGTTAATTTTATTAGCATGAATAAGCGCTCAAGAATAATAAGTAAATAAATATTATGGATATGATAAAGATTTCTAATATCTGATTATGAAGAGATTACCAATCCCTAACATTCAAAACTAAAAATTAAACATAAAAAAAAGAAAAGGGAGTAAAGTTAATTGAGAGAAGAGGGAGGCATACACTCTAGTGTTTCTTGGAAATTTGGAAAATGCTTAACAATTTGTATCTTTTTTTGAATAGAAAGTTTGGAAGCCATTTTCTTTGCCCTTTGAATCATCATCTGAAAAGGATTTAGCAACATTAGTCACCAATTTAGGAGAAATCTCTTGATGAGAAGTGAATTCTCCTTCTTCCAAGACACTAGAATTTATTAAAGAGAAATGTGCTTGAGAATAGCAAGGGAGGGAGTAAAAATTGATTTATTAAGAAGGAAAATGGGAACACCAAAGCCTTCCTCATCATTAGCCAAATTATTAGATAAAAGCAAATCTTTTTTGAGAAGTTAAATCATCTAAATTTTGAATATGGAATCAGGTTTATCAACGATTATCATGAGGTATTAAAAACCATATTCATCGAATTAGAATGATATGTAATATTAAATTCCACATTTTTGTTCTCCATTAAAGCTTCATTTTCATCTATCAAAGCTAGCAAGGATGCAAGGATCGAATCAGACGAAATAGAATCCTCATTCAAAAGTTTAGAAAAGCTATTATTGTTCACATTCACATTAAGCCTTCAATTTATTAGAAGAAGTAAAAGGTAAATCAATTATTAGGAACATTTAAAGAATCCTTTTTTTTTTAGTAGTTTTGATATTTAACAATGGTTGGCTGGGAGAAGGTTTTCCTTAACAAGGATTTTCTTTTTTTAGGTGAGGATGAAGAATGAAACATTCATAATTATCGGCCCATGGATTTTGGTGAGAACAAAGATAAGAAATTTTTCAAATTCAATTCTTTGCATATAACCATAATTTTTTAGATACCAACCAGATTTCTTTGGGGTGTTTCTTGGTAATGTCCAATTCAATAGGATTCTAAATGATGAGATTTTGTAGTTTGATCAATTTGAAATGGCCGACCAAATAAGGCACCCATAGAAAAAAGGAATTCATAGTTCCCGAAATGAATTTTCATATTAGGGAGAGAAATTCAAACTATAGTAATTGGGGATTCTTCCTTAATATGAAATAGTGGAGTCTATTTTAGCAACCTCATTTGGCAATTTAAACAAAATAAAAACAATGAGAGAAAACATGAGAGTAATCCAACTCATTCATAAATTGAATCAAAATGTGGCGGGGATTAATTAAACCAATCATAAAAGCACCTGAAAGTTTTAGACTATAAAAGAAAGAGCAAATGTTTTTTAGATTAGACTTACGAAGAATAAACTTTCCAACGAAAGTGAATTCAAAAGGCTTAGCAATGTTTTCCATAATTAGATCAGAGCACATAACCACAAGCATGCCTCAAAATAAGTTTCAGAATTGAAATTGGTCAGTTGCTAGCAGCCATAGATTATAGAAGGAATCCATTGAGAATTACTCAAAAAAGCCAACAAGTAGCATCTAGAAAGCCAAAAATGAGAGCGGGAAAGGAAAATTGCTAGAACACAGGAGGAGCTCAGTGGTGGCATTTTTCCCTTTAATTTTTAATATTATTAGGTTTAGGGTTTAGGTTTAGGGTTTTAGGATTTAGGGTTTAGGGTTTAGGTTTGATTTAGGTTTTTAGGGTTTAGGGTTTAATTTTTAGGGTTTAGGGTTTAAGGTTTTAGTTTTTTTTTTAGATAAATTCAAATTAAACATTTCTTCTTTTGATTTCATCAACCAAGTAACACACCAAGTTTTCTAAGACACAAGTGACACATAGATAAAAAATGAGCACGCATAGAGAAAATCAAAAACCCTAGATAACTAGAATTATCTCTACTCTAAAATTATAGTTCCATAATTAGCAAATCAAATCAGTCATTCTTAAGTTCTCCTGAGATCACCACTGACCTCTTAGCGAGATCCATCTCCGATCTCTCCCTCACCACCATTATAACCATCACTTTTCCCTTTCTCTCGGCACATCCATATCCACTAGCACCTCTAGATCCCCACCACCACTATGATTGCCACCTCCACCTTTACCTCCTTGATAGATCTTGGCTTTTGATGATGTACATCAAGGTTACCATTCTAGGTTTTAAGTAAAGGTTTAGGTTTGTCAGGTTTTAGGGTTTTGGTTTATTTTTTAATTTATTTAGTTACTTTAGGTTTATGTTTAGGGTCTTGGGTTTAGGGTCTTGGGTTTAGGGTCTAAGGTATAGGGTTTAGGGTTTATGCTTTTAGGGTTTAGGATTTTAAGGTTATGGTTTAGGGTTTAGGGTTTGTTTAGGGTTTATGGTGTAAGGTATATGGTTTAGGGTTTAGGGTTTAGGGTTTAGGGTTTAGGATTTAGGGCTTAGGCTGGGAGGGTTTAGGGTTTAGGGTTTAAGGTTTAGGGTTGTTGGGACATTTATTATTTAGGGTTGAGGGATAGTTTTAGGGAGTAGGTTTTAAGGTTAAGTTTTTAGGATTTAGGGTTTAGTGTTTAGAATTTTGGGTTTGGGGTTTTTTTTTAAATTAAGTAAACTTGTAGGTTTAGGTTTATTTAGTTTATTTTTTATTAATTTTAGTTTAATTCATATTTTATTTTTATTTAGGTTTATAATTTATTTTATTTAGTTTTGTTTATTTATTTTAGGTTAATTTATTTTAGTTTAGGTTTTTATTTTAGTTTATATTTTAGGTTTTAAGTTTTGGTTTATGTTTATTTAGGGTTTAGGGTTTTAGGGTTTAGGGTATAAGTTTAAGGTTTAGGGTATAGTATTTAGGCTTTAGGGTTTAGGGTTCTTAGGTTTTTGGGTTAAGGGTTCAAGGTTTAGTGGTTTATGGTTTATAATTTAGGTTTAGGGTTTAGAGTTTAATTTAGTTTAAGATTATTTAAGTTTAAGTTTAAGTTTAGGTTTAGAGTTAAAGTTTAGTTTAGGAGTTTAGGTTTTAGGTTTAAAATTTTTTAGGTTTAGGTTTTAATTTAGTTTAGAGTATTTAAGTTTAGGAGTTTAGTTAGATTTAGTTTTAGTTTAGGAGGAGTTTAGTTTAGTTTAAGGTTTAAGTTTAGGGTTTATGGTTTAGGTTAGGTTTAGATTTAGTTTAAGTTATGGTTTTAAGTTAATTTAGGAGTTTAAGTTTAGGTTTAAGTTTAGGTTTAGGAGTTTAGGAGTTTAAGGGTTTAGAGTTTAAAAGATAGTGGGGTTTAGGGTTAGAATTAAGTTTAGTATTTTGTTTAGGTTTAGTGTTTAGGATTTAGTGGTTATGATTTTTTATTATTTAGGTTTACACTTTTTTAGGTTTAGTTTGATTTAGGTTTAAATTTTTAGTTTATGATTTAGGTTTTAAAATTTTTTAAAATTAAAGTAAACAAAGTTTATTTAGTTTATTATTTTTAGAGAGTTTTATTTTATTTTATTTATTTAGTTTAGTTTATTTATTTAGTTTAGGTTTATTTAGTTTATTTTAAGTTTAGGTTTAGGAGTTTAGTTTTATTGATTAGGTTTTAGGGTTTAATTAGATTTATGATTTGGTGTTTAGGTTTAGGGTTTAGGAATAGTAGGTTTAGGGTTTAGGGTTTAGGGTTTTAGTTTTTTTAGGTTATTTAGGTTTAGTTTATGATTTATAGTTTTGATTTAGTTAGATTTAAGGTTTAGTTTAGGTTTTTTTATAGGGGTTTAGAGTTTAAGGTTAGATTTAGGTTTAGGGTTTAATTTAGTTAGGAGTGTTTAAGTTTAGAGTTTTAAGGGATTTTTTAATTTAGGTTTAAATTAAGTTTAGGGTTTAAGTTTAGTTTAAGTTTTAGGTTTAGTTTAGGTTTTTTAGGAGTTTAGTTTAGGTTTAGGAGTATTTAGATTTTTTAGTTTAGTGTTTAGGAGGGTTTTAAGTTTAGATTAAGTTTAAGATGGTTTAGATTTATTTTAGGAGTTTTTAGGTTTAGGTTTATAAAGTTTTAGGTTTAGAGGAGTTTAGGGTTTAGTGTTTATTTTGTTTAGGGTTTTTTAAGTTTTAGGGTTTATTTTTTTTTTAGGTTTAGGGTTTTTAGTTTAGGTTTAATAGGTTTTTTAGGTTTAGGTTTAATTAGGTTTAGGGATTAGTTTAAGTTTTAAAAGGGTTTTTTTGTTTAGGTTTAAGATTTATAGTTTAGTTTAAGTTTATTTTTTATTATTAGTTTAATTTTTTTTAGGTATTTATATTTTTTTTTATTAAGTTTAGTTATTTATTTTGGTTTTTTATTTTAGTTTAGGTTATTTTAGTTTATTTTTTTAGGTTTATTAGGTTTATTTTTAGTTTAGTTTATTTTATTTTATTTTTTAGGAGGTTTTATTTTTATTTATAATTATTTTTTTTTTAGGTTAATTTTATTTTATTTAGGGTTTTTTATTTTTTAGGATTTTATTTAGGTTTATTTTAATGTTTTAGTTTAGGTTTTTATTTTATTTTAGTTTAATTTTATTTTATTTTATTTTAGGTTTAGGTTTAAGTTTTTATAGGTTTATTTTTATTTAAGTTTAGTTTATTTATTTTATTTTTTAGGTTTTATTTAGTTTAGGGGGGTGTTTAGTTTTAGGTTTTTGGTTTAGGTTTTTTAGGTTTTAGGGTTTGTTTTAGAGTTTAGGGTTTAGGGTTTTAGTTTAGGTTTAGGGTTTAGTGTTTTAGGTTTTTTAGTTTTAGGGTTAGTTTAGGGTTTAGGGTTTAGAGATGATTTTATTTTTTTATATTTAGGTTTAGGTTTTATGGATATTATTTAGGGTTTAGGTTTTATGATTTTGGGTTTTAGGTTTTAGTTTAGGGTTTAGGGTTTAGGTTTTAGTTTAGGGTTTAGGTTTAGTTTAGTTTAGGGTTTAGGTTTAGGGTTTTAGGGGTTTAGGTTTAGTTTAAGGTTTTTTATGGGTTTTAATAAAAAATTATTCAACATTTATTCTTTCATCAACCAAGTAACACCAAGTTTTGTAGACACAGTGACAACATAGATAAAAATTTACACATAGAAATCAAAAACCAGATTTATCTCTACAGAAAACAAGTTCCATAAATTCATTCTTGGTTCTCAGTTCCCATTCACCTCTCTCAGAGGATCCATCAAATCTGATCTCTCTCTCCCACACCATGGTTTGTCAACCTCTGCCTAATGCCACCCACCACCTCCATATCCACAACAACTTAGATCCCCCACCACTTTATGTTTGCCTCAGCCTCCCTAGGTCTTATTGGTTTGTTGATGTTATCAAGTTTAGGTTTTTTTAATTTATTTTTACTTTAGGTTTAGGTTTTAGGGGAATTAGGTTTAGGGTTTAGGGTTTAGGGTTTAGTGTTTAGGGTTTAGGGTTTAGCATTTAGGGTTTAGGGTTTAGTGTTTAGGCTTTAGGGTTTAAGGTTTTAGTTTAGGGTGGTTTTGGAGGTTTATAGGTTTAGGGTTTAGTGTTTTGTTAGGTTTTGTAGGGTTTAGGGTTTAGGAGGGTTTAGGGTTTTGATTTAGGGTTTAGGTTTTAGGGTTTAGGGTTTATTTAAATTAAATAAATTTAGTTTAGAGTTTATTTAGATTATTTATTTATTATATTTTTATTTTATTTAGTTTATTTTTATTTTATTTATTTTAGGTTTATTTATTTTAATTTAGTTTAGGTTTAGGTTGTTTATTTTTTTACTTTTATTTTTTTTATTTGTTTTATTTTTTTAGGTTTAGTTTTAGTTTTTTTTTATTTTATATTTTAGTTATTATTTTTTTTTATTTTTAGGTTTTTTTTAGTTTATTTTAGTTTTTTATTTTTTTATTTTTTATTTATTTTAGGGGTTTAGGTTTATTTAGTTTAAGTTTTTTTATATTTTTTATTTTTATTAGGTTTAGGTTTTAGGTTTAGGTTTTTTTAAGGTTTAGGTTTAGGGTTTGGGTTTAGTTTTAGGTTTAGGGTTTTAGTTTAAATTTAGGTTTTATTTTTTTATTTATTTTATTTTTATTTAGGTTTAGGTTTTATTTAGTTTAGGGTTTATGGTTTAGAGGGGTTTAGGGTTTAGGTTTAGGTATAGGGTTTAGTGATTAGGGTTAGGTTTTTTTTAGGTTTAGGGTTTTGGGTTTAGTTTAGGTTTTATTTTAATATAGAACAAATTATATTCAACATTTATTTTTTGATTTCATCAACCAATAACACACTTTTTTTAAGTGACAACGTAGATAAAAAATGAGGATGCATAGAGTAAATCAAAAACCCTAGATAACTAGAATTATCTCTACGGTAAAGACATAGTTCCATAAGCAGCAGATCAGATCGAACGTTCTTCAGTTTCTCCAGTTCCCATCAGAACCACCCCCGCCTCTCGAGTAGTGGATCCACCATCAAATACATGATCTCTCCCTCCGCCACCACCATGACTGCAACCTCCATCGCTCGTCCAGCCTCCATAACCGCCACTGCATCGACCACCACCTCCATATCCACCAACACCTCCAGATCCCCCACCACCACTATAATAACCACCACCTCCCCCTTCGCCTCCACCACCAGATCTAGACTGAGCCTAGTTGAAGGTGATGTTCCTGCCATCAAGGTTCTACCCATTCTTATGGTTTAGGTTTATTTTATATTTATTTAGTTACTTTAGGTTTAGGTTTAGGTTTAGGTTTAGGGTTAGGAATTAGGGTTTAGGGTTTAGGGTTCATGGTTTAGGGTTTAGAGTTTAGGATTTTAGGGTTTAGGGTTTTAGGGTTTAGGGTTTAGTGTTAGAGTTTAGGGTTTAACATTTAGGGTTTAGGCTTGAGGGTTTAGGAATTTTAGAGTTAGTTTTGGGTTTAGAATTAATTTAGGGTTTAGGGTTTAGCGTTTATAGTTTTGTAGGGTTTAAGGTATAGGGTTTAGGGTTTAGGGTTTTAGGGTTTAGGATTTAGGGTTTACGGTTTAGGGTTATAGGTTGTAGGTTTAGAGTTTAGGGTCGTAGGTTTTGGGTATAGGATTTAGGGTTTAGGGTTTTTAGTATTTAGGGTTTGGTGTTTAGGGTTTAGGGTTTTTTACTTTTAAATTAAGTAAACTGATAAGTTTAGGTATATTTAGTTTATTTTTTATTTATTTGAGTTTATTTTATTATTTATTTGTATTTAGGTTTATTTTTATTTTTATTTAGTTTAGTTTGTTTAATTTACTTTATTTTTTAGGTTTAGGTTTAAGTTCAGGATTATTTTTTAGTTTTTTTTTATCTTTATTTTCTTTTTTAGGTTTTAATTTTATTTTTTATTTTTATGTTTTGGTTATGGTTTTTATTTTATTCTTTTAGGTTTATTTTATTTTTATTTTAGGTTTAGTTTTTATTTTATTTAGGTTTTTTAATTTTAGGTTTACTTTGATGTTTTAGATTAGTTTAGGTTTTCATTTATTTTATTTTAGTTGAATTTTTATTTTTTATTTTATTTTATTTTTAAGTTTCGGTATAGGTTTAAGTTTTATTTTAGCTGTTTATTTTATTTTAATTTTTTATTTTATTTAGGTTTAGGTTTTATTTATTTATTTTATTTTTAGATTTTATTTAGTTTAGGTTTAGGTTTTTAGGTGTTTAGGGTTTAGGGTTTAGGATTTAAGGTTAGTTTAGGGTTTACGATTTTGGGTTTGGAGTTTATGGTTTTAGGTTTAGGGTTTACATTTTAGTTTAGGTTTTTATTTTATTTTATTTTATTTTTTATTTTAGTTTATGTTTTAGGGTTTAGGGTTTGGGGTTAATGGTTTAGGGTTTAGGGTTTAAGGTTTAAGGGTTTAGTTTTTAGTGTTTAGGGTTTTAGGGTTTAGGGTTTAGCTTTTAGTTTAAAGTTTAGGGTTTAGAATTTAGGGTTTAAGGTTTAGGGTTTAAGGTTTGTTTATTTTAATAGAGAACAAATTCAGATTCAACATTTCTTCTTTTCAATTTCATCAACCAGGTTACACACACAACAAGTAGATAAAATGAGATGCATAGAGCAAAATAAACCCTAGATAACTAGAACCATCTCTATAGACATAATTCCATAAGCGGGTTCGGATCATTCCTCGTTTCTCTCGTTCCCATCAACCATCCCCTTCTCGGTGGCGGATCATCATCATATCTAAGATCTCTCCCTCAGCCACCCCTACGGTAACCTCCATCGCTCTCAACCTCCATAATCACCATTCTTTGTGACCACCACCTCCATATCCAACACCTCTAGATTCCCCACCACCACTGATAATCTTTGCTCCACCTTTCCACCTCCAAATCTAGAATGACCTAGTTGGATGATGCTCATCAATGTTACATTTTAAGGTTTAGGTTTATTTATTAATTTATTTTGTTACTTTAGGCTTAAGTTTATGGCTTTGGGTTTAGGGTTAGGGTTTTGGGTTTAGGTTTAGGGTTTAGGGTTTTAGGGTTTAGGGTGTAGGGTTATCGTGTAAAGTTTAGTGTTTAGGGTTTAGGGTTTAGTGTTTAGGCTTTAGGGTTTAGTGTTTTTAGGGTTTAGGGTATAGTGTTTTTAGGGTTAATTTATGGTTCAGGGTTTAGGGTTTATGGTTTTGTAGGGTTTAGAGTTTTGGGCTTATGGTTTTATAGGGTTTAAAGTTTAGGACCTAGGGTTTTAATTAAGTAAACCGGTGGGTTTAAGTTTATTTAGTTTATTTTTATTTTTTATTTTTTTATTTTTTTATTTTTATTTTATTTAGTTAGTTTATTTATTTTAGGATTATTTATTTTTAGGTTTTTTATTTTTTATTTTAGGTTTAGGTTTATTTTTTTAGTTTATTATTTTATTTTATTATTTTATTTTTAGGTTTAGGTTTATTTTTGATTTTAGGTTTGGTTTTGGTTTTATTTTATCTTTTTAGGTTTATTTATTTTTATTTTAGGTTAAGTTTTTATTTTATTTAGGTTTTTTATTTTTAGGTTTATTTTATTTTTAAGTGTAGTTTAATTTTTAGTTAATTTATTTTAATTTAGTTTTTTTTTTCATTTTATTTTTAGGTTTATATTTAGGTTTAGGTTTTTATTTTATTTTATTATTTTATTTTATTTATGTTTAAGTTTTCTTATTTATTTTTTTAGGTTTTATTTAGTTTAGGTTTAGTTTTTTAGGGTTTAGGGTTTAGGGTTTAGGGTTTAGGGTTTAGGGTTTAGGATTATTTTAGGGTTTAGGGTTTAGGATTTAAGGTTTAGGGTTTTGAGTTTAGGGTTTATGGTTTAGGGTTGTAGGATTTAGGGTTTAAGATTTAAGGTTTTAAGGTTTAGGGCTTAGGGTTGTAGGTTTTAGGATTTAGGGTTTAGGGTTTAGGGTTTTAAGGTTTAGGGTTTTAGGGTTTAGGGTTTAAGGAGAGTTTAGGGTTTAAGGTTTAGGATTTAGGGTTTAGGGTTTAAGTTTTAGGTTTAGGATTTAGGTTTTAATTTAGGTTTTTATTTTATTTTAATTTTTTATTTAGGTTTAGGTTTTAGGGTTTAGAATTTAGGGTTTATGATTTAGGGTTTTAGGGTTTAGGGTTTAGGGTTTAGGGTTTACGGTTTACGGTTTAGGGTTTAGTGTTTAGGATTTAGGGTTCTTAGGGTTTATGGTTTAGGGTTTTGGTTTTAGGTTTTGGGTTTAGGTTTTAGTTTAGGGTTTAAAGGTTTTTTTTTGGGAAAATTAAGGGAATTTTATTGCCACAAAGTAAGGAGTACAAGAAGATAAATCTCTAAACTAATGCTCAAAGAGCTATAATAAAACCTAAAGAGATGAATCCCAAACTATTACAATATTAAATAAAGAAGAGAAAAAAGAAAAACCAAATGAACAAGATCCATATATAGCAAAATCCACTTGATTTTTTGATAAGCAAAATCAAGCGGCTAGGCGCCAACCTATAAAAGAAATCAACATTCTAAAGAAAGGATGAGTACAATTAAGTAGGCATAAAGAAAGAGCAAAAGTAAAGAAAAGGCTTTCGCGATCATCTAAGGAGCAACTATTTGTAAGCATCCAAACTTGAAGAAGGGTTACAATTACATATAGTGCTACCCAAAAACAAGAAATAGAAACATCGAGGCATAACCAACATTCCTCATGTAGGCGGTCATCGAGATCATCATCCAACAATGCTACAAAGTCTTCCAACCACAAAAGAGAACATCCAAAGCACAAAACCAAACAAGACCAAGAAGGGACTAATAACAATTCATGAGGACATAGCAATCGGAAAACCACCAAAGCCAACACCAAAGGGAGAAATACCAAAAGAGCATCATTAAGGGATACCAACACAGTCCAGAAAAGATAGGCCCAATGCCAAAGAACCATCCCAAGATTGTCCCCAAAGAAATAGCAAACCAATACCTAAATAGAGGGGACAACTAACACCAACAGTAGCCACCAATCCAATCTAAGTTGAGGATAACCCAAGCAGACAAGCAAAAGATAAAAGGGGAAGCTGCACCTCCACCAAGATAGAAAAAAAAAATATCTAAGGAACATCCAGCAAGGATACCACCAAAAGTAGCCAATGTAATAACAAAACCACCACCACAAACCAAGAGGCAGATATTAAGAAACAAGGAGAGAAAAATACACATGAAAGAGGTAATACACCAAAATAAAATCAAGACACCAAACCAAGTGAGACACCAAGGCAAAAACAATAACCACTAAAGCGAAACAACCAACAGAATGACAACAAAAAATGAAGACAAAAAAAAACCACAAGATCTCACCGAAAAAGCAAACAAAACATCCAATAAAGCCACCTAGCTCAGACAAACAACATTTATGCCGAGAAAATAGACCCACTAAGCTACCACCCAAATAAGAAAAAAAAAGCAAAAGATAAGTTACCAAGAGAGAAGACCATTATAGGAGGCTAAAACATAACCAGAAACCAAAACCAACAAAAGATCACCAAGGCCCAATCAACAAAATAGAAAATACAATACAAACAAATAGCCTTCACCAGTGCCAAATCAAACTAAAGATAAACCACAAACAACCCCAGTTGCCACCAAGATGGTAAAAAACCACCCAGTAAACCAACAACCAATATAATCAAACCAGAAAAATAAAATCAAGACCCAAACCAAGTGATCAAGGCAACAACCACTAAAAATAGATAACCCAATGACAACAAACCAAAAATGAAGACAAAAAAAACCACAAGATCTCAAAGAATAAAAGCGAAACAAACATCCAATAAAGACACCTAGCTCACCCAAAACAACATTTATGCCAAGAGAAAATAGAACGAGCTACCACCCAAATAAGAAAAAAGCAAAAAGATAAGTTAAGCCAAGAGAAGACCATTATAGGAGGCTAAAAACCTAAAACAAACCAAAACCAATAAAACCAAGGCAAAATCAACAAAAGCAAAAATACAATAACAAACACATCACCAGCCAAATCAAACTAGAGATAAACCACAAACAACCCCCCATCGCCACCAGGAGGTGGTACAACCACCCAAAAACCAACTATAACAATCAATAGGAGCCAACAAGTCCACAACCACCACCACAATAGCGGAAGATAACTCAAATAAAAAAGACCAGATATGAAACCTCATAGAAGGAAAATCAATAGCAGGCATAACTAGAACCCAATAGGAGGCCACCAAAAATAATGAAGAAAAAATTATGATAATCACCCACCCAGGAAAATAACCAACGAAAAGCAAGCCTAGGAGGAACACAAACCCACCAGCAGTAAACCAGGGAGGAAAGGAATGTGATCAAAATAAGGTCCCTTCGGACCAGAACAAAAGAGAAAATAGGGAATAACCACAAAACATCAAGCTTCAAACCATAAGCGGAGGGAACAACCAATAATCTAATAAATAGGAAAATAGGAAAGGAAAGTAATCAAAGCCAACACTAAGACATAAATGAAAAGAATAAATACTTCAAATAAACACCACCCAAGACAACTAAGAGGGTAGAAACAAATAACAACATCCACCAAACAAGGTATCACTCATAGAAAATGAAGTTAGCCAAGACTAAAGAAGAACAAGGAGCAATCCAAATATGGGAAAGCACAAAAGCAGCAATCAATAAAAAGGCTCAAACAAAACACCATAGCTAAAGACCAACAAAAAAAGCCATAATTAAAGTCAGAAGTTAGGTAGTCCAGAGTTATCCAATATAGTGAGCTCATTTAATTCAACACCCAAATTGGCTAGAAAATCTGCACAAGCATTACCTTCCCGAAGAATATGAGAAATTTTGTAGCAAACTTGAGAGAGGAGGGTTTTAGTGTGATTAAGGAGATAAAATAAATCAGCATTCCCCATTTTATTGAAAGTGAGCATATCAAGTAAAGAAGAGTGTCAACTTCAACAATCCAAATATTAAAAGCCTATGTTCAAAAATATATCAATAGTTTATTAATGTCATGATGAATAATAAAAACATGCTTTGAGGGAAATAAGCAAAAGCACAAATTGTGGAATCCATAATAATACCACCACAACCATATTTATTTGAAATTAACCATAATATTGATTTTAATAAAGTTCTCATTAGGTTTGATCCAATGTATATGCTAATAGCCTTATTGAAAGAAATGATGGGAAGAATGAGACCTAATTTTTTTGCCACAAATTTGTAACCTCTAAAATGGATGTTGCTAATTAAAATAGCATTAAATAAAGCATGAATTTTTTTTTTCTTTAGTTCTAGCCAGGATCCTTTTATGATTCATAGGAATACCATGATATTTAGCATCATTTATATCCATCTAAATGAACCAAATAAAGGTAATACTAATTATGATTTAATATGACCTTCCATAGTGTTTTGGAAACAAGCTTCAAGAAGTTGATATAAAGAAAGGAAACCATAAAAATAGTTAGTGTTAAATAAATCATCATACCATATCCATAATTTGGAAGCAATGACACCATTGATAAAAACATGATTAACATTTTCAATATAAAAGCAGCAATAGCACTTAGAATGTAAATAAAACCCTTTATTCTAGAACAAGAAATCTACAAGAATAAAGTCATTCAAAATCCTAAGCTAAATGATAAGAAATATTGTTCCAAAGTTTAATGAAAGCATTAGAGTTGTTATGCTTATCTCTGATAAAATTTCAAACCTCTTTAAGAACGAATTCACCATTATAAGAGAGCTTAAAAAGAATTTGATCAGGTTTGTTAGAAAAAATGGGGATGTTTTTAAAGTTATCAAAAATAAAATAATGATTTATTTTTCAAGTTTGTTTTCATTCCAATTGTTATTAAGACAAAAAGAGTTAACTTTGATAGTACAGTAGAGTGTGTCAATAAAAGGGAGTCAATAGATCCATTGCCAATCCAATTATCTTTCTAAAAGAAGGATGAGCCCGAATGAATATCCTAAGATATTAAGCATTCAACAACCCATTTAATGGAGCAAAACCGTTCTCAAATCGAAGAGTCACCAACTTTATAACCATAGATAAGAGGGTGTCTACTTTGGTAGTATTTTTCCATCATAAATTTAGCCCAAAGGCTATCATTCTTTCTAAAATTCCACTAGAGCTTATGAGAGAAGGAAATAATAGCTTCACAAATAGGTTTGCAAACAAGACCAACTTCACCAATAGGACCACAACATTTATGCCTCTAATGCATTCTTTTAATAGAATTATTGGATCCCCAAAAAAATTTATTAAGCAAGCGATGAATTCTAATAATAGTATAATTAGTAGAAATAATAGTTTGAATCAAATACAGAGGAATTGAATTGAGAGTGCTTTTAAGAATAGTGAGCCTACCACCAAAGGAGAGTAAATGAACTCCCAAATAGAAATTTTATTTAAAATTTTTTGAATTAACTCATCAAAAAGATGGGATCATTTTGGACCTTTGAAAAGAGGAGCACCCAAGTACTTAAGAGGTAAATATTGATGTTTAAAATTAGTGATATGTAGTATGTGATTGATTTTATTATTGGAGATACTGGAAGATGTATTTGAAATAGCTTTTGTTATCATTGATAGTAATACACTTTCTCTACGAAATGTATTTAAAAGATTTTAAAGATTCTTGATATGATGAATAGAAGCAATGCAAAAAATAATGAAATCATCCACAATGCTTAAATGGGAAACAAGAAAACCACCAAGAGTTCTGTAATACATACTAGGATTATCTAAGAATAAATCATTGATGCTAGGTAAGTATTCAACAACAATGATAAATAAAGTAGAAAATAAAGGATCCTTAAGCCATGGGAGGAAGGAAAGAAACCCAAAGCTTCCCCATTAAGCAAAATAGACAAGGCATTATTAATACAATTTTTTAGGAAAAATAAATTTATCAGAAAAACCAAATAAATTCATAATGTGAAAAAGGAAATCCCAAGAGATATTATCAAAATCTTTGGTAATATCAAATTAGAAAAGAATGTTTCCTCCACTATTCCTAGCATCTAAATCATGAATTAATTTTTGGGCAAGTGAAATATTATAAGAAAATTTACCTCTAGCAAAACTAATTTGGTTGAGAGAGATCTTATGAGAAGAGGACTAAACTGGCAATAATTTTGGAAATTAGCTTATTGAAGATGGTGCAAAGGATAGGTCTAAACTCACTCCAATAGTCTAGATTATTTTTCTTAGGTATGAGAATAGAAGTGCTAAAAAAACATCTAGGAAAAGGATTACCATTAAAGAAATCAACCACAACATCAATCAAATCATTTTTAATAATAAACCAATATTTTTGAAAATTTTGATTAGTGAAACCCTCTTGTCCAGCAACAGAATATATCTTCATGCTATTAAGAACTTTAAAATTCTCATCTTCATTTGGCAAAATAGTAAGCAAAGCATTGTCATCATTAGTAATAATAGAAGGAATCAAGTGTGATTTAGAAATACCTTCATAAGAGCAACTCTTATTAAGCATATTTTTAAAATAATTAATAACTGAATCCTTAATATCATTATTCTCTATAATCCATTCGCCATTATTATTTTTAATTTTCTAAATATTTTTTAAAGCTCTCTTTTTATTAAAAAGCATGTAAATACCTAGTATTCCTATAATATGTTTTCTAGTAGCTTTTTGATGCTAATATGTTTCTTCCATGTTTTGAAAATTAACAAGTTTATCCTTTGCCCCATACAAGTCCATAATCTTGGAAGGTTTCATCATAATAGAAACTTCAAGATCATAAACAAAATTTTCCATGTCCTTCATATTAGCAAAAAGATTTTTAAAATAATGCTTGTTCCACCAAACCAAATTTTATTTTAAGTTATTTTAGTTTAAACTAGAGTCTATTCATCCCCATAATCGAATTATTAGGATGTATAGGAGCTTTCTAATTGTTAGCAACAACATTAAAAAAATTAATTATGGTGTTTATTTTTGAGATGCGGGACCCCACACAGATCTTATGCGGTACTTATTGAAGTAATCTAGTATGACATTAAAGAATGATACACTATCTCAAAAGATAGAAATCATCACCCTATAATAGACATAATCACCTATTAAAGACTCCTAAGGCATGATGGGTTTTCGAATATACCAAAGATCTTTCCCCTACTTTACATAGAAAAGTAAAGTAGGGTTTATTTTAAGCCGGGTTCATTAAGCTCCCTATGAAGGCAAGCCCCCATAGTTAATTACATCCTAAGAAATGTGAATTCCTTAAGAATACTCTCACTTAAAGTAGAAATTAAGGTCTCTAAGGATTTCAAGGCTAGACTATGAAAGGATTGTTTGTATTAAAAAATTATATGGGATTTTTCAAGGAGAAGACTTATTATCGAAGCCAAAGGGAATGTGTAGGAAATGCTCATGATACTAGGAATCCTATTGAGCATTCTAATCTATCCTATGGTTGGATTTTATATGTTTGAAGTTGAAGAGATTAATTTTTTTGAAGTTAACATTTTATTAGAAAGCTAGGACTTATAATCCAACAACACAAAGTTATGAAAATGCCTAAGAGTTAAGGATTTATGCTAGTAGCTAGAAGGAAATAGTAGCCTTAGACCCTATATCTAGGGAGCTTTGGCATGAGCCAAAGAACGACCTAAGTCTAAGTAAAAATGGGCATAAGGTTTACCTTTACAAAAGAGAATAAACTAGTCAACTGCTGGGATTATAATCTCTTGTAGTGGCTGCTGGCTAAATCCTCCTATGATTTTAAAACCATGTAGGCAATTCTTATGCATTCGAAAGATAGTTGGGCTATTATTAATTTATAAAGAGACAAAAGTCCTTAAACGCACTCCCTAAGAGACTAGAGCATGAATGGTATGAGTAATGACTTAATCAACAAATGCAAATATTTTCAAATTTTATTTGATTTTTGACACTTCATTTTGACAAAGGTTTTGGGATTTGGTATGCATATATGCATGATGAAGTTTGATTATTAGCTAAATAAGTGGGAAAGAGGTGTTTTCCACCACAGAGGAGGCCCTCAAAGTTCAAGCCTACCCCTATCGTGCAAGGATGGAAACCCTCTCTTAGTAAGAATAAATCAATATGCATAAATGATGTGAGACATACAACATTCAGCTAAGGGTTTTCTAAATCTCTTAATTATCTTGATTTAATGCCTAGGCTTTATGTGAGGTTATGAATTATTTAAAACTGTAGTTATGTGTTGTAGTTAGATAAAAGATTTATTTTTCTGTAATATCCTAATTACATCAATCATTTAAGAAATTAAGAAAAGAATTGCATTTCTAGTACACATCCTAAATAAATCATGAACAAATTTCTATAACTATCGTGAAAGAATAAAAGGCCAATGCGGCCGGGTACCGCTGTACAACCCGAAAAGAAAAGATGGATAGCCAAGCTTTACCTTTATACAACCTGAAGTTACAAAATAATAATTACAATTTATAATGAATGAATGTTATGGGGTTCTTCATTCTTCTTTCTTCAACTCTTCATTTCTTTCCTTTGATTTAATTTGCTCCACTTCAAAGGCATCACATGGCCTCTCAGGACAAAGCCTTCTAGCCAATGCTCATCCTTATCCCCCATAGCACTAATCCTAATTCCTAATTGCAAAATTATATTTAGAATAGGAAAAGTAAATCTAACTACACCAGCAAAATAAAGGTTAGTTAAACATATATAAAATCCTAAGCAGTTATGTCATAATTTAGACTTAGCACCCTACACATGGGTAACCAAGCCCACCTATCCTAACTTGGATTATGCTTAGGGGCTACACAACCTGCAAAGAGTGCATTTATATTTATTTTTAAGCAGCTCATTAAACATAATTTCCTACAAAAAATTATGGCATACCATCTAATCTACAAGGCATACACCCTAGCATCCAGTCTATAATAATACATCACAAACTAAAATATACATCATCAAATCAACATAATAAAGCTAGAAGTAGTGACTTAATTCTAATGTATGTGTTAAGGCTTATGGTATGTCTTGTTAGGCATTAGAGTTGTAGTTCTCTTTTTAGAAAGATTTAATCTAACATGAAGGGTTGGTCTCACTTGAAGTTATTTAATTGATTTGAGAATTTTAATTTATATTTTCTTTTGTTTCATTTTATTAAACTTAGCAACTAAGTGTTATAAAGTGAAGGAAAGATGATTTCCCTCTTTCATCCCCACCTTAAGAAACTTTCTAAAGCATGTAAATTTGATTTAGTTCTCTTTAGTGAATGGCTTATTATAAATTTTAACTTAATCCTAAGTTTAGGCTAACTTAAAATAATCTTATTTAATATGAAAGACATCTTAAGATTAATTCAATTGAATTACTATCACATGACATATTTAAATAATTCCTTTCCATCACATGTGACATGCTTATGATATTAATCTTAAATATATGTACACATACAATAAGTTTTAGCACACTTAGATGATGAATGTAGATGTGTATATTTATAGAAAAGGAGATTTTAATTCATTAGCTAAATGCACATACAAGTGTATCAAAGTTTTAAGCAGATACTTTGCCATTGTTAAACTAGGGGAATGAGGTAAAGACCTCTTGGGGCTACTTAAAGTCACACATCCCTAGAATATCCAGATTAAATATACCCACTATTCTTGAATACACATGAATGTACAAGTGACTACAAGAATGGAAAATCATGCAAAAGTTATATTTCTTTCAATTGAATTATTTATATATGTGAGCTAAAGTTCTATCTAAATTCTAACATAGAAATACATTGGAATGAATTTGAACAAATGTTATGTCTTTTTCAAATGTATTATACACTTGTAAACATTCAAACTTTATGCAAATCCATATATACTAAAGAAAGAGAACTCAATATCACATGTTCTAAGCCATAGACACATGCAAGCTTATAAATATTTATAACTATTATCACTCCAAATGTTATATTTGACTTTTAAACTTTTGAAAATAACTTTGATTTAATAGTGATAATAGGCACACTTATATTAAATTAAATCAACACTTGCAAGCTTGACATAAAGGGAACCATTTAATTTAGTTAATTTTGCAAAAAATGAATGCAAGAATCAAATGACATACAACATTTAATATGATTGGAGAAGAATAACTAAACATAAACACATGATTTTGTTCAATTAAATTAATTCCTAAGGACAATCATACCAAATAAAAACTTTTGAAGCAAACCAAGGTTTCTTATGTCACTTTTAAATTTTATGTTTCAATTTGATTTAATGAAATGAAGAAAAGTTTATTGATCCTAACACATTCCCATGTTTGAGAATTGATTTAGTTTAATAAAAAGTAATTAAGTGGATTTTATAGATTAATTAGGTTGTAATATGCATTAAATTCACTAATTAACCCTTACCAATGTTACCTTAAAGTAATTCATTAAATAATTATGAGCCAACATGATATGCATCGAAATTAACTTGCAATGATCCTAAGAAATGAAAGGGTCTAATGCAATTAGCACAAAATTATTGATTAATTAGATTAAAGAACTTAATTAATTACTTTTATGATTTTCCAACACATATGGGTAAATCATAATTTCTTTAACTTTCTTTAGGCTATTAAACACCTAAAGATCCACCCTTGAATTAATTAATGAAGATCAGATATGATTCTAATTTTAATTTGATTAATAAAATCATTAATTAATTAATCATTTTCTCTTACTTAATTTGCCAAATTGATTAATTATCCTCCAAATGAAATGGATTTATGGAATGAGTTGGGAAAGAGATCCCAATCCTATTCCATAAATCCCCTCTCTTAATGAAATAAATTAGAGGAAACAATTAGGAAAGAAGTCCTAATAATTTTCCTCCAATATTTTATATGAATAAATAATCAAATAAAGCTTAGTCAATTGTTATTAATAGTTAAATTAATTATATAAGGATATGTCTCATAATTTTTCTTTTGACTTTTAAGATCAACATATAATAATTAGGGATTGAGTTGATTTTATAATTGACTTTCATAAATTATGTTCAAACAACTTTTTATATTTGATTATAATATTTATAATGTTATTGGTTTAGTTAATTTTTTTATACTAAGTTTTAGCTAAATTTTATAATAATTTAATTTGTACATTTTTAGGGATTTTGTTCGATCACATATTATTTCTTTCTTTTTTATTGTAAAGACTGATTAACTCCCCCTTTTAGATCTGATTGAATTTAATAATAAATAAATTATTGGATTAATTGCGATCATTTGATCAAAGATCAAATGGCCCATGAATTAATCATGGCTTGATAGGTGGAATCAAATCACCATGCCATTCAGCATAATCAAAACTATTCACTTCAAACACATAAAATGAATAGTCTTACTTTTGTCTCTAAACTCTTGTCGAAAGGATTAAAAAGTAAAGTGCATGGGCTCTAAAGGTTGGATCCTAACGACGCTCGCATTCAACACATCAAACATGAGATCACTAAAGTTTTCTAAGCATTTTAGAATTATACATCATCGGAGCTAATGTTCGATGGATTCCGACCAAGAGGTGGCTTCATTTGGAAGAAACAAAGCCCTATTGAGGTGTCTTTTGGGTCGAATCAATACTTCAGCTAGCATTCTTTTTCTTTGCTCCTATGGTTTGCTTCCTCCTCACTTGATCATAGACACTTGGCTTTGGGCATCCTATTGGAATAGAAAAATCTAGATTCTTGACTTTTTTGAATGTTCTCAGAATAATCTTATTCACATATATAGTCCCATTCAGATGATCAAACCCATGCTATAATATGCGAGCCATCCATCCAGAAGTAGCACTTTTACGTATTGCTCAATAATGAAGCACTTGTGACTATAGATGCCACTCCAACCATAGCTCTAAATCCATCAATGCTCAAACATCTTTCAAAGAACAAAGTTATTTTGCTTCCCTTCCTTCTAAAGCTTTGGATTAATTTTTACCCGGTCAAAGGTCGATGGTCTTGTGCTTCAGTTTCACTCTTAGGAGTGTAGCTAATGTATTCCTTTGTGTCTTCAAGAATAATAATATCCAACTAGATTATATATATGATGCATTAGGACATTGAAAATAATAGGTTCAAAAGCCTCTAGAAGCTGAGCATACCACTATGGATCATTAAAGAACCCTCCAGGCACTACCAGCAGTGCTTTTGATTTGGAATTTATGTACAGATCATTGAGGATGGCTTTCAGGGCAATTAAATCCCTGTCATACTATTGTTCATCAATACTTACACCTATTCCATGTCCACTCAGCTCATTTCCCTCAAAGGAATACTAGTTTATGGAGCAGTAAGGCTGATGCTAGGGGTCTTCCTAATGTCAGCAATCATGTCATCTATGATCCTTTAGATTATCTTCAATCTGATCTCCTCCAAAGAGACCTCAATGGTGGGCTCATGGAGGACCAGATCACTAGCCTTGAAAATTTTAGGTAGGGATCTTTTATTCACACTGAATCTAGAGAACCATCTACTGGAGACCTTTAAAGGGGTTCTTCTCCCACCAGCGATGCAATGGGAGAAGCGATGAAGAATTGGACCGATGCTTGGGGCTAGAAAGTTATGGTCTTTATGAAAGAGTATGGAGGCATAGAGGGAGAGTTCGCTGGTGGCCTGCTATGCGAGTGGAATGGTTCGATCGATCACTAGAAAATTCATAGGATGTCTCATGTGCTTTCTGCAGGTAGCAAGATTTATGGGGGTTAGTTGGGAGCAAGGAAGTCTCGATCAGCTACATATTGCATGCTACTATGTGTCTTAGTTTTGGAGCAAGTGAGGGAAGAGAGGTTACTTGCTGGAAGAAGAAGAAGAAGGCATGGATGCAGCTTCGGTCAACTAGGCCTCGCTTGGTTTAGAGGAAGAGATGGACATGAGGGAGAGTTCATTTTTCACCTTTGCGTTCAGTGGAGGAGAGGTCCTCAGAGGGATTTTTTAATTTTTTAGGGTTGGATGGGATTGGAGAGGCGCTCTCAAGTGAAGTAGGAATGAGAGGGCTTCGACTTCTCTTGCCTGAAGGGAGATGAAAAAAATATGGGGTCTCATTTGTTTATTGTGTTGGTGTTTTAGGTCGAGAGAGAGAGAGAGAGAGAGAGAGAGAGAGAGAGAGAGAGAGATGTCAACTTTATCCTACACACCTTAACTTCTCCAACATCCCCACTTTTTATTTCTTTCTTTTTTTACATTTTTTATGTGTTTTCATGATTAAATAAACTAGCAAGGAGTAAGTCATTTAATAATTTTATCTTTTTCACTTTTTTTTTAAAATTTGGTGGAACTTGATTTTTTTTAAATAAATGATTTTAAAAGTTTTACATAATTTTAATAACTTTAGAAAATAATTGAATGAAAATTTATAAGTTATATGTATAAAATAAGATAATTTTAATTATGATTAATAATTGTTGATAATATGGATTCGTAATTTGATAAATTAATTATCTTAATTTAATGGTTAATATATTATATATATAACATTTATTTTTAGTTTTTATTTTGATTTAATTCTGAATAAATTTCATTTTAAGTTTAGAATTGGTTTAATCTCTCTCTCTCTCTCTCTCTCTCTCTCTCTCTCTCTCTCTCTTTGTAGTTCATTTTATATTTAAAATGGATTGTGTATGTTAAATTATAATTTTTTATTTGTTATTATCATTTTCTTTATATATATATTAGTGACTTAAACATTCAAATCATGATTTAATTTAATTTAGGCTTAAACTTGACTAAAATTGCATTTGATTTTGAATTCTAATATGAATGATTTACTTGATGGTTAGGACTGAAGGATTGATTGATTTTAGGTAGAACTTGGCTAAGTCCATGAAAGTGGCTTAAGGTTTTGGATTTGGATTTGATTTTATTTGGATTTAGGTTTGGATCATGATTTGAAGTTGAGTTTGAGTTTGAATTTGATAAATAGATTGAAGGGTTGAATTTGTCTTTGAGAAAATCGATTGAATTTGGATTGATTTGGATTTGGCTAAGGCTAGTCCATAAGATAAATGATAGGGCTTAGGAAGGATTTTGATTTTGGATCTGATCATGGGCTTCAATCATTTGATTTAGATTTGGATTTGGATTTTATATTTGAATTGAATTTGAGGTTTGGTTTGAACAACTAATTTAGGCTATAGAGTAGGTGAGTCTCCTTAATCCCTAAGGCATAGTCTAATCCTATGATTAACCGTTCTAAGTCTATACGTTTAGGTTAAGTGTTCATCTAATAACTAGAAGTGTCTTATGACTAAGAAAAGTCTTAGTGTCTAGAAGATCCCTAGGTCTAAGAAGAGGAGGTTGAGAACTCACTCCAAAGTGAGGTCAACATTAATATGCTGAATCCACATGTTCTAAAATCTAAAAGGAGAGAAATTCTTTAATCTATTAGAATTATTTCTAATATAAACCAAAAGAGGAGCATGATCAGACAAGGTTCATCTTAAATGATATATATAAGTAATAGGCCATTGAGTAATCCAATGAGTATTAAAAAGAGTCTGATCCAACCTTTTCCAAAGTATAGAGTTTTGCCAAGTATAATTAGAACCCTTAAAGCCAATATTACTCAAACTACAATCAAGGATCATAATGGAAAAATCTTCCATGGAATGAATATTAGGAGAACAACCACCACATCATTCAGAAGAGAATAAAATACTGTTGAAATCACCACCAGCAAACCAAGGTTTATTGATAAAGGTGGCAAAATTTGTCAAGTTATCGCAAAGAAGATTTCTACCATATCTATTACAAGATGCATAAATAAAAGAGCCCAAAACACAATAATAACTATAAGAGATTTGAGCATTGACAACTTGATAAAAATCATCAAGAATAGAAACGTCTATAAAGTTAATCCAAAAACACCAAATCTTATTGCAAACATTACAGAAAATTTTATTGAAACAAATCATTTTAGCAACATGGTTAATTTTATTAGCATGAATAAGTGGCTCAAGAATAATAAGTAAAAAATATTATGGATACAACAAATATTTCTAATATGGTTATGAATAGAGAGGTACAAATCCTTATGACATTCAAACTAAAATAATTAAACATAAAGAAAGAGGTGGGGCGTGGGAGAATAAAAGTTAATTGAGAGAAGAGAGGGAGGCCACAATAGCTCTAGTGTTTCTTAGCAATTTGGTAGGAGAATTTTTAACATTTTTTTCTTTTTGAATAGAAAGTTTGGAGGCCATTTTCTTTGCCCTTTGAAGCATCATCCGAAAAGGATTGAGCAACATTAGTCACAGATTTAGGAGAAATCTCCTAATTAAAAGTGAATTCTTCTTCTTCCAAGATAATAGAATTTATTAAAGATAAATGAGCTTTATGAATAGTAAGGGAGGGAGCAAAAACTAATTTATTAAAAAAGCAAGTGGGAACACCAAACCTTTCCTCAACATTAGCCAAATTATTAGATAAAAGAAAATCTTTTTGAGAAGCTAAATCATCTTGAATTTGGAATATGGAAACAATTTTACCAACTTGATTATCATGAGGTATTAAAAAATATTCTGAATTGAATTATAATGATGCATAGTATTAAACTCCTCATTTATGTTCTCCATTAAAGCTTCATTTTTATCTATCAAAGCCAGCAAGGATGCAAGGATTGAATCAGAGAAAATAGAATCCTAATTCAAAAGTTTAGAAAAGCTATTATTCTTCACATTAGAAGCCTTCAATTGCTCAAAAGAAGTGAAAGGTAAATCAGCCTTATTAGGAACATTCAAAGAATCATTTTTTCAAAGTAGTTTTTTTATTATATTTAATAGTGTTGGGCTGGGTTTACGAACAGAAGTTTCCTTAATATAGATTTTCTTTTCTAGGTGAGGATGAAGAATGAAACATTCAGATTTATCATGCTTGTGGATTTTGCAGTGAGAAGAAAAGATAGGGAAAATTTCAAATTTAATTCTTTGCATGTAACAATAATTTTTAGATCCTAACTACATTTCTTTGGGGTGTTTCTTGGTAATGTTCAACTAAATAAAGATTCTAGCGACTGAAGGATGAGACTTTGTAGTCGTTGCCTGATCAATTTACAATGACTGATAAAACAAAGCACCGACAACAAAAATGAATTGATGATTAATGAAATGAATTCACATATTGGGGCGAGAAATCTAAACCAGAATGATTGGGAATTAAGGCTTAAGGTTTAGACTTTAGGGATTAGGGTTAAAGGTTAGGGTTTAGGGTTAATTTTTTAGGGTTTAAGGTTTAGGCTTTAATGTTTAGGGTTTTTATGGTTTAGGGTTTAGGGTTTAGGGTTAGTTTAAGGTTTAGGATTAGTTTAGGGTTTAGGGTTTAGGGTTTTAAGGTTTAGGGTTTATTATTTAGGTTTTATAATTTAGGATTTAGAGTTTATGATTTAGGGTTTATTGTTTGGGTTTAGAGTTTAAGGTTTAGTGTTTAGAATTTTAGGTTTTAGGGTTCAAGATTTAAGGTTTAGGGTCTAGGGTTTGGGGTTTAGGGTTTAGGGTGCAGTTGGTAGTGGGTTTAAGTTTAGGGTTTAGGGTTTAGTTGAGTGTTTAGGCTTTAGGGTTTAGGATTTAGGATTTAGGGTTTAGGGTTTTTAGGATTTAGGGTTTAAGGTTTTTCTTTTTTATTTTCTTAATTTTTTAAATTAAGTAAATTTGTAGGTTTTGGTTTATTTAGTGTATTTAGTTTTTATTTTATTTTATTTTTATTAATGTTTATTTTTATTTTTATTTTGTTTGGTTTTTTTATTTTAGGTTTTTTATTTGAGTTTCCTTTTTAGGTTTAGGTTTAGGTTTAGGTTTAGTTTTATTTTTTATTTTAATTTAATTTAATTTTTTTAGATTTTATTTTTAATTTTTAGATTTAGCCTTAAGTTTTTATTTTGATTTTTTTATGTTTATTTTATTTTTATTTTATGTTTAGTTCTAATTTTATTTTAGTTTTTTATTTTTAAGTTTATTTTATTTTCTTAATTTAGTTTATGCCTTTATATATTTTGTTTTTTATTTTATTTAATTGTTCAGTTTAAGTTTAGGTTTAGGTTTAAGTTTAGTTTTAGGTTTTAGTTTATGTTTTTATTTTATTTTATTTTGGTTTAAATTTTTTTATTTATTTCACTTTTAGGTTTTATTTAGTTTAGGTTTAGGTTTTTAGGTTTTTAGTGTTTAGGGTTTTGGGTTTTGGGTTTAGGTGGGTCAGTGGGTTTAGGATTTTGGGTTTGGGGTGGTTTAGGGTTGTAGGTTTTGGGATTTAGGGTTTAAGGGTTTAGGGTTTAGGTTTAGTTTAGTGTGTTTAGGGTTTTAGAGTTTAGGGTTTACAATTTTTTTTGTTTAGGGTTTAGGGTTTAGGTTGAGGTTTAGGGTATGTTTTAACTTAGGGTTTAGGGTTAGCTGGGTTTATGGTTTAGAGTTTAGGTACTAAGTTAAAGGTTTATGTTTTAGTTTAGGGTTTAGGGTTTAGAGTTTAGGTATTAGGTTAAGGGTTTATGTATTAGTTTAGGGTTTATAGTTATTTTTAACATAGAATAAATTTAGATTCAATATTTCCTCTTTTCGATTTCATCAACCAAGTAGTCGACCAAGTTTTTTAAGACACAAGCGATGACATAAATAAAAGGTGAGCACACATAGAGCGAATAAAAAACTCTAGACTAATAGAACCAGCTCTACTGTAAAGATACAGTTCCATAAGCAGCAGATCGGATTGGTCATTCTTCAATTTCTACAGTTCCCATCAGAACCACCCCCGCCTAACAAGTAGCGGGATCTGCCATTATTTCCCTGATCTCTCCCTTCTCCACCACCATGACTGTAACCTCTGTTACTCCTCCCGCCTCCATAACTGCCACCTCCATATCCACTAGCACCTCCACATCCCCCACCACCATGATGATAATCGTCGCCTCACCTAATGTCGATCTAGACCCAGGCTGCTTGTATGATGTTCCCAGCAATAAAGGTTATGCTCAGTGTTTAGGTTTAGCTTAGGCTTATTAGCTTTAGGGTTTACAATTTTAAGTGGTTTAGAGTTAATTTGTGGTTTAGGATTTAGGTGGGGTTTAGAGATTAGGGTTAGCTGGGTGGTGGATTAGTGGGGTTTAGGGTGGTAGGGTTTAGGGTTTAGGTAGTGGGTTTAGGGAGGTTTAGGGTTTAGAGAGGTTTATGGTCACTAAGGTTTAGGTTTAAGATTTAGGTTTAGTTTAGGTGGGTTGTAGAGTGGGTTTAGGATCTAGGAGTGGTTTCATTTAGGATTTAGGAGGGTTTAGGTTGTGAGTTTAGGGTTTATGGTTTAGGTTTAGCCAGGGAGGGCCCAGGGTTAAAGGGTTTAGGTTTAGGGTTTAGCCTCTAATTGGGTAGGGTGTGGTAACATTTAGTTAGAGTGGTTAGTGATAGGGTGGGTCAGGGTGGCCCAGGATTTAGTTTAAGGATTATTATTTAGCATAGGTTTAGTGCCAGAAGTTTAGGGTTACAGGAGATTAGAGTGCATTTAGTTTAGTTTAGTGTGAAGGGTTTAGTGGTTTAAGGGAGGGTTTTAGGGTGGGGGGGATTTAGGGTTTTATTTACATTAAATTAAGTAAGTTGGTAGGATTTATTTAGTTTATTTTTATTTTTATTTATTTTAATTTATTTTATTTTATTTTTATTTAGGTTTATTTTTATTTTTATTTAGTTTAGTTTATTTATTTTAGATTTATTTATTATATGTTTATTTATTTTAGTTTATTTTTATTTTTATTTTATTTTTTAGGTTTAGGTTTCAATTTTTATTATATTTTTTCATGTTTAGGTATAGGTTTATTTTTAGGATTTTTTTTTAGTTTAGGTTGAGGTTTAGGTTAAGTTTATTTTTATTTTATTTTATTTTATTTGGTTGAGGTTTAGGTTTAAGTTTTGTTTATTTTAGGTTTAGGTTTAAGTTTTATTTATTTTAGTTTAAGTTTATTTTATTTTGTTTATTTTATTTTTATTTTATATTTAATTTATTTTTAGGTTAGGGTTTAGGTTTTATTTTTTACTTATTTTAAGGCCTATTTTTTAAGTTTATATTTTTATTTAGTTCTTATTTTATTTTATTTTATGTTTATTTTAGGTTTTCTTTTTATTTAATTTTTTTATTTTTTTTATTTTTCAGTTTATTTTATTTTTTAATTTAGTTTAGGTTTTTATTTATTTTATTTTAATTTAGAGCTCTATTTTTTATTTGTGATCTAGGTCCAGCTCATGCTCAGGCTCTTATTTTATCTTTATCTTTTGTTATCCTCAAACTCAGTTATCTATTTATTTTATTTATAAGTATTTAGTGAGCTCATGTTTTAGATTTTAGGGTGAGGCTCAGTTTAGGCTTTAGGGTTTAGCCAGTTTAGGGTTTAGGGTGTGCAAGTTTGGTTTAGGCTAGGTTTTTAGGAAACCCCATGATACGGGTATTTTATTGCCACACAAAGGTTACAAGGTCCTTAAAGGGGATAAACTCAAACTATCAAAAAGAGCTACAATCACTAAAGAGTAAATCCCCTTCTAAGTACATCCAAGAGCAAAAGAAAACATTAAAGCAATCAAAAGATACAAGATGATTAACATAATAGGCTAAAGAAAGTATAAGGTCAATGCTCTGATGGTTGTAAGAGTGCTTGGTAATATGGAGCAAACCTGCAAGATAAAAAGAGAGAAACACCTGCAAAGTTATAATGAGAGAGATATTAGAATAGTTAAGGTAATACAGACAAAAAGATAGAAGGAAACAATATAATATGAGTATGATAATAAGCAAATGTGATAGAGAAGGCTCAGGCACAATCACACCATGTTGGGGCAGATGCAAATATGAGCATCCAAATTTCAGCAGAAGGGTTACATCACATGAGCTACTACCGAACCAAAAAGAAGTGAGAACATCACAGCCATCATAGCCAACAAACTTGTGAGAAGGAAGCACCCAGTTGTTGATATTCTTGTAAGCTTTATTACCTGCAAATCTAAGCAAAATCATATCTAAAATATATAGGTAATTGCTAAGAGCTGAAGGATAAAGGAGTCTCATTCAAGAAAATTATCATCAATATAGCCATCTTGACATGAGAATACATAAACATAAGTGAGTGAGCCATCTTAGCCAGAATCTCATGAATAGCCATGTTGAGGAAAGAAATTAGTTCAGCATATAATCCCTCCATAAGAAAATTACAGAGGAGACAACTATAAAACCCTAAATAAGTCAATGAGCCTATAATTAACACCATCCTAATCACATGATATGTAAATGAATCTCAGAAAATAACCCAGAAACAATCCCCTTATTAATGTCCCGGAAAAGCAATAGTAAAGGAAGAAAGATAGCTCAACATGGAATGAATGAACCAACCAAAATTAGCACCTGAAGAACAAGCAGAGTGAGCTCTAAAACATTCTACCATTCGATAATCCACAACAATCAATCCAAAGGACAAGACAAAGAAAGGCAACAACCTCCAAGATAGGTAGGGACTAAATCGGCTATAATACCATTCTTTCGAATAAATCGCTTAAAGACGAACCAACCAAAAGAGGTAGGAGATGCATTGGAGAAAATAGGAGATAAATTGCACGGCAACAAAAGCCAACTGCCAAACAACTAATACAACATTGGAACCCGCACAAAAAATAATCAACAAGTGAATTGAAATGAGTCTCAACATTAAAATCAGAAAAATAGCAAATGCTTAAGACGGCAACATCCAAGATAGGAAGATAAGAATTGGCCATAAAACTCCTCAATCGAGTAGACATGGCAATAGTAGATAAACAAAAAATAAAGCATATAGACGTTATCCTAAAGGTAACAAAAGAATAAATCACCAAAACCCTCACCATGATAGAATTAGAACATCTTTCAGGGCATGAGACCCTGAAATTCTACAACCAACAAAGAAAGAGCCAACTGAGGAGACAAGGAAAAACAAAAAGGGAAATATCCAAGACAAGAGACAACCAAAACATCGCCATGTTGCCACTCATCCAGGATAATCAAAACAATAGAAAGTTTGACAGAAAAAGGATGAAGTAAACACGTAAAAGGTAGATCAATGAATTCCAATGATAGGTATTAAAGGAAAGGATAGATAATGAATAGCTCACCGAAGCCTATCCAAAGAAGTGACATTCGAGAAAATAGATCTGTCGATGCTTATTCACCATAATCCTCGCCAAG
The DNA here is from genome assembly GCA_021442155.1 of Cymbidium sinense. NCBI lineage: Eukaryota > Viridiplantae > Streptophyta > Magnoliopsida > Asparagales > Orchidaceae > Cymbidium > Cymbidium sinense. The sequence goes on from CM038222.1 coordinate 84,085,452, forward strand.
GGTAATGACAATAATAACCGGGTTTATTAATAACCCAATTATGCATATAAGATAAATCATTGATTAATTCCATAACAAAGAAATGTGCTTCAAGTAATGCGTTCCAAACATAGCATAGGATGGGAGAACAACAGCAAGGAAAAGCAACAACATCCCAGGCAGCATGGACAATACTGTTAACACTCCCATTTAAGGAAGTATTAAGAAGGATATAAAGTAAAATTGTATGAGTTCAAGGATTTTCCATCGAGTAAGCTCTCACAATCCCAGATGCACAATGATAATCCCATGAAAAGCTCCAAACCCCGATCATGGGAAGCAAGACCGTAAACGAAGAGTAGTATTGAAAAAATATCACAATTCCATTCTTGCAAAGAGATATTAGTGTAAAGATGGGATATCCCAATCAGAAAATAACAAGAATAAAGAAAACGCAAACCAATAGGTGCTCAATAGCTCCTTAAGAGCAAAAGCTCCTCATGCATTCGTGATTAAGAAACCACAAGAAAGGTAAATCAAGAAAGTCCCACCTAAATTACCATAAACTTATATAGATTAAGAGTAGATTAAGAGATAAAAGATAATGTCACCCAGAGACACCGATCGGAAAATCGTAAAAGCTACCACATAAGGAACATTCATAACAAAGAAAACACTATCCCAATTCAGCCCATAATCCTTGGAGAAATACCCCACGCTTGCCATAATAACAATCATTGAGAGTATACAAACCATAGGTTAAGATCCACTTGATTAGGCACTGATCGCACAATACTAGCAGTAGGGATACTATAGCGTTACGACAAGAGCCCAAAGGACAACTAATCGATAAACCAAATCCACAAACATCCAAAATCTTAAAACAAAGAATGAACAACATCGACTATAGTACTTCTCAAAGAAATGACACTCCAATCCAAGAGGGTACAAAGACAAACCCATTAGATGCGGATTACAATATAAATAATGATCAATATGATTCATACCACCAAATGAGTAGCAATCCAAAAAAAATAATCCAAAATCGAAAGTCACTCCCATCGAGCAACTAATGCAACATTGTAAGCCACTAGAATATAAAATAAGAAGATGATTCCAAGTAGAGACATCATTACCAATCAGAATTTTAAGAAAATAAAGGTCCAAACCGTAACTTGCTAGCGTGCAAGATGGCAAAAAATAGTAGGAGGAAAACTGGGAGAAGCAGCAGCAGAAAAAATCTGCAGTAGCCCGAACCCACAATGATGAAAAAACCAAATCAACAAACAAATCAACAAACAACCATGGCAGCAAACCTCCAAAACCCAAAAAGCAATTAAACCCAATCCATTCCAAGATAAGGATTTCACCAAAATAACCATTAAAAGAGACCGTGGTATTACAATTTCTTCCCTCAGAAAGTTGAGGTTAGGCATTATATAAGCAAGGACTGGTACAGTGTCCCAAGCCCAACAACCAACCAAAATCCTTTCAAGATAAGTGATGGAACCTTTATGAGTAAGGCCTTTAAGGAGTAGAGAGTCCCAAGGAATGTAAGCATCGAAAGATACTATAATCAAAAAAATCGAACCAACATAATGCACACTAATCCGATGCCTAGAATCAACATAGTTAGCAATGCTCCAAGCCATATTGTCGAGAAAACTGGTTAAAGGAGTTAGTATAAAATCTAAGCCCATCAAAATAGATAACTTCCTCCAAAGAATGATTAATTCTTTTTTAGAAATAATTGTATCAATGAAATTAAAGTCCCAAGTGGGATTGTAGTTATAAAGCCAGTAACAGGTAACCCAAGGCGCAACTGGGTTTCAATTCAAGAGATTGATGTGCATATAGTTCAACATCTGCCCCATAATATTGTAAATGCCAAAAACAGAAAGCTTCCAACTAAAGGAGAAGGGGTAAAGGCAGCAAGTCATGGCAAAGAGCACAAGACAACAATGATATCTATGAGGAGTATCCATAAAACACAAGGAAATAGAAAACCAAAAAAAAGGGAGGCAAAGAGGAGAATTAGATTCGAGGTAAGGAAGCCCGAGTTGTCCAAGTTAACTGCACACAAGTATTTGGGTAATGTAAATTGATCAAAGAAGATGATACTGCCTAATCTAATTCGCGGTGATAATCAAGATACCTTTCACGCCAAACATGAGTAATGGTAAAATTCTTGAGAGAGAAGAGCCCTAGTTTTCTTGAGGAGGTAGAACAAACAAGCGTTGCTCATATTGGTAGAAGTCAAAAGATCAATCAATAGAAGAGCATCCACCTCTATCCAAATATTGAGCCAGCCATTTTGAATACAAATTTCTAAAGCTTTGTGGACGCCATAGCTCGATAAGGGACGTTGGAAATAAGGGGATAAGCAAATGCACATAGGACTATACCCTTAGAATCCAAAATGCCTCCACAACCGAGCCATTATGAGAGACAAAGAAGATAATTTTAATAATATGATCAAGAGATTTTTCCAAAAAACCATTCTATCATTTCGATAGAAGTCCGGTCCGAAGGTTGAGGCCCAGCTTTATTTGCTACATTTACAAACCTTTAAAATGTTTGTGATGAATTAAGTTGGCTTTAAACAATTCACAAATTTTGTTTTAGTTCTAGCATAATCCTTATGTGATTCATACGAATCCCACGATGTTTAGCATCATTTCGGTCCATCCATATGAACCAAATAAGAGTAATGGCGATTATGATTTTAATATGACCTTTAATTGCATTGTCAAAGTAAACTTCAAGAAGTTGATATAAGTTAAAAGACCAATTAAAATTGACAGTGTTGAATAGATCGTCATACCAAATCCAAATTTTAGAGGCAATAGCCCCATTAACAAAAACATGGTTAACATTCTCAATATGAGAACAACATTGACATTTAGTAAAACCCTTTACCCCACAACAAAGAGTCAATAGGAATAAAGTTTTTCAGGATAATGCCAAGTAAGAGTAGTAAGAAGAGGGATATTGTTATTCCAAATTTTGGAGAACACAATAGAAGAATCTGAGTGTCTTTAGTGAAGCCACACATTTTAAGGTTGAAATCCCATTATGAGATAGCTTAAAGATAATCTGATAATGATTGTTAGGAGTGATAGAAATATTAGTAATCATATTTAAGAAAGTGGAAGGAATTGAATCAGTAATCTTACTAATGTTCCACTTGTGGTTTTGCCAGAATGAATTAACTCTAATAGCGGAAGTGGAGTGAGTGTAGAGTAAGTCATCAATGGATCCACAACCACCCGCTTGTCTTGCCAAAAGAAGGAATTGCCGAGTTTATGCCCCAAAAAATTAAGGATTCTGCATCCCATTAGAACAAAGTCTTCTCCATACGTGAGAATCACCCGATTTAAAGGGACAAATGAGAGGATGTTTACCCCGGCAATATTTAGAAGTCATGAAATTTGCCCAAAGACTATTTTGCTCCTAAAATTCCACCAAAGTTTGTAAGAGAAGGCATTGATAACTTTGATGGATTTACAACCTGCACCTCCTCTTCAAGAGTACCATAATTTTTGGACCAAGATGACCAGGTGCATTTTTTAGAGGAGGTATTGGTTCCCCGTAAGAATTTGTTTAATAGACTCAATTCTATTGATGGTAGAGTTGGTAGGCACAATGGTTTGGAGAAGGTATATAGGCATGGAATTTAGAGTGCTCTTGATCAAGATAAGCCTACCACCGAAAGAGAGTAAATGAAAATCCCAAATCAAAATTTTGTTAGAAATTTTCTGAATTAGATCATCAAAAAGGTGTGATCTTTTTTGGCCTTTAAAGAGTGGAGCCCCAAGGTAATTAAGAGGGAGTTAATTTTGCTTAAAATTAGTAATTCTGGATATTTGGTTAAGTCTATTAGGTGGAATCTTAGTTGAAGGAATAAAACTGCATTTTCCTTCATTAAGAAAAAGGCCACTAACTTTACCAAAATCATTTAGAAGGTTCTTAATGGTTTTAACATGTTGAAGGGAGCCGTTGCAGAAGATAATGAAATCATCTGCAAAGCTAAGATGAGAAATAGGGAAACCTCCATGAGTTTTAAAAGACATATTAGGATTATTAGCGAAAAGATCATTAAGGATCCTAGACAAGTATTCAATAGCGATGATAGAAAGAGAAGGTGATAGTGGGTCACCTTGCCTCAAACCATGGCTAGAAGGAAAGAAACCTATGGACTCACCATTCAAGATAACCGAAAACCAGACATTCGTGATACACCTTTTTATAATCCGGATAAAACTATCAGAAAAACTAAGCAAATTTAGGATTTGAAAGAGAAAATCCCATGAGAGATTGTCAAAGGCTTTAGCGATGTCCAATTTGAATAAGATGTTGCCTCCTCTAGAAGGGACATCAATGTCATGAACTAGCTATTGCGCAAGAAGAATATTATCCGATATTACTCTGTGTTTAACAAAACCAGTTTGATTTGGTGAGATGATTTTAGGAAGCAAAGGGCTAAGTCTATTGTTTATTAATTTAGCATTGAGTTTTTGAAAAAAGGTGCAAAGACTAATCGGTCTAAAATTATCCCAAGATTCAGGATTGTTAGTTTTGGAAATAAGGATAATAGAAGTGCTAAAAAAGTATTTAGGAATAGGATTGCCATCAAAGAAATCAACAAGATCAACTAAAAATGAATAATAATAAAGAAAAGTGGGTCATGGTTTGGTTTAGGGTTTAGGGTTGTAGGGTTTAGGGTTTAGGGTTTATGGTTTTAGGGTTTAGGGTAAGGGTTTAGGATTTAGGGTTTAGGGTTTGGGTTTTGGGTTTAGGGTTTAAAGTTTATGGTTTTAGGGTTTAGGATTGTTTAGGGTTTGGGGTTTAGGGTTTAGTGTTTAGGTTTAGGTTAGGTTTATAGGTTAGGGCTTAGGCTTTAGGGTTTAGGGTTTATAGTTTAGGATTTAGGGTTTAGTGTTTAGGGTTTAGGATTTAGGTTTAGGGTTTAGTGTTTAAGATTTAGGGGTTTAGTGTTTTTTGATTTAATAATTATTTTTATTTAAATTAAGTTAACTAGTAGGTTTAGATATATTTAGTTTATTTTTTATTTTTTTAAGTTTATTTTATTTTTTATTTTTCTTTAGGTTTATTTTTATTATTATTTAGTTTAGTTTATTTATTTTAGTTTAGGTTTTTTATTTTAGTTTAATTTTTTGGTTTAGATTAATTTTTTAGTTTAGTACTATTTTTATTTTATTTTTTAAGTTTACATTTTTTTTTAAGGTTTAGGTTTAGGTTTTTAGGGTTTATGATTTAGGGTTTAGGGTTTTAGTGTTTATTATTTTAGGGTTTTAGTGTTTAGGATTCTAGGGTTTAGGGTTTAGGTTTATGGTTTGGGGTTTAAGTTGTAGCAAGGATCCTTCTATGGTTCATAGGGTTGCCTTGATATTTAGCAATATTTTTATCCATCCAAATGAACCAAATAAGGGTAATAGCAATTAAAACTTTAATACGACCTTTCATAGTTTTATGGAAACAAACTTCAAGAAGTTGATTTAACATAAGAGAGCCCTGAAAATAGTTACTGTTTAATAAATCGTCATACTATATCCAAAGTTTGGAAGCAATAGCACCATTGACAAAAACATGATTAAAATTTTCAATATGAAAGAAACAATAGCACTTGGAAGGTAAATAAAACAATTTAAGCTAGAGCAAGGAATCTATAGGAATGAAGTTATTCAAAATCCTCCAACCTAAAATAGAATAATAAATGGGAATGATATTGTTCCAAAGTTTAACGAAAATAATAGAGGGGTTTTGTTTATTTCCAATAAAATTCTAAACCTCTTTAAGAATCAAATCGCCATTGTAAGAGAGCTTGAAAAGAATTTGATCAAGTTTGTTAGAAAAGAATAGCAAAGTTGCAAAACTTGTCAAAAATAGAAATAGGAATGTAGTTCTCATGTTTATTTTCATTCCAATTATTATTAAGCCAAAAAAATTTAACTTTGATAGAAACAGTAGAGTGTATAGATAAAAGGCAGTGAATAGAGCCATTGCCAATCCAATTGTATTGCCAAAAGAAAGAAGATATTAAGCACAGATAAGAGGGTCACCCAAAGATATTAAAGATTCAACAACCCTTTTAATGGTGCAAAGCCTTTTCCAAACCGAAGAGTCACCAACTTTATAAGCATAGATAAGAGGGTGTTTTCCTTGGGAATATTTTTCCATCATAAAATTAGCCCAAAGGCTATCATTCTTTCTAAAATTCCACCATAGCATATGAGAGAAGGCAGTCATAGCTGCACGAATAGGTTTGCAACCAATACCACCTTCACCGAAAGGACCACAACATTTATGCCAGGATGTCCAATGCATTCTTTTAATAGAATTATTGGATCCCCAAAAAATTTTATTAAGCAAGCGATCAATTTTGATAAGAGTAGAATTAGTGGGAATAATAGTTTGAATCAAATAAAAGGGTAAAATTGAGAGTTCTTTTAAGAATAGTGAGCCTGCCACCAAAGGAAAGTAAATGGAATTCCCAAACAAAAATTTTCTTAAAAAGTTTTTCAAATAACATATCAAAAAGATGAGATCATTTTGGACCATTAAATAGTGGAGCACGTAATTACTTAAGAGGTAAGTGTTGATGTTTAAAATTAGTGATATGCTAGATTTGATTGATTTTATTATTAGAGATACTTGAAGAAATAATAAAATAGCTTTGGTTATCATTGATAGAAAGACCACTTTCTCTACCAAATTTATTTAAAATAATCTTGAGGTTCTTGATATTTTGAATAGTAGCATTGCAAAAAATAATGAAATAATTTACAAAGCTTAAGTGGGAAACTAGAAGACCACCAAGCATTTTGTAGTACATACTAGGATTGTTTAAAAATAACTCATTGATGCTCCTAGATAAGTACTCAATAGTAATAATAAATAAAGCAAGTAATAAAGGACCCCCTTGTCTTAAGCCATCGAAAGAAGGAAAGAAGTCCAAAGCTTCCCCATTAAACAAAATAAAAAACTAGACATTTTTAATACAATTATTAATAAGAAAAGTAAATTTATCAGATAACCCAAATAAATTCAAATATGGAAAAGGAAATCCCAAGAGATATTATCAAAAGCTTTGGTAATATATAATTTCAAAAGAATGTTTCCACCTCTAGTCTTAGCATCTAAGTCATGAATTAATTATTGGGCAAGTAAAATGTTATCAGAAATAGATCTACCTTTAACAAAACTAATTTAGTTGAGAGAGATATCTTATGAAGTAAAGGACTAAGCCTGTTGGCAAGAATTTTGGAAATCAGCTTATTGAAGAAGGTGCAAAGACTAATAGGTCTAAAATCACTCCAATAGTTCGGATTATCTTTCTTAAGTATGAGAACAATAGAAGTGCTAAAAAATATCTAGAAAAAGAATTACCATTAAAAAGTCAACCACAACCACAATCAAATCATTTTTTTAATAATAAACTAACAATTTTGAAAAAATTGAGTAGTGAAACCCTCCGGACTAGCAACAAAATCTTTGCTCATGCTATTAAGTACTTTAAAAATTTCATCTTCATTAGGCATAATAGTAAGAAAATCATTGTCATCATTGGTAATAATAGAAGGAATCAAGTGCGATTTAGAAATTTGTTAATAAGAGAAACTCTTATTAAGCATATTTCTAAAGTAATTAATAACTGAATCCTTAATATGATTATTCTCCATAATCCATTCTCCTTTACCATCTTTAATTTTTGAATATTATTTAAAGCTCTCTTTTTATTAACTAAAGCATGGAAATGCCTAGTATTCCTGTCACCATCCACAATATGTTTACTAGCAACTTTTTAACACCAATAAGTCTGTCTCTTCCATATTTCAAAAATTAACAAGTTTATCTTTTACCTCAGTCAAGTCTTTAATCTTAGAAGGATCAACCATAATAGAGACCTCAAGATCAGAAACCATTTTTTTCCATATCTTTGATATTATTAAAAAGGTTTTTAAAATAATGCTTGTTCCACTGACCCAGATTTTTCTTAAGTATTTTAAGCTTAAACCAAAGTCTACTCATCCCCATAATCAAATTATTAGGATGTAAAAGAGCTTTCCAATTGTTGGCCACAACATTAAAAAAAAATCAATATGCTAAATCGATATGTTCTGAAATCTAAAAGGAGAGAAATTTTTTAATATATTAGAATTATCTTTAATAGAAACCAAAAGAGGAGCATGATCAGACAAGGTTTTGCTTAAATGATCGACAGAAGTAATATGCCATTGAGTAATCCAATGAGTATTAAAAAGAATTCGATCTAGCCTTTACCAAAGTCTAGAGTTTTTCAAGTATAATTAGAACCTTTAAAACCAATATCAATCAAATTACAATCAAGGATTATATTAGAAAATTCTTCCATGGAATGAATCTTAGGAGAGCAACCACCACTTCATTCAAAAGTGAATAAAATAGTGTTGAAATCACAACCAACAAACCAAGGTTTGTTGATAGAGGTCGCAAAATTCCTTAAATTATCCTAAAGAAGATTTTTTCTAGATCTAAGCCCAAAACATAATAATGACCATAAGAGATTTGAGAAATGAAAACTTGTGTAAAATCATCAAGAATTGAAACCTCTACAAATTTATTCCAAAAGCACCCAATCTATTTCTGACATTAGAAAAAAATTTATTGAAATCAATAATTCTAATGACATGGCTAATTTTGTTAGCATGAACAAGAGGCTATAGAAAAAATAAGTAAAGAAATATTATGTATATGACAAATATTTCTAATACAGTTACGAATAGAGATGGTACCGATCCATCTAAGATTCCAAACAATAAAATTAAACATAAAGAAATAAAAATGGGTTAAGGAAAGGTTAATTAAGAGAGGAGAGGAAGGCCGTAGCCATTCTAGTGTTTCTTGGCAATTTGGGAGGGAAATTTTTAACATTTTTTCTTTTCTTAACATGATAAGTTTGGAAACCATTTTCTTTTCCCATGTAATCATCATCCGAGGAGGATTTAGCAACATCAGTCACAGATTTAGGAGAAATATCTTCTTTAGAAATGAGTTCTCCTTCTTCCAAGACATTTGAATTTATTAAAGCCAAATGAGCATCAAGAATAGAAAGAGTTGGAGCAGAAACATATTTATTTAGAGGCAAGTGTGAACACAAAGTCATTTCTTTTCATGATGTAAATTATTAGACAAAGCCAAATCATTATGAGAATATAAATCATCCTAAATATGGAAAATAAAATTGGTTTTTTCAACCTGATTATCATGAGGTATTAAAGCCATATTCTGCATTGAATTGAATGATGCATAACATTAATATCCTCATTTATATTCTCAATCAAAGCTTCATTTTCATCAATAAATGCCAACAAAGATGCAAGGATTGAATCAGAGGAAATAGAATCGTCATCCAAAAGTTTAGATAAACTATTATTGTTCACATTAGAAGCCTTCAATTGCATAGAAGAAGTAAGAGGTAAAATAGCCTTATTAGGAACATTCAAAAATTCATTTTTTTTGAAGTAGCTTTTTGATATTTAATAGTGATCAGCCTAGGGTTAGGAATAGAAGTTTCCTTAACTAGGATTTTATTTTTTTAGGTGAGGATGAAGAATGAAACATTAAAAATTATCGTGTCAGTGGATTTTACATTGAGAACAAAAAATAGGAAAATTTTCAAATTTAATTCTTTATATATAACTATAATATTCAAATCCTAACCAGATTTCTTTGGGGTGTTTCTTGATAATGTCTAATTAAACAAGGATTCTAGCCATTGAAGGATGAGATTTCGTAGTCATTGCCTGATCAATTTGCAATGGCTGACCAAATAAAGCACACATAATAAAAAAGAATTAATGGTTAACAAAATGAATTTGTATATTGGGGAGAGAAATCCAAACTGGAATGACTTTGAATGATTTTGAAGCTGTCGAAGCCAGGTTAGTTGATGCCCTAGTAGGATCCATAGGATCTTTTAGTTTTCCCCAAAGAATCATCAGGGCAGACGTCAAGCTGTGACGTCACTACAATGAAGACACGAAATAGGCCAGCGGTCATCGATTCAAGAAGGAATATAGTGGAAATCACACAAAATAGTAGGCAAATAGTAACCAGAAAGCTAAAAATGAGAGGGGGAAAGGGAAATCGCAAGAGCACGAGGACAAGGGCTCAGACAATAGCTTTCTTGGGTTTATGGATTTCAGTTTAGGGTTTAGGTTTAATTTACTTTAGTGTTTAGGTTTAGTTTAGGTTTAAGTTTAGGTTTAGGGTTTAGGTTTAGGTTTAGGTTTAGGTTTAGTTTTAGGGTTTAGGTTTAGGTTTAAGTTTAGGTTTAGGTTGAGAGTTAATGGTTTAGGGTTTTGTCTTTGGGTTTAGGTTTAGGGTTTAGGGTTTATTTAGTTTAGGTTTATGTTTAGGTTTAGGTTTAGGCTTCATAGTTTAGAACAGTTTAAAGGTTTAGGGTTTAGTTTAGTTTAAGATTTAAGTTGGTTTTATATTTGTTTAACTTTAGGTTTAGTTTAAGTTTAAGTTTAGTTTGATTTAGGTTTAAGTTTAGTTTATAGTTTAGAATTTAGACTGTAGGTTTAGTTTAGAATTATAGTTTAGTTTAAGTTCAAGTATAATTTAGATTGATTTAGGTTTAGTTTATATTTATGGCCTTAAGTTTAAAACTTAGTATTTAGTTTAGTTTAGATTTAGGTTTATTTAGTTTGTTTACAGAATTTAGGTTAGGTTTATGTTTATATCTTTAGGTTTAGTTTAAGTTTAATTTAAACTTATTTAGTTTAGTTTAGGTTTAGGGTTTAAGTTTAGGTTTATTTAGTTTAGGTTTAAGTTAGTTTAGGGGTTTAGTTTAGGTTTAAGGTTTAGTTTATTAGGTTTATTTAAGTTTAGGTTTAGGGTTGATTTATTTGGGTTTATTTTGATTTTTAGGTGTAGTTAGTTTAGTTTAGTTAGGTTTAGGTTTTTATTTCTTAGGTTTAGGATTTAGTTTAGTTTAGGTTTAAGTCCCAGGGGTTTAGTTTTTTATGTTTAGTAGTTTGGCTAGGTTTATTTAGGATTGATTTAGGTTTAAGTTTAGTTTTAGTGTTTAGGGTTTAAGTTTAGGTCAGATTGGTTTAGGTTATATGTTTATAGTTTATAGTTTAAGGTTTAATTTAGTTTAGGTTTAGTTTAGTTTAGAACTTTTAGTTTAGTTTAGGTTTAGGTTTAGTTTAGGTTGTAGGTTTAGGTTTAGGTTTAGGTTTTAGTTTAGGGTTTAGGGTTTAAGGTTTATGTTTTAGGGTTTTAGGATTTTGGGTTTAAGGTTTAAGCTTTATAGTTTAGGCTTTAGGGTTTAGTATTTGGGGTTTATGGTATTTAGGGTTTAGGGTTTAGGGTTTAGGTTTTAGGTTTAGGGTTTAGGTTTTAGTTTAGGGTTTAGGGTTTAAGGTTTTTTTAATAGAGAACAAATTTATATTCAACATTTCTTCTTTTTGATTTGACCAACCAAGTAGTGCACCAAGTTTTCTAAGACACAAGTGATGACATAGATAAGAAATGATCACGCATAGAGCAAACCAAAAACCCTAGATAACTATAACTATCTCTACTGTAAAGACAGTTCCATAAGAAACAGATATGATCGGCCAATCTTTAGTTTCTCCAGTTCCCATCAGAACCACCACCGCTTCTGAAGCAACGAGATCTGCCATCATGTCCCCGATCAATCCATCCGTGATGACCACGGTTGTAACCTCCGTCAGTCCTCCAGCCTCTGTAACCACCACTACACCCACCACAACCTGCATATCCAACAACACCTCCAGATCCCCCACCACCACTGTGATAACCACTACCTCCGCCTTCGCCTCCACCGCAATATCTATACTGAGCCTAGTTGACACTGATGTTCCTGTCATCAAGGTTTAGCCCATTATTAGGGGTTTAGGTTTATTTTTTTATTTATTTAGTTTCTTTAGGTTTAGGTTTAGAATTTAAGGCTTAAGGTTTAGGGTTTGGCTTTAGTGTTTAGGGTTTAGGGTTTAGGGTTTTAGGATTTAGGGTTTAGGGTTAGGGTTTAGGTTTTAGGGTTTAGGGTTTAGTGTTTATACTTTAGGGTTCGGGATTTTAAGGGTTTAGGGTTTAGGGTTCAGTGTTTAGACTTCAGGGTTTTAGGTTTTTATTGTTTAGGGTTTAGGGTTAGCTTCAGGTTTAAGGTTAGTTTAGGGTTTAGAGTTTAGGGTTTGGGGTTTTGGGGTTTAGGATTTTGGGTTTAGGATTTAGAGTTTAGAGTTTAGGGTTTAGGGTTTAGGGTTTGGGTTTTGGGTTTAAAGCCTAGGGTTTTTTTTTTTTTTTTATAGGGGAAGCCCCATGTAGGGGTATTTATTGCCACAAAAAGAGAGTTACATGGTCCTTAAAAGGGGATAAACTCCAGAACTACTGCTCAAAGAGCTACAATTAGCCTAAGGAGTAAATCCCCTATCTAAGTACATCCAAGAGTAAAAGAAAGCATAAAACAATCAAAAGATACAAGATGATTAACATAATAAGCTAAAGTAAGATTAAAGCCAATGCTGAGGATGTGGGAATGCATGATAACTGGAGCACTGCAAAGAAGGAGAGAGAATCACCGCAAAGTTATAATAAGAGGGAGATTAGAATAGTTAAGGTAATCTGAGACAAAAGTTAGAGGAAAATAACATAATATGAGTATGTTAGTAAGGAATTGTGATAGAGAAGGATCAGCTCAATCACATCCTGTTGAGGCGGCAAGTATGAGCATCCAAACTTCAGAAGGGTTACATCACATGAGCTACTACCGAACCAATAGGGAGTGAGATCATCACAACCATCATAGCCAACAAACCTGTGAGAACAAAGCACCCAGTTGTTGATATTCTTGTGAGCTTTATTACCTGCAAACCTAAGCAAAATCATATCTAAATTATATAGGTAATTGCTAAGCGCTGAAGGATAAGGAGTCTCATTCAAGAAAAATATCATCAATATAGTCATCTTGACATGAGAATACATAAACATAAGTGAGTGTGCCATCTTAGCTCATGAATAGTCATATTGAAAGAAATTAGTTCGATATAATCCCTCCATAAGAAAATTATAGAGGAGACAACTTGCTTAAAACCATTAAATAAGTCAATGAGCTTATACTTAACACCATCCCAATCACATGATATGTAAATGAATCTTTTCAAGAAAACAACCGAAACAATCCCCATTAATGGAGAAAGCAATAGTAAAGGAAGATAGCATAGCTCAACTCGGGAATGAACTGCAAAATAAGCAAAAAATAGTTAGAGCAGCAGCTCCAATAGCAGCATTCAGGGCCTCCATTTAGATATTCTAGATCAACAATCAATCCAGAGAACAAGGCAACAAAAGGCAACAACATCCAAGTTAAGAAGGGACTAAACTGGCCATAATACCATTCTTTTGAGTAAGCGCTCATAAGGCGCACCAACCAATCGAAACGAGGTTGCGGATGCGGTCAGAAAAAATAGGATATAAATTGCACGCAATCGAAAATAACCCCAACAAGCTAATACATTGGAACCCGCCATAAAAAAAATCAACAAGTGAATTGAAATGAGTCTCAACATTAAAATCCAAAAAATAGCAATAGTTAAGACGGCAACATCCAAAGATAGGAAGATACAGCAAATTGGCCATAAAACTCCTCAATCAGAGTAGACATGGCAATAATAGATAAACAAATAAATAAAGCATAAAAATAGTTATCCAAGGAATCAGAATCACCAAAACCCTCACCATCAGGACAACAATGTCAGGAATAGCTTTCAGGGCATGAGACCCTGAAATTCTACAACCAACAAAGAAAGAGCCAACTGAGGTGACAAGGTAAAATAAAAAGGGAAATCTCCAAGACAAGAGACAACCAAAACAACAAAAACCATAGCTTGCCATGATGCCACTCATCCAGTATAATCAAAACAATAGATACAAGTTTGACAGAAAAAGGATGAAGTAAATAGTAGCAGAAAAGGTAGATCAATGAATTCCAATGATAGGCATAAAATAAACCAGTAAGGTGGTTCAAAGCAAAATCTACCAAGCAATCAAGAACTTCAATGGAGACTTGGCATAAAATAATCCAAAGCCCTGTGGGCAATAAGGTGGGTATTGATCTAGAACTAACCAACAAGGCGGTTAAAACCAACAAGTCGTCCAAGATTCCACCCATAAACATATATCGAGGAAAGGATAGATAATGAATAGCTCCCCACCATAAGCCTATCCAGTAAGTGACATTTAGAGAAATCAGATTAGTGTCAGGATGCTTATTAACCATAACCCAATTCTGCCAAGGGTAATGACAATAATAACTAGTGGGTTTGTCAATAACCCAATTATGCATATAAGATAAATCATTGATTAATTCCAAGAATAACAAAGAAATGTGCTTCAAGTTGTACATGTTCCAATCATAGCATAGAATGGGAGAACAACAACAAGCAAAAGCAACAACATCCTAGGTGTTAGCAATCAGCAATCCAGAAAATAGCAGAATGGACAATTTTACAGTAAGCGATTACACAATCTCGGATGCACAATGATAATCCCTTGAAAAACTCCAAACCTCGAGCATGGGAAGCAAGACCGATAAGACTAGTATTGAAAAAATAACACAATTCCATTTCTACAAAGAGATATTAGTGTAGAGGTGGGATATCCCAAACAGCAAAATAACAGCAATAAAGAAAATTGCAACCAATAGGTGCTCAATAGCATTCCTAAGAGCAAAGTTTGCAGGTTGCTTTGTCACATTAAGCCAGTATTGCCAAGGATATTGATAATCATAATTAGTAGGCATATAGGATAGACCATTGGTTACATATAAGTAGAAGAGTAGAATGGTCTTCAGGATTTTCATGATCTCCTCAAAGCATGAAGGGTGAAAACAATTGTAGTAAAGTCCAACATCAACCCAAATGTTAACAACAAGAGAGAAAATGAAAGAAGAGGAGGGTAAACAGTAGAACCAAAAGGCGACCAACAAGGAAATCCATTCTTGCAGGGGATAGAAGAAGACATCATTACCAAGCATGAATTTTAAGACAATAAAGGTCCAAAACCGAACTTGCTAAAGGCGATGCAAGATGGCAAAAATAGCAGAGGAAAACTTGGAAGCGGGAGAAAAATCTGCGGCAACCCAAACCCAAAGGGATCAAAAAACTAAATCAACAAACAAATCAACAAACAACCATGGCAGCAAACCTCCAAAACCCATAAAGTAATTAAGCCCAATCCATTCCAAGACAAGGATTTTCAGAAATAACCATTAAAAGAGACCGGTTATTACAATTTCTTCCCTTGCGGAAAGCATCGAGGTTAGGCATTATATAAAAGGGCAGTCAGTATGAAAGTCCAAAACCCAACCAAAAATCCTTTCAGATAAGTGTTGAAACCTTTATGAATTAGGCCTTTAAGGAGGAAAGAGTCCCAAGGAATGTAAGCATCAAAGAAATACTATAATCATCAAAATAAAAACCGACCAAAGATAATGCACACTAATCCGTTGCTAGAAGCAACATAGGTAGTAGCGATGCTCCAAGCCATATTGTCGAGAGAAAAACGGTTAAAGAAGTTAGTACTAAAATCTAAGCCCATCAAAACAGATAACTTCCTCCAGCAATGGTTAATTCTCTCAGGTTTAGAAATGAATGCATCAATGAAATTAAAGTCCCAAGTGGGATTGCAGTTATAAAACTAGTAACAGGTAGCACAAGGCTCAACTGGGTTCTAATTCAAGATATTGATGTTCATATAGTTCAACATCTGCCCCATAATATTGTAAATGCCAAAAATAGAATTCTTCCAACTAAAGGAGAAGGGTAAAGGCGTAAGTCATGGCAAAGAGCACAACAAAGAATGATATCTATGAGGAGTATCCATAAAGAACACAAGGAAACGAAAAACCGAAAAAGGAGGCGAAGAGGAGAATTAGAGGTAAGGAAGCCCGAATTGTCCAAGTTAACGGACCATGCAAGTATTTGGGTAATGTAAATTGATCAAAGAAGATGATCTTTTAATCACCCAGATTTGCAAGGTAATGACGTTACCTTCATGCCAAACATGAGTGATGGTAAAATTCAGTTGAGAGAAAGAGCCCTATTTTGCTTGAGGAGGTAGTACAAACAAGCGTTGCTCATATTGGTAGAAGTCAAAAGGTCAATCGGTAGAAGCGTCCACCTCTATCCAAATATTGAGCCAGCCATTTTGATGACAAATTTCTAGAGCTTTGTGGACTGCCATAAGCTCAGTATAAGGGATAGTGGTAGAAATAAGGGGATAAGCAAATGCACATAGGACTAGACCCTTAGAATCCCTGAAAATGCCTCCACAACTAGAGCCATTATGAGAGACAGAGCCATCAGTATTAATTTTAATAATATGATTAAGAGGTTTTATCCAAAAAACCATTCTATCATTTCGATTAAGTGCGGAAGGTTGAGAGGTTTATTAGCTACAAATTTACAGCCTTTAAAATATTTGTGATGAATTAAATTGGCTTTAAATAAGTCACAAATTTTGTTTTTAGTTCTAGCAATAATCCTCATGTGATTCATACGAATCCCATGATGTTTAGCTTCATTTCAGTCCATCCATATGAACCAAATAAGAGTAATGGCGATTATGATTTTAATATGACCTTTAATTGCATTGTCAAAGTAAACTTCAAGAAGTTGTTATAAAGTAAAAGAACAATTAAAATTGACAGTGTTGAAAAGATTGTCATACCAAATCCAAATTTTAGAGGCAATAGCCCCATTAACAAAAACATGATTAACATTCTCAATATGAGAACAACATTGACATTTAGGTAAATAAAACCCTTTACAACAAAAGTCAGAATAAAGTTTTTTAGGATGCCAAGTTAGAGCAGTAAGAAGAGGGGATATTATTATTCCAAATTTTGGAGAACACAATAGAAGAATCACGAGTGTCTTTAGTGTGAAGCCACACATTTTAAGGTTGAAATCCTCATTATGAGATAGCTTAAAGATAATAATGATTATTAGGAGTGATAGAAATATTAGTAATCATATTTAAGAAAGTGGAAGGAATAGAATCGAATCTTACTAGTGTTCCACTTGTGGTTTTGCCGTAATGAATTAACTCTAATAATGGAGTGGAGTGAGTGTAGAGTAAGTCATCAATGGATCCACAACCACTCCAGGTTGTCTTGCTAAAAGAAGGAATTGCCGAGTTTATGCCCCAAAAAATTAAGGATTAATCCCATTTGACAAAGTCTTCTCCACACGGAGAATCACCCTAAAGGGATAAATGAGAGGATGTTTACCCTGGCAATATTTAGAAGTCATGAAATTCGCCCAAAGACTATTTTTGCTCCTAAAATTCCACCAAAGTTTGTAGGAGAAGGCATTGATAACTTCTTTGATGGATTTACATCCCAGACCTCCCTCTTCAAGAGTACCACAACTTTTAGACCAAGATGACCAGTGCATTCTTTTAGTGGAGTTATTGGTTCCCCAGAAAAATTTGTTTAAGAGACACTCAATTCTATTGATGGTAGAGTTGGTAGGCACAATGGTTTGAAGAAGGTATATAGGCATGGAATTTAGAGTGCTCTTGATCAAGGTAAGCCTACCACTGAAAGAGAGTAAATGAAATTCCCAAATCGAGATTTTGTTACAAATTTTTTGAATTAGATCATCAAAAAGGTGTGATCTTTTTTGGCCTTTAAAAAGCGGAGTCCCAAGGTAATTAAGAGGGAGTTGATTTTGCTTAAAATTAGTAATTCTGGATATTTGGTTAAGTATATTAGAAGGAATCTTGGTTGAAGGAATAAAACGCATTTTTCTTCATTAAGAAAAGACCACTTTACCAAAATCATTTAGAGGTTCTTAATGGTTTTAACATGTTGAAGGGAGCCGCTGAAGATAATGAAATCATCGCAAAGCTAAGATGAAAAGAAACCTCCATGAGTTTTAAAAGACATTAGATTAGTGAAAAGATCGTTAAGGCTCCTTGGTGTTCAATAGCGATGAAGAGATAGTGGGTCACCTTGCCTCAAACCATGGCTAGAAGGAAAGAAACCTATGGACTCACCATTCATGATAGCCAAAAACTAGACATTCGTGATACACCTTTTTATAATCTGGATAAAACTATTAGAAAAACTAAACAAATTCAAGATTTGAAAGAGAAAATCCCATGAGAGATTGTCAAAGGCTTTAGCGATGTCCAGTTTGAAAAAGATGTTGCCTCCTCTAGAAGGGACATCAATGTCATGAACCAGTGAGCAAGAAGAATATTATCCGATATTGTTTCAGGTTTAACCAAACCAATTTGGTTTGGTGAGATGATTTTAGGAAGCAAAGGGCTAACTATTAATTATTAATTTAGCAATGAGTTTTTGAAAAAGGTGCAAAGACTAATCGGTCTAAAATCGAGGTTCGAGATTGTTAGTTTTGGAAATAAGGATAATAGAAGTGCTTGAAAAGTATTTGGGAATAGGATTGCCATCAAAGAAATCAATAACATCAACTAGATCAATTTAATAACCAACAATCTGAAAGAAATTGGGTATATATGTCCGCGATCAGTCAATGTTCATGTATTACTAATCTCCTCTTCAGAAGGACACATAGTGAGTAAATGATTATCCTCACTGTTAATCATAGAAGGGATAAGATGGGTGTTTGATAAAGTTCCCAGGAACGGATTAGAATTTAATAAAGTTCAGAAATGATGTATGATAATCCTTAATATCATTGTTATCGGTTATCCATTCACCATTAGAGTTCTTAATTTTCTTAATCGAGTTTAAGGCTTTCCGTTTATTACAAATGGCATGAAAATACACGGTGTTTACCATCACAATATGTTTGCTTGCGGCTTTTGACACCAATAGGTTTCTTCCATGTTTTGATAATTAACCAAGTTATTCTTGGCAATGTTCAACTCCTCAAGTTCTTGGGATCAGTTGAGCCTCTTCAAGACAACAAACCTCTTGTTCCATAGCTTTAAGATTTGTGAAAAGGTTTTAAAAATGTGTTTGTTCCACCAATTGAGATTTTGTTTAAGTCTTTTGAGCTTAAGCCAAAGAGGAGTCATACCTTTAACAATTATCCAGAAAATAGGGCCATCCAATTGGTAGCTTGATGAAGTCACTATGTTGGGTCCACATATTTTGAAATCAGGAGAGGGAGTACGGGTTAGGGGATTTTGAAGGAAATCAAAAGAAGCATGGTCAGACAAAGTTCCTCAAATGCTCAACAATGGTAGTAAACCGATTGATCCAAAGAGAATTAAAGAGGGTCCTATCAAGACGTTGCCAAAGTCTAGAGTTGTGCCACGTGAAGTTAGACCCAAGTGAAACCAATGTCGATCGATTGCAATCAAAGATCATATTTGAGAAGTCCTCCATGGAATGAAGGTTAGAGAACATCCTCCCTTCTTTCCAACTAGCTATGATAGTATTGAAATCACCTCCAACCAAGGAAGGTTAGTAGAGCGAAGGTTAAGTGATTCCAAAGGATGTTCCTACCACTCTATTACAAGAAGCATAGATAAAAGAGCCAAAAGTCGATAAGTCACCTGGAGATTTTGACATTAACCAATTGGTCAAGATCATCAATGATGAAAATGGTGATGGAGTTGTGCCAAAAGCACCAAATTTTATTATTAAGATTGAAGAAGAAATTATGAAAACCAAAGGATCTAGTGACAAAAGCAATCTTAGAAGAATTAATGAAAGGTTCAATAAGAACAAGTAACTTGATATTATGAAAATGACAAAGACTCCTAACACGATTGCGGACAGGAAGAGACCCACAACCTTGGATATTTCAAATAAGAAAATTAATCATAAGGGAACAACCAAAAGGGAAAAGGAAAAAAGAAATGAAAGAGAGGAGAGAAATGATGACACATTACTTGTGTGGGGTGGAAGAAGAGCGGTTCTAGTGAGGTTATTATTAGAAAATTTTGCTTTGTAGGGTTTTTTGTTTTAACAATTTGAAAGGATCTATCCAAATTATCTCCATCAGTGATTGATTTTTGGGTTCCGTAATAGTAGAAGAATCTATCAATGTTTTAGAAGAGGGATTTCACCTTCTTCCAGATTCGGAGTGTGAGAAATTGGGTTCAATTGATTATCACTCTGAAGGGAAATAGATGGGGAAGTTCTGGCACCATTCGTAATATAAATATCTTTCTCAATATGTTTTGAAGCCATAGGGTCATCATTATTTTGGTCCATTATATGATTCCCATTCAAATTGTTTAATTGGGTGTCCAATATAAGGCTACCATTCAGATTTTCAGTAGGATTTAAATGAAGCAAAGAACTATCATGGAAAACCAGATTATTACTAGCAGGGGTGAGGTTAGGTAAATTAGCATTGGTATCGTCACACCCCTCAATGGCTATTTTAGTACCAAGGTCAGAGTGTTTTCCACTAGACAGATCAATAGGAGGTGTAGGGAGGAGAGGTTCTTTTGAGTATTTTAGGCACATATGCTATAGTGGTGGTTTTTTCCATTAATGGTATTCATATTCGTGGTAAATTTTTTTAGATTAGGATGAAGCACAAAGCATTACAGTGATCGTGCGTGAATCTTGCGGTGAGTGCAAAAGACGGAAAATTTTGAATTGACTTTTTTTATATCCAAATTTTTTAGCCAATCCAAACCTCTTTGGGATATTTTTTGTGATGTCTATCTCAACAAGAATCTGACAGATGGCCTAGATCTAGTGGCGTTGCTTGGTCTATTTGGAGAGGCCTACCAAAAGGCCAGCCAACAAAGAAACAAAACTTGATGAGTGACATAGTGTATTAGCATGTTAGGAAAAGCAAGCCAAAGAGGGACAATGGGAGATTCCTCTTTGACATCAAAGAGGACCAATATACATTTGACAATTATGCACAAAGAAACGAGCAAAACCCTCGGAATCTAAATCATTTGAGAGTTGAATAAGAATGTGACGGGGATCAATCAGCCCGATAGAGAAAGTACCCTATAATTTTAAACTATGAAAGAAAGAGCGAATATTATCAAGAGTCGGGCATCTAAGGGAGAATTTACCCACCAAAGCGAACTCGAAGGGCTTAGCAAGTTTCTCAACATCCCGAACACATTATCGCCAGAATCCACGATAAGATGTCAAAATGAGATTAAAAGCATTCAAGCTAGAGATCTTACCGGATAAAGCATCTTTGAATGATCTAACAAGTGCATTAGCGTGCAATCAATCCATAAAACGTAGAGTCGAGCAAAGCGGTCGCGTCGAGAGGCGATGGGATTCAGAGAGAGAGCCTCGCCATTGCTCTAATCAAGGGCGTCACATACGGGAGGCATACAGAGAGAAGTGCGAGAAGTGGCCAATTAGAACGCCAATCCAGAGAACATAAATTGCCGAGAGGATGGGTTTAGGATTTGGTTTAGGGCTTATGGTTTAGGGTTTAGGATTTAGGGTTTAGGGTTTAGGGTTTTATTTAATTAATTAATTATTTTATTATTTTTTAAAAATTAAGTAAATCGGTAGGTTCAAGTTTATTTAGATTATTTTTTTAATTTTTTTGTTTATTTTTTATTTTTATTTAGGTTTAATTTCATTTTTATTTAGTTTAGATTATTTATTTTAGGTTTATTTATTTTATTTTAGATTTTTATTTAGTTTATTTTTTAGGATTAGGTTCATGTTTAGGTTTATTTTTTTAGTTTAGTTTTCTTTTTATTGTATTTTTTAGGTTTAAGTTTTTATTTTATTTTTAGGTTTATGTTCAGGTTTTTATTATATTTTCTTAAGTTTGGGTTTTAGGTTTTTATTTTAAGTTTATTTTTAAGTTTTATTTTTTACTTTAGTTTTAGTTTATTTTTATTTTATTTTATTTTATTTAGATTAGGTTTAGGTTTAGATTTAGTTTATTTTCAGTTTAGGTTTTATTTATTTTAGTTTAGTTTATTTTAGTTTAGGTTTAGATTTATTTTATTTTTATTATAGATTTATGATTATTTTAGTTTAGGGCTTAAGTTTTATTTTATTTATTAATTTTTAGGTTTATTTTTTAAGTTTAGGTGTTTTTTTAGGTTTTTTTATTTTTTAGTTTTGTTTAGGTTTTTATTTAGTTTATTTAGTTATTTTTTATTTATTTTATTTTATTTTCTTTTTAGGTTTAGGTTTAGGTTTCTATTTTTGTTTATGTTATTTTATTTATTATATTTTATTTTGGATTAGGTTTTTTTATTTATTTTATTTTTAGTTTTTAATTTAGTTTAGGTTTAGGTTTTTAGCTTTTTAGGGTTTAGGGTGTTGGGTTTCAGGTTAATTTAGGGTTTAGGGTTTTGGCTTAGTGGGTTTTCATGATTTAGGGGTTTAGGGTTTACGGTTTAGGTTTAAGGTTTAGGGTTCAGGTTTTAGTTTAGGGTTTAGAATTTTTGGTTGTTTTTATAAATGAGAACAAATTTATATTCAATATTTCTTCTTTTTGATTTCATCAACCAAGTAACACGCCAAGTTTTCTAAGACATAAGAGACAACATTGATAAATAATGAGCATGCCTAGAGCATATCAAAATCTATAGATAACTAGAATTATTTCTACTATAAAGGCCTAGTTTGATAAGCAATAAATCGGATCGGTCGTTCTTCAATTTCTCCAGTTCCCATTAGAATCACCCCGACCGCTTGATTAACAGGATCCACCATCATATCCCGGATCTCTCACTTTGCCACCACTAGGGCTGTAACGTATGTCGCTCCTCCTGCCTCCAAAACTATCACTGCTCTGACCACCGCCTCCATATCCATCACTAGCTCCAGATCCCCCACCACCACTGTGATAACTGACGACTATGCCTTCGCCTCCACCACCAGTCTAGGCGAGCCTAATTGGATGCTCCTACCATCAAGGTTCATTCTTAGGGTTTAGGTTTATTAGGTTTTAGGGTTTAGGTTTCTTTTATAATTTATTTAGTTACTTTAAGTTTAGGTTTAGATTTGGTGTTTATGGTTTATGTAGGTTAGGGTTTAGAGTTTAGGGTTTAGTTTTAGGTTTAGGGTTTAAAGTTTTAGGGTTTATGGTTTTAAGATTTAAGGTTTAGGGTTAGGATTTAGGGTTTAGTATTTAGGTTTTAGGTTTTGGGATTTTTAGGGTTTAGAGTTTTGGGTTTAGGGTTTTATGATTTTGGGTTTAGGGTTTAGGGTTTAGTGTTTAAGGTTTGGGTTTAGGGTTTAGGCTTTAGGGCTAAAGGTTTTAGGGTTTAGGGTTGTCTAGGGTTTAGGGTTAATTTAAGGTTTAAGGTTTAGGGTTTAGGGTTTATGGTTTTTTAGGGTTTAGGTTTTAGGGTTTTAGGGTTTAGGATATAAGGTTTAGGTTTATTTAGGGTTTAGGTTTTTAGAGTTTAGTTTAGGTATAGAGTTTAGGGTTTAGGTTTAAGGATTTAGGGTTTAGGACTTTATCATTTTAGGTTTATAGTATAGGGTTTAGGATTTTCTTTTAAAAAAAAAAAGTTACGTAAACCGGTAGTTTTAGATTTTTTTAATTTTTTTCTATTTATTTTAGTTTATTTTGGCTTTTTATTTTTATTTAGTTTAGTTTATTTATATTAGTTTTCTTTATTTTAGTTTAGTTTTTTTGTTTATTTTTTGGTTTAGGTTTTATTTTTATTATTAGATTTAGGTTAGGAGTTTATTTTATTTTTCAAGGTTTATTTTTAAGTTTTATTTTTTAGTTTAGGCTAAGGTTTAATATTACTTTATTTTGTTTTAATTAGTTTAGGCATAGGTTTAGGTTTAGGTTTAGGTTTTACATATTTGAGTTTAGTTTATTTAATTTAAGTTTAGGTTTATTTTATTTTCATTATAGGTTTTGTTTTTTTTTTTTTAAAGTTTAGTGTTTATGTATTATTTTTTATTTATTTTTAGGTTTTATTTTTAGATTTAATTTTTAGGTTTAGGTTTTTTATTTAGTTGTTATTATATTTGATCTTAAGTTTATTTTATTTTTATTTTAGGTTTTGTTTTTATTTTATTTAGGTTTTTTTATTTTTAGGTTTATTTTATTTTTTGTTTAGTTTAGGTTTTATTTATTTTCTTTTAGTTTAGTTTTTTTTCTATTTTGGTTTAGGTTTAGGTTTGGTTTAGGTTTAGGTTTTAGTTTAAGTTTTTAGTTTATTTTATTTTATTTTTTATTTAGGTTTAGGATTTAGGGTTTAGGGTTTAGGGTTTATGGTTTAGGGTTTTAAGATTTAGGGTTTAGGGTTTAGGGTTTAGGGTTTAGTGTTTAGTGTTTAGTGTTTAGGGTTTAGATTTTAGGTTTGGGGTTTAGGTTTTAGTTTAGGATTTGGGTTTAGGGTTAAAGGTTCAAGGTTTAGGTTTTTTTTTTTTTATCGCTTAGAGTTTTGGGTTTAGGGTTAGTTTCATGGTTTAGGGTCTTTTTTGTATCTTATTTTTAAAAAAAATTAAGTAAATTGGTAGGTTTAGGTTTATTTAGTTTACTTTTTATTTATTTTAGTTTATTTCATTTTTTAATTTTATTTAGATTTATTTATTTTATTTTATTTAGTTTACTTATTTTAGTTTAGATTTTTAATTTTAGTTTATTTTTTAGGTTTAGGTTTTGGTTTAGATTTATTTTTTTAGTTTAGTTTTATTTATATTTTCTTTTTTTGGTTTAGGTTTTATTTTTTATTTTTAGGTTTATGTTTAGGTTCTTGTTTAATTTAGTTTACTTATTTAATTTTTTTAGGATTAGGTTCAACAAAAAATTAAGTAAATCGGTAGGTTTAGGTTTTATTATATTAGGTTTATTTATTTTAGTTTATTTTTTTTTCATTTTAGCTTATTTTTAGCATTACGTTCAGGTTTAGGGTTTTTTTAGCTTAGTTTTATTTTTATTTTATTTTTTAGCTTTAACTTTTATTTTTTATTATTAGGTTTAGGTTTTAGTTTTTATTTTATCTTTTTAAGTTGAGGTTCTAGGTTTTTATTTTAGGTTTTATGTTTTACTTTAGGTTTAGGTTTATTTTAATTTTAGTTTATTTTATTTTGTTTAGGTTTAGGTTTAGTTTATTTTCAGTTTAGGTTTTATTTATTTTAGTTTAGTTTATTTTAGTTTAGGTTTAGGTTTATTTTATTTTTATTATAGGTTTATGTTTTTTTTGTTTAGGGTTTATGTTTCATTTTTAGGTTTATTTTTTTAGGTTAAGTTATTTATTTAGTTTTTATTTTATGTTTATTTTATTTTGATTTTAGGTATAGTTATAATTTTATTTAGGTTTTTTAATTTATAGTTTAATTTAGGTTTTAATTTATTTTATTTTAGTTATGTTTTTATTTTTATTTTATTTTCTTTTTTAGGTTTAGGTTTAGGTTTTAATTTAGGTTTTAATTTAATTTAATTTTATTTATCTTATTTTGGTTGAGGTTTTTTTATTTATTTTTTTTAGTTTTTATTTAGTTTAGTTTTAGGTTTTTAGCTTTTTAGGGTTTAGGGTTTTGGGTTTAAGTTTAGTTTAAGGTTTAGGGTTTAGGGTTTCGGGTTTAGGGTTTAGGGTTTTAAGATATAGGGTTTAGGGTTTAGGGTTTTAAGATATAGGGTTTAGGGTTTAGGGTATAGGTTTTAGGGTTTGGGGTTTTTATGGTTTAGGGTTTAGGGTTTATGTTTTAGGTTTAGGGTTTAGGTTTTAGTTTAGGGTTTAAGATTTATTTTTTAAAGATAATAAATTTAGATTCAACATTTCTTCTTTTTGATTTCATCAACCAGGTAACACACCATGTTTTCTAAGACATAAGTGACAACATAGATAAAAGATGAGCTTGAATAGAGCAAATCAAAAACCCTAGGCAACTAGAACAATCTCTACTATAAAGAACAGTTTTATAAGTAGCAGATCGAATCACCCATTCTTCAGTTTTTCCAATTCCCATCAGAACCACCTTGGCTTCTTGATTCAGACCCATCATATCCCGATCTCTCCTCACCACCATTGAAGCCTCTCCTCTCACACCACCTACTAACCACTCCCTATCCAGTAGATCCCCACCACCACTATGATAAATGCCACCTATGCCTTCGCCTCCACCACTAGATCTAGAATGAGCCTAGTTGACGGTGATGTTCCTACCATCAAGGTTATTCCCATTCTTAGGGTTTTAGTTTAAGTTTAGGTTTATTAGGTTTTAGGGTTTAAGTTTCTTTTTTACTATATTTATTTACTTTAGGTTTAGGTTTAGGGTTTGGGGTTTAGGGTTTAGGGTGTAGGGTTAAGGTTTAGGGTTTAAAGTTTTAAGGTTTATTCTTTAAGGGTTTAAGGTATAGGGTTAGGGTTTAGGGTTTAAGGTTTAGGATTTAGTGTTTAGGGTTTAGGGTTTAAGGTTTAGGGTTTAGGGTTTTATGGTTTAGGGTTTAGAGTGTATGGTTAAGGTTTAGGGTTTCTTAGTTTAAGGTTTAGTGTTAGGTTTAGTTTGGGTTTAAGTTTAGTGTTTAAGTTTAGGTTTATAGTTTTAGGGTTTAATTTAGTTAGGGTTTAGGGTTGGGTTTTAGGTTTAAGTTTTAGGTTTAGGGTTATTTAAGTTAGGTTTAGGTTTAGTATTTAGTGTTTAGTTTAGTTTAGTGTTTATTTAGGGTTTAGGGTTTAGGTTTAGGTATGGCTAGGTTTTAGTTTTTGATTTAGGGTTTTAAGTTTGTAGTTTTATGGTTAGGCTTTATGTTTAGGTTTAGTTTAGTTTAAGGCTATGGTTTTAGGGTTGGTTTAGTTTAGGGTTTTAGTTTTAGTTTTAGGGTTTAGTGTTTATGGTTTAGGGTTTAGGGTTTAGGGTTTAGAGTTTAGGGATTAGAGTTTAGGATTTAGGGTTTAGGGCTTTTATGGTTTAGGTTTTTTTTTGAAACAAAAATTAAGTAAGACTATAGGTTTAGGTTTATCTAGTTTATTTTCTATTTATTTTAGTTTATTTTAATATTTATTTTTATTTAGGTTTTATTTTATTTTTATTTAGTTTAATTTATTAATATTAGGTTTATTTATTTTAGTTTAAGTTTATTTATTTTAGTTTATTATTTAGGTTTAGGTTTGGTTTAGGTTTATTTTTTTGTTTTATTTCATTTTTATTTTATTTTTCGTTATTACATTTAGGTTTGGGTTTTTAATTTATTTTTTAGGTTTAGGTTTTAAGTTATTATTTTAGGTTTATTTTTAGGTTTTATTTTCTAGTTTAGGTTAGGTTTATTTTTAATTTAATTTATTTTATTTAGTTTAGGTTTAGGTTTTATTTATTTTAGTTTAGTAAATTTTAGTTTAGGTTTAGGTTTATTTTATTTTGTTTATTTTATTTTTATTTTAGCTATAGTTTTTTTTAGTTGAGGGTTTGTGTGTTATTTTTTTATTTATTTTTAGGTTTTATTTTTTAGGTTTACTTTTTGGATAAGGTTTTTATTTATATATTTTTATTTTATCTTAAGTTTATTTTAATTTTATTTAAGGTTTAGTTTTGATTTTATTTAGCTTTTTTATTTATAGGTTTATTTTTATTTTTTTTGTATATGTTTTTACTTATTTCATTTTAATTTAGTTTTTTTTCTATTTTATTTTATTTTTAGGTTTATGTCTAAGTTTAGGTTTAGGTTTTGGTTTTAGTTTAGGTTTTTAGTTTATTTTATTTTATTTTTTATTTAGGTTTAGGTTTTAGTGTTTAAGATTTATGATTTATGGTTTTCGGTTTTAGGGTTTAGGGTTTAGGGGTAGGGTTTAGTGTTTAAGGTTTAGGGTTTAGGTTTTAGTTTAAAGTTTAGGGTTTAGGGTTTAAGGTTTAAGGTATAAGGTTTTTTTTTAACAAAATTTAGGGTTTAGGGTTTAGGGTTTTATGGTTTAAGGCCTAGGGTTTAGCGCTTAGGGTTTAGGGTTGAGGGTTTTAGGGTTCGAAGTTTAGGGTTTTTTTTTATTTATTATTTTTTACTTTTTTTAAATTAAGTAAACTAGTAGGTTTAGGTTTATTTAGTTTATTTCATTTTATTTTTATTTAGATTTATTTTTATCCTTATTTAGTTTAGTTTATTTATTTAAGTTTAGGTTTTTTATTTTAGTTTATTTTTAGTTTAGGTTTAGGTTTACATTTATTTTTTAGTTTAGTTCTATTTTTATTTTAATTTTTAGGTTTAAGTTTTATGTTATATTTTTAGGTTTAGGTTTAGGTTTTTATTTTATTTTTTTAGGAATAGGTTTTAGGTTTTTATTTTAGGATTATTTTTTGGTTTTATTTTGTAGTTTAGGGTTTAGGTTTAGGTTTTGGTTTATTAGGTTTTTTGATTTAGGTTTATTTCTTTTATTAATTTACTTTCTTTAGGTTTAGGTTTAGGGGGGTTTAGGGTTAGTGTTTTGGTATAGGGTTTAGGGTATAGGTAAAGGGTTTAGGGTTTAAGGTGTAGGTAGGATTAGGTTTATAGTTAGAGTTTCTTAGTTTAGCTTTAGTTAAATTTAGTATTTTCTTTAGGTTTAGGTTTTAGGTTTAAGTTTAGGTTTTATGTATTAGTTTAGGTGTTTATAATTTAAAGGTTTTAAGTTTGATTTAGGTTTTAGTTTAAGTTTAGAGGTTAGGTAGGGTTTAGTTATTTATGATTTAGAGTTTATGGTTTGGGGTTTTAGGGTTTAGGGTTTAGGGTTTAGGGCTTAATATTTAGGGTTTAGGGTTTAGGGTTTGGGTTTCGGGGTTGGGGTGTAGGGTTTAGGGTTTAGAATTTAGGGTTTAGGTTTTTTTTTTTTAATTTTTTTTAATTTTTTTAAATTAAGTAAGCAGGTAAGATTAGGTTTATTTAGTTTACTTTTTATTTATTTTAGTTTATTTTATTCTTTATTTTTATTTACGTTCAATTTTATTTTCATTTAGTTTAGTTTATTTATTTTAGGTTTATTTATTTTAGTTTAGGTTTTTATGTATTTTATTTTTTAGGTTTGGGTTTAAGTTTAGGTTTATTTTTTAGTTTAGTTTTATTTTTATTTAATTTTTAGTTTTAGGTTTTTATTTTATTTTTAGGTTTAGCTTTAGGTTTTTATTTTATTTTTTTTAAGATGAGGTATTAGGTTTTTATTTTACGTTTATTTTTAGGTTTTATTTTTTAGTTTAGGTTTAGGTTTATTTCTAGTTTATTTTATTTTATTTAGTTTAGGTTTAGCTTATTTTAGGTTTAGGTTTTATTTATTTTTTAGTTTAAGTTTAGGTTTAGGTTTATTTTATATTTTAGGTTTATATTTTTTAGTTTAGGGTTTAGGTTTTATTTTTTATTAATATTTAGGTTTTATTTTTAGGATTTTATTTTATTTTTTTATGTTTATTTTATTTTTATTTAGGTTTTTTATTTTTTTAGTTTAGTTTAGGTTTTTATTTATTTTATTTTAGTTTTTTTTTATTTTCTAATTTATTTTCCTTTTAGGGTTAGGTTTAGTTTATTATTTTATTTTATTTAGGTTTAGGTTTATTTATTTATTTTATTCTTAGGTTTTATTTAGTTTAGGTTTAGGTTTTAGATTTTTAGGGTTTAGGGTTTAGCGTTAGATTTTGGTTTAGGGTATAAGGTTTCGGGTTTAGGGATTTATAATTTAGGGTTTAGGGTTTAGGGTTTTTAGGGTTTAGGGTTTAGGGTTTATGGTTTAGAGTTTAGATTTTCAATTTAGGGTTCAGGTTTTAGTTCAGAGTTTAGGGTTTTTATTTTTTTAAGAGAATAAATTCAGATTCAACATTTCTTCTTTTTGATTTCACCAACCAAGTAACACACCAAGTTTTTGAAGACACAAGTGAAAATATAGATAAGAAATGAGCATGCATACAAATCAAAACCTTAGATAACTAGAATCATTTCTACTATAAAGACATAGTTGATCAGCAGTAGATTAGATTGACCATTCTTCAGCTTCTCCAATTCCCATTAGAACCACCCTAATCTCTCGAGTAGCAGGATCCACTATAATAACCTCGATCTTTCCCTCCACCACCACCATGGGTGTAACCTTCTTCGCTCCTCCTGCCTCCATAACCACCATGGGTTTTTAGGGTTTAGGGTTTAGGGTTTTAGGGTTTAGGGTTTAGGGTTTAGGGTTTAGGGTTTAGGTTTTGGGTTTAGTTTAGTTTTAGGTTTTAAGTTTGTTTAACATTTAGGTTTAGGGTTTAGGCTTAGGTTGTATGGTTTTAGTTTAGTTTTAGGTTTTAAGGGGTTTAAGTTTAGGTTTAGTTTTAGGTTTAGGGTTTATGGTTTTTTTAGGGTTTAGTTTAGGTTTAATCTAGGTTTTAAGAGTTTAGGGTTTGGGTTTAGGGTTTAGGGTTTAGGGTTTATGGTTTATGGTTTATTTATTTAAGTTTTAGGTTTTAGGGTTTAGGGTTTAGCATTGTAGGTTTAGGATTTAGGGTTTAAAGTTTAAGGTTTAGGGGTTAGGATTTAGGGTTTAGGGCTTTTAGGGTTTATGGTTTAAAGTTTAGGGTTTAGGTTTTTTTAAAAAAAACATTAAGTAAACCAGTAGGTTTAGGTTTATTTAGTTTATTTTTTATTTATTTTAGTTTATTTTATTTATTATATTTATTTAAGTTTATGCTTTTCTTATTTAATTTAGTTTAATTATATTAGGTTTATTTATATTAATTTATTTTTTGGATTTAGGTTTATTTTTTAGTCTAGTTTTATTTCTATTTTATTTTTTAGGTTTCATTTTTTATTAGTAGGTTTAAGTTTACATTATTATTTTATTTTTTATTTTAGGTTTTATGTTGTTATTTTTGGTTTATTTTTATGTTTTATTTTTTTAATTTAGGCTTAAGTTTTGTTTTTAGTTTATTATATTTTATTTAGTTTAGGTTTAGGTTTAGGTTTATTTTATTTTATTTATTTTATTTTTATTTTAGGTTTAGGGTTTAGGTGTTGTTTTTTATTTATTTTTAAGTTTATTTTTTAGGTTTAGGCTTTTATTTAGTTTATTTATCTTAGGTTTATTTTATTTTTATTATAGGTTTAGTTTTTATTTTATTTAGGTTTTTTAAGGTTTATTTTATTTTTTTTATTTCGTTTAAATTTTTATTTATTTTATTTTAGTTTAGTTTTCATTATCTATTTTATTATATTTCTAGGTTTAGGATTAGGTTTAAATTTTAGTTTAGCTTTTTATTTTATTTTATTATTTTTTTTAATTTAGGTTGAGGATTTTTGGTTTAGGGTTTAGGATTTAGGGTTTAGGGTGTAGTGTTTAGGGTTTAGGGTTTAGGTTTTAGATTTAGGGTTTAGCTTTTAGTTTAGTATTTAGGGTTTAGGGTTTAAGGTTTTTGTTTAATAGAGTTTATGGTTTATGGTTTAGAATTTTATGCTTTAGGGTTTACGGTTTAGGGTTTAGGGTTAAGGGTTTTACGGTTAAGGGTTTAAGGTTGGTTTTAGGGTTAGGATTTTTTTTATTTTTTTATGTTTTATTTTTTAAAATTAAGTAAACTGATAGGTTTAGGTTTATTTAGTTTATTTTATTTTTATTTAGTTTAGTTAGGTTTTTTATTTTTAGTATATTTTTTAAGTTTAGTTTTAGGTTTAGGTTTATTTTTTAGTTTAGTTTTATTTTTATTTTATTTTTTAGGTTAGGTTTCATGTTTTATTTTTAGGTTTAGGTTTTTATTTTATTTTTTTAGGTTTAGGTTTTAAGTTTACATTTTAGGTTTTATTTTTTAGTTTAGGGTTTATGGTTTTTTTTTATAAAAAAATTAAAGTGATTTTAGGTTTATTTAGTTTATTTTTAATTATTTTAGTTTATTTTATTTTTTATTATTATTTAGGTTTATTTTTATTTTTTATTTAGTTTAGTTTATTTATATTAGGTTTATTTATTTTAGATTAGGTTTTTTTTCATTTTGGTTTATTTTTTAGGTTTATGTTTATTTTGTAGTATAGTTTTATTTTTATTTTATTTTAGGTTTAAGTTTTTATTAGATTTAGTTAAAGTTTGTATTTTTTTTATTTTATTTTTTTTGGTTTAGGTTTTAGGTTGTATTTTAGGTTTATTTTTAAGTTTTATTTTTTAGTTTAGGCTTAGGTTTATTTTTTACTTTATTTCTTCTGATTTAGTTTAGGTTTATGTTTAGGTTTAGTTTATTTTATGTTTAGGTTTAGGTTTTATTTATTTTATTTTGTTTATTTTAGTTTAGGATTAGGTTTATTTTATGTTGTTTATTTTATTTTTATTTTCGGTTTAGGTTTTTTTTAGTTTATGAATTAGGTGTTGTTTTTTATTTATTTTTTGGTTTATTTTTTAGGTTTAGGTTTTTATTTAGTATTTATTTTATTTTATTTCAATTTAATTTTATTTTTATTTTAGGTTTAGTTTTTATTTTTATGTTTATTTAATTTTTTTGTTAAGTTTAGGTTTTTATTTATTTTATTTTAGTTTAGATTTTATTTTCTATTTTATTTTGTCTTTTGGTTTAGGGTTAGATTTAGTTTTAGGTTTAGGTTTAGGTTTTAGGGTTTAGGGTTTATGGTTTAGGATTTTGGGATTTTGGGTTTATGGTTTAAGGTTTACTGTTTAGGGTTTAGGGTTAAGGGTTTAGGTTTTAGGTTTAAGGTTTAGGTTTTAATTTAGGGTTTAGAGTTTAAGGTTTAGGGTCTAAAGTTTTTTTAAATAAAGTTTAATGTTTAGCGTTTAGGGTTTTAGGTTTTAAGGTTTAGGGTTTAGGGTTTAGGATAAATGTTTAGGGTTTTAGGGTTTAGAGTTTAGGGTTAGGGTTTGCGGGTTTAAATAGGTTTAGGTTTAGGATTGGGGTTTTTTTTATTTTATCTTTTATTTTTTTAAATTAAGTAAATTGGTGTTTTGGTTATATAATTTATTTATTATTTATTTTAGTTTATTTTATTTTTATTTTTATTTAGATTTATTATTATTATTATTTAGTTTCTTTTATTTAGTTTAGTTTATGTTTTTATTTTAGTTTATTTTTTAGGTCTAGGTTTCGATTTAGATTTATTTTTAATTTGGATTTTTTTAGGTTTTGGTTTTATTTTTTATTTTTAGGTTTAGGTTTAGGCTTTTATTTTATTTTATTTTTGTTTACGTTTTAGGATTTTATTTTAGGTTTATTTTTGGGTTTTTTTTTAGTTTATGGTTTAGGATTTCTTTTTAAATAAGTAAATCTGTAGGTTTGGGTTTATTTAGTTTATTTCTTATTTTTTATTTAGGTTTATTTTTATTTTTTCATTTTGGTATATTGACTTTAGTTTTATTTATTTTAGTTTAGGCTTTTTTAATTTAGATTTATTTTTATTTTATTCTTTAGGTTTAGGTTTTATTTTTTATTATTAGGTTTAGGTTTAGGTTTTTATTTCATTTTTTTTAGGTTTTACGTTGATATTTTAGGTTTTTTTAGGTTTATTTTTTAGTTTAGGCTTAGGTTTATTTTTAGTTTATTTTATTTTATTTAGTTTAGGTTTAGGTTTAGGTTTAGGTTTTACTTATTTTAGTTTAGTTTATTTTAATTTAGGTTTAGGTTTATTTTATTTTATTTATTTAATTTTTATTTTAGGTTTAGGTTTTTTTAAGTTTATGATTTAGGTGTTATTTTTTATTTATTTTTAGAATTTATTTTTAGGTTTATTTTTTAGGTTTAGGTTTTTATTTAATTTTTGTTTTATTTTAGCTTAGGTTTATTTTATTTTTATTTTAGGGTTAGTTTTTATTTTACTTAGGTTTTTTATTTTTAGGTTTTTTTTAGTTTCAGTTTTTATTTATTTTATTTTAGTTTAAAGGTTGTAAGAGAAAAAATAAACTTAATTATTGTCCTAGGATTAGATGGGGACACTTAAAACACAAATAAAATATTTTAAGAGCAAGCTACAAGAAATTAAAGTTTGGGATGTTCATAAGGAAGCTTATGTGGGAAAAGTATCAAGTGCTATTAAACAAGTTGCTAAAATGTGCTTAATCAAAAGGAAAAGCTTCTTTAATAAGAATAGTTGGTGGTGGAGTCGTGTGCAAGAAAAGATAAGAAATAAGAAGCATTGTTATAAAACTTGGTTTAGATGTAAAACTTCGGAATTGGGAAAGATATAAAATGGCTAGAGATTCTAAGAAAGCAATATATGATGCAAAAAATTTAGCTTTTAGTGATTTATACAATAGATTAGATACCAAAGAAAGTGAAAGATGTATGTATAAGTTAGCCAACCAAAGAGATAGGAGAAGTAAAGACATAGTTCAAGTGAGGAGTAAGGATGAAAATAATAAAGTGCTTTTCTTAGAAAAGATATTGAAAATAGTGGATGAGGTATTTTAATAAACTTTTCAATGAAGGATCTGAAAGTATTGATTTTACATTAATACTAAACAAAAATAATTTCATTTTATCGTGGTAAATAGAAGTTAGTGAAGCTTTAAAGAAAATGAAATGTGGAAAAGCAGTAGGATAATATTCCAATAGAAGTGTGGAAATGTTTAGGAGATCAAGGAATTTCTTGGCTTACAAATCTTTTTAATGTTATTTTAAAGACTAAAAGATGCGATGAGTGGAGAAAGAGTTTGTTGGTTCCTATATTTAAGAATAAAGGTGATGCACAAGATTGTGCAAATTATAGAATTAAGTTAATGTGCCATACATTAAAATTATGGGAGAGTAATTGAGCATAGATTACGATGTGATCTGAAGTTTCTGTAGTTTGGTTTCATGCCGTAGATCTACTATGGATGCTATACATTTGTTAAGAGGTTTGATGGAGAGAAAATAAAAGGATCTACATATGATATTTATTGATTTAGAAAGCTTATGATAAAGTCTCAAGAGATGTTCTTTGGAGAGTTCTAGAACAAAAGAAGTTAATATTGGTTATATTCAAGTCATTAAGGATATATACTTACTTGTGTCCAAACACAAGGAGGATTGACAAACTATTTTCCTATTTGGATTACATCAAGGATCAACATTAAGCCCTTATCTTTTACTTTAGTTATGGATGTTCTTAAGGCATTTACAAGAAGATGTACCGGTGTATGCTTTTTTGATGACATTCTTCTTGTTGATAAGACTAGAGAGGAGTCCAAACTTAAATTATGGAGGTCAACTTTAGAGTCTAAAGGTTTTAGCAGATCTAAAGCTGAATATATGGAGTGTAATTTTAGTTGTAGAAATTTTAGTGGTAGTGTTGTGACTTTAGGTGATCAAGTCATTAATAAGAGTGAGATTGAGATATTTAGGCTCTATTGTTCAAAATGATGGTGAAATAGATGGATATTATTAGTAGAATTCAAGTTGGATGGTTTGGAGGAATGCATCCTATTATGTGATAGAAAAGTTCCACTTAAACTTAAGGAAAATTTTATAAGATGGTGGTAAGACACCAATGACTTATGGTGAGAATGTTGGCCAATAAAAGAGAAACATAAGAGTAAGTTAAGTATTTAGATGAGGATGCTCAGTGGATGAGTGGCTTTACCCTGAGATAGAATGCAAAATGAGTATGTTGGGAAAAAGTTGGAGTAGCTCAAGATAAGATTAGGGAGAGTCTTAGATGGTTTAATAAAGCGTCCGTCATGAATTGAGTAGAGTAGATGCATTAGATTTTCCTTATGTTAAGAAAGGTAGAGGTAGACCTAAAAAGTTGGTTAAGATGTATAAAAAATGATCTTAGTATACAATTAAATGAGAATTTGACACATAATAGGACACAATGGAGACGAAGGATTCATGTAGCTGACCCCACCTAGTGGGATTAAGGCTTGTTGTTGTTGTTGTTGTTGTTGTTGTAGTTTAATCTTTATTTTCTATTTTCTTTTATTTTTAAGTATAGGTTTAGGTTTCAGTTTAGGTTTTTATTTTATTTTCTTATTTAGGTTTAGGTTTTATGGTTTAGGGTTTAGTGTTTATGGTTTAATGTTTTAAGGTTTAGTGTTTAGGGTTTAAGTTTTAGGGTTTAATGTTTAGGGTTTAGGATATTTAGGGTTCAGGGGTTATTGTTTAGGTTTTAGGTTTAGGGTTTAGATTTTAATTTAAGGTTTAGGCTTTAGGGTTTAAGGCTTTTTTTAAGAGAGTTTAGGATTTGGGGTTTGGGGTTTAGGGTTTAGGGTTTAGGGTTTTAGTGTTTAGGTTTAAGCGTTTAGGGTTTACAGTTTAGGGTTTAGGGTTTTAGGGTTTATGGTTTATAATTTAAGGTTGTAGGTTTATTGTTTATGGTTTAGGGTTTAGAGTTAACATTTTTTTTATTTTTTTAATTATTTTTTTAAAATTAAGTAAAATGGTTGGTTTAAGTTTACTTAGTTCACTTTTTATTTATTTTAGTTTAATTTTGATTTTAACTTTTTATATAGGTATATTTTTATTTTTATTTAGTTTAGTTTAGGTATTTTATTTAAGTTTATTTTTTAGGTTTAGGTTTAGGTTTATTTTTAGTTTAGTTTAGCTTTTATTTTATTTTTTTAGGTTTAGGTTTTATTCTTTTGTTTTTTGGTTTAGGTTTAGGTTTTTATTTTATTTTTTTAGGTTTAGGTTTTAGGTTTTTATTTTATTTTTTAGTTTAGGTTTATTTTTATTTTTATTTTATTTTATTTTAATTAGTTTAGGTTTAGGTTTAGGTTTTATTTATTTTAGTTTAGTTTTTTTTTTAGTTTAAGTTTAGGTTTATTTTATTTTATTTATTTTATTATTATTTTTGGTTTAGTTTTTTTTTGTTTAGGGTTTAGGTTTTATTTTTTACGTTTAGGTTTTTATTATTTTTTATTTTAGGTTGATTTTATTTTTATTTTACATTTAGTTTTTATTTTATTTAAGTTTTTTATTCTTAGGTTTATTTTATTTTTTAGTTTACTTTCAATTTTTATTTATTTTATTTTAATTTATTTTTATTAGTTTATTTTATTTCATTTTTGGTTTAGGTTTAGGTTTTAGTTTAGATTTTTATTTTATTTTATTTTTATTTTATTTAGGTTTTTTAATTTATTTTATTTTTAGGTTTTTTTTAGTTTATGTTTAAGTTTTCAGGTTTTTAGGGTTTACGGTTCAGGGTTTAGGGTTTAGGGTTTAGGGTTTAAGATTTAGGTTTGTAGGGTTTAGGGTTTAGGGATTAGGGTTTAGGGTTTAGGGTGTAAAGTTTAGGGTTTAGGGTTTTAGGGTTTAGGGTTTAAGGTTTAGGGTTTCGGGTTTTAGTTTGGGTTTAGGGTTTACGATTGTAGGTTTAGGGTTTAGGGTTCAGGGTTCAGGGTTCAGGGTTCGAGTTCAAGTTTAGGGTTTATGGCTTTTTCTAATAGAGAACAAATTTAGATTAAACATTTCCTTTTTCTTAATTTTACCAACAAAGTAACACACCAAGTTTTCTAAGACACACAAGCGATGACATAGATAAAAAATGAGCACACATAGAGCAAATCCAAAACCATATATAACTAGAATCGTCTCTACTATAAAGACACAGTTCCATTAGATCGGTTGGTTCTTCATTTCTCTAGTTATCAGACCTCTCAAGTAGTGGGATCCACCATCATATCTGATCTCTCCCACCACCCATTGTAACTTTTGTCACTCCGCCTCCATAAACACTGCTTTCGACCACCACCTCCATATCTAGCACCTTGATCTTCCACCACCTATGATAAACCTCCTAGCCTCCACCACTAGATCTAGACTAAGCCTGGTTGACAGTGATGTTCCTACTGTCAAGGTTTTTCCCATTCTTAGGGTTTAGGTTTAGGTTTAGGTTTTTTAGGTTTTGGGTTTATGTTTACTTTTAATTTATTCAGTTACTTTAGGTTTAAGTTTAGGGTTTGGGAATTAAGGTTTAGGGTTTAGGGTTTAGGGTTAGGGTCTAGGGTTTAGGGTTTATGGTTTAAGGTTTAGGATTTTAGGTTTTATACTTTTAGGGTTTAGGGTTTAGGTTAGGGTTTAGGGTTCAGGGTTTAGTGTTTAAGATTTAGGGTTTACTGTTAGTTTAGGGTTTAGGGTTTAGGGTTTTAGGATTTAGGGTTTAGGTTTAGGGTTTGGGTTTAGGGTTTAGGGTTTTGGGTTTAGGGTTTAGGGTTTTAGGGTCTAGGGTTATTTAGGGTTTAAGGTTAGGGGTTTTTTTTTGGGAAAGTTAGATTTATATTACAATAAAAGGAAAATATATAATGCCCTTAAAAGGGGTAAAGCTTTAAAATTCTACTGAGCTACAAAACCTAGAGGTAAACCCCATCTAAGTACATTAGAAACAAAAGAGCAAATATAGCCCCTAAAAGGCATAAGAGAAAAAGATGGAGTAAGACTAAAACAAATCTTGAAAATTATAAAAGGATGCATCAGCAATAGTTCATGATTTCTTTGAGAAAGAAACATAAGCAAGATCCACAACAACAACACTTGGGTTGACTAAGCAATGACTATTCCCTCTGTAAAGTTCTAACTTGTAAAAGGAATCTACAGAACACTACAAAGGCAAAATTCATAGCTAAAATGATAAGGACAAAGAGAGAAAAAGGAGAGAGCTAAGAAAGAAAAGGCTCTGGCTTAGTTAGGATCATCTCAAGGGGCAACAATACATATGAGCATCCAAACTTCGTATATAAGGGTTACAATCATATGTAATGCTACCAACCAAAGAGAAGAGGTGAGTAACATCATTGCCATCATAGTCAGCATACCCATAGAGTTCAAAACCAACACATTAAACAAAGATCAACTAGCTAGCAACCAGCTAGCAGTGAAACCACCAAACAAATACCACAACAAACTAGTGCCAATAACCCAAAGAGAGGCTAGAACAAAGTCAAAACACCAACAACAGCCATTAACCAAATACCCATCCAAGCTCCAAACTAGGGAAAACTAGAACTAGCCATCAACAAACACCAAACCAACACCAATTAATAAAGAAACAATTAACAAAACTAAGATAGAAACCCTCAAGCCAAAGTCCCAACAATAAGCAGCCACCAAGCCAAACCTCAGTGAGCAACCACAATGACTAAATAGCTCAGAAATGAAACCATCAAGGAAACATAAGCCAACTAGTGCAAATCAGAAGATAAAACCACATAAAAGGGCCAAGGTAGCCACCAACCACTAGAAACCAAAAAGTCCAATCTAAAAGGATCAATAAAGTTTCAGCCAGCATAGCAAAATGCTCTACCAAATTGTCAGGTTTAGGTTTTAGATTTAGGGTTCAAGTTTTATTTTAGGGTTTAGGGTTTTTAGTTTTTTCTAATAGAGAATAAATTTAGATTCAACATTTCTTTTTTTTAATTTCATCGATAAAGTAACACACCAAGTATTCTAAGACACAAGCGATGGCATAGATAAAAAAATAAAATGCATAGCGCAAATCCAAACCATTAGATAACTAGAGTCGTCTCTACTATAAGGTCACAGTTCCATAAGCAGCAGATTAGATTGGTTGTTCTTCAATTTCTCTAGTTCCCATCAAAATCACCCCGACCTCTTGAGTAGCGGGATCCACCATCATATCCCCAATGTTTCCCTTCGCCACCACCATGGCAATAACCTCCATCGCTCCTCCTTCTGCTCCAGAACCACCCTCCACCTCCACGGCACCTCTAGAACCCTCACCACCACTATGATAACTGCCACCTCCACCTTCACCTCTACCCCCAGATCTAGACTAAGCTTAGTTGACAGTAATGTCCCTATGGTCAAGGTTTTGCTCATTTTTAAGGTTTAGGTTTATGTTTATGTTTATTTTTTAATTTATTTAGTTACTTTAGGTTTAAGTTTAGGGTTTGGGGTATAGGGCATAGGGTTTAGGGTTAGGGTTTAGGGTTTAGGGTTTAAGGTTTAGGGTTTAGGGTTTAGGGTTTTAGGGTTTAAGCTTTTAGGGTTTAGGGTTAGGGTTTTGAATTTAGGGTTTAGGGTTTTTTAAGGTTTAGGGTTCTAGGATTAGGGTTTAGGGTTTAGTGTTTAGGATTTAGGTTAAAAAAAATTAAGTAAACTGGTAGGTTTAGGTTTATTTAGTATATTTAGTTTACTTTATTTTTTATTTTATTTAGGTTTAATTTTATTTTTATTTAGTTTATTTTTTATATAAGTTTAAGTTTTTATTTTAGTTTATTTTTTTAAGTTTAGGTTTAGGTTTACTTTTTAGTTGAGTTTTATTTTATTTTATCTTTTAGGTTTAGGTTTTCTTTTTTATTTTTAGGTTTAGATTTAGGATTTTATTTTATTTTTTTAGGTTTAGGTTTTACGATTTTATTTTAGGTTTATTTTTTTGTTTTATTTTTTAGTTTAGGTTTAAATTTAGTTTTAGTTTATTTTATTTTATTTAGTTTAGGTTTAGGTTTAAGTTTAGTTTATTTTAGGTTTAGGTTTAGGTTTTAATTATTAGAGTTTAATTAATTTTAGTTTAGGTTTAGGTTTATTTTATTTTGATTATTTTATATTTATTTTAGGTTTATGTTTTGTTTTAGTTTAGGGTTTAGGTTTTCTTTTTTATTTATTTTTAGGTTTTATTTGTAAGTATATTTTTTAGGTATAGGTTTTTACTTAGTTTTTATTTTCTTTTATTTTAAGTTTATTTTATTTTTATTTTACATTTTGTTTTTATTATATTTAGTTTTTTTATTCTGAGGTTTATTTTAATTTTATTTGTTTAGTTTAAATTTTTATTTTTAAATTTAGTTTATTTTTTTAGGTTCAGGTTTAAGTTTTTGTTTATGTTTTTATTTTATTTTATTTTATTTATTTTATTTAGGATTAAGCTTTTTAATTTATTTTATTTTTAGGTTTTATTTAGTTTAGGTTTAGGTTTCTAGGTTTTTAAGGTGTACGGTTTCAGGCATATGGTTAGGGTTTAGGATTTACGGTTTAGGGTTTTAGGGTTTCAGGTTCTAGGGTTTAGGGTTTAGGGTTTAGTGTTTAGGCTTTAGGGTTTAGGGTTCTTAGGGTTTAAGTTTAGGGTTTAGG
Organism: Cymbidium sinense; assembly: GCA_021442155.1. Lineage (NCBI taxonomy): Eukaryota > Viridiplantae > Streptophyta > Magnoliopsida > Asparagales > Orchidaceae > Cymbidium > Cymbidium sinense. The sequence continues at coordinate 84,126,310 of CM038222.1, forward strand.
GTTAGCTTAGGGGTTAGGTTTAGATTAGGGTTTAAGATTTAGGGTTTAGGGTTTAGGGTTTAAGGTTTAAGATTTTAGGGTTTAGGGTTTAGGGATTAGGGTTTAGGGTTTCATAGGGTTTAGGGTTTAGGATTTAGGATGTAGTGTTTAGGGCTTAGCGTTTTGGCATTTAAGGTTTTTTTTTAAATTAAGTAAATTAGTAGGTTTAGGTTTATTTAGTTTTTTTAGCTCAGTTTATATTTTTATTTAGGTTTATTTTTTATTTTGTTTAGTTAAGTCAATTTATTTTATTTTAGGTTTTTTATTTTAGTTTATTTATTAGGTTTAGGTTTAGATTTCATTTTTATTTTTAGTTTAGTTTTATTTTTATTTTATTTTCTAGGTTTAGGTTTATTTTTTATTTTTAAGTTTAGGTTTAGGTTTTTATTTTATTTTTTTAGGTTTAGGTTTTAGGTTTTTATTTTTGGTTTATTTTTAGGTTTTATTTTTTATTTTAGATTTAGTTTTATTTTTTAGTTTATTTTATTTTATTTAGTTTAGGGTTTAAGTTTAGTTTATTTTAGGTTTTGTTTAGGTTTAATTTATTTTAGTTTAGTTTAATTTAGTTTAGGTTTAAGTTTATTTTATTTTGTTTATTTTATTTTTATATTAGGTTTAAGTTTAGTTTTTTAATTTAGGGTTTACTTTTTTTTCATTTAATTTTAGGTTTATTTTTCTGGATTAGGTTTTTATTTAGTTTTTATTTTATTTTATTTTTTGGTTTTTTTAGTTTTAATTTTATGTTTAGTTTTTATTTTATTTAGGTTTCTTATTCTTAGATTCATTTTATTTTTAAGTTTTGTTCAGGTTTTTATTTATTTTATTTTAGTTTATTTTTAAGTTTTAAATTTTTTTATTTTTAGGTTTAGGTTTAGGTTTAGTTATAGTTTAGGATTTTATTTTTTTTATTTTATATTTTATTTAGGTTTACATTTTTTATATATTTTATTTTGAGGTTTAGCTTTTTGGGTTTTTAGGGTTTAGAGTTTAGGGTTTAGGGTGTTAGGGTTTATGGTTTAGAGTTAGGGATTAGGGTTTTGTGTTTAGGCTTTAGGGTTTTGAGGGTTTAGGGTTTTTGGTTTAGGATTAGTGTTTTTTTTTAAATTAAGTAAACCTGTAGGTTTAGGTTAATTTAGTTTATTTTATTCTTTATTTATATTTATGTTTATTTTTAATTTCTATTTAGTTTAGTTTATTTATTTTAGTTTATAGTTTAGGTTTAGGTTTATGTTTAGGTTTACTTTTTAGTTGAGTATTTTTTTTAGGTTTCTGTTTATTTTTTACTTTTAGCTTTAGGTTTATGTTTAGGTTTTGGTTTTTATTTTATTTTTTTAGGTTTAAGTTTTAGATTTTTATTTTAGGTTTATTTTTAGTTTATTTTATTTTATTTATCTTAGGTTTAGAGTTAGGTTTAGGTTTTATTTATTTTAGTTTAGGTTTAGGTTTATTTTATTTTTATTTTAGGTTTAGGTTTTTTTTTTAATTTAGGGTTTAGGTTTTATTTTTTATTTATTTTTTGTTATAATTTTTTAGTTTTAGGATTTTATTTAATTTTCATTTTATTTTATTTTAGGTTTATTTTAGGTTTTATTTATTTTAGTTTAGGTTTAAGTTTATTTTATTTTGTTTACTTTAGGTTTAGGTTTTTATTTTCTAGTTTAGGGTATAGGTTTTACTTTTTTTTTATTTTGAGGTTTTATTTTTAGGTATAGTTTTTAGGATTGGGTTTTTATTTAGTTTTTATTCTATATTATTTTAGATTTATTTTATTTTTATTTTATTTTAGGTTTTATTTTATTTAGGATTTTTTATTTTTAGGTTTATTTTATTTTTTTTAGCATAGTTTAGGTTTATTTTATTTTATTTTATTTATTTTTTATTTTTAGGTTTAGGTTTTGGTTTAGGTTTAGGTTTTAGTTTAGGTTTTTATTTTTTTTATTTTTTTATTTATGTTTAGGTTTTTTTATTTATTTTATTTTTAGGTTTTATTTAGTTTAGGTTTAGTTTTTTAGGTTTTTAGGTTTTTAGGGTTTTGAGTTTATGGTTTAAGGTTTTGGGTTTAAGATTTTATAGGGTTTAGAGTTTAGGATTTAGTGTTTATGGTTTAGGGTTTTGCGTTTAGTTTTTTTTTTAAATTAAGTAAACTGGTAGGTTTAGGTTTATTTTTTTATTTAGATCAAAAATGAGCACGCATAGAGAAAATAAAAAACACTAGATAACTAGAATCGTCTTTATTGTAAAGATATAATTCCATAAGTAGTTGATCGAATTGGTCGTTCTTTAGTTTCTCCAGTTCCCATCAGAACCACCACACTGTCAGTAGCGAGGATCCACCATCATATCCCGATTTCTCCCTCACCACCACCATTATCACCTTCCACTGCCTCCATAACCACCCTTTCTCTGCCTCCAAATCCAGGACTTACAGATCCCCACCACCATTGCGATAGCATTACATCATTTGCCTCCCTTGGATCTAAGCGAGCTGGTTGATGATGTTCCTACCATCAAGGTTCTGCCCATTCTTAGGGTTTAGGTTTACTTTTTAATTTAGATAGTTACCTTAGGTTTATGTTTAGGGCTTGGGGTTTAGGGTTTAAGGTTTAGGGTTAGGGTTTACGGTTTAGGGTTTAGGGTTTAGGGTTTAGGGTTTCAGATTTTAGGGTTTATCGATAGGATTTAGAGTACAGGGTTTAGGGTTTCTTAAGATTTAGGGTTTAGTGTTTAGGGTTTAGGATTTAGGGCTTATGGTTTTTTTTTTTTAAATTAAGTAAATTGGTAGGTTTAGGTTTATTTATTTTATTTAGTTTATTTAGTTTATTTTTATTAATTTTATTTTGTTTTATTTTATTTATTTTAATTTAGGTTAATTTTTTATTTTTATTTAGTTTAGTATATTTATTCTAGGTTTATTTATTTTAGTTTAGGATTTTTATTTTAGTTTATTTTTTTAAGTTTAGGTTTAGGTTTTGGTTTATCTTTTAGTTTAGTTTTATTTTTATTTTATTTTTTAGTTTTAGGTTTTATTTTTTTAGGTTTAGGTTAGGTTTTTATTTTATTTTTTCAGGTTTAGGTTTTAGGTTTTTATTTTAGGTTTATTTTTAGGTTTTATTTTTTAATTTAAGTTTAAGTTTATTTTTAGTTTATTTTATTTTATTTAGTTTAGCTTTAGGTTTAGGTTTAGTTTATTTTAGGTTTAGGTTTAGGTTCTATTTATTTTAGTTTAGGTTTAGGCTTACTTTAATTTTATTATAGGTTTAGGTTTTTTTTTGGATTAGGGTTTAGGTTTTATCTTTTTTTATTTATTTTTAGGTTTTTTTAGTTTTTATTTGATTTTATTTTAGGTTTATTTTATTTTTATTTTAGGTTTAGTTTTTATTTTATTTAGGTTTTTTATTTTTTAATTTGGTTTAGATTTTTATTTATTTAATTTTATTTTATTTTTTTTCTTTTTAGGTTTAGATTGAGGTTTTACTTTATGTTTTTATTTTTTTATTTTGGTTTAGGTTTATTTATTTATTTTATTTTTATGTTCTACTTAGTTTAGATTTAGTTTTTTGGTTTTCAAAGTTTAGGGTTTAAGGTTTAGGCTTTAGGGTTAGTTTAGTATTTAGGGTACGGGTTTTAGGTTTAGGGTTGTAGGTTTTATGGTTTAGGATTTAGGGTTTATGATTTAGGGTTTAGGGTTTGGGGTTTGGGGTTTAGGGTTTAGGATTTTAGGGTTTAGGGTTTAGGGTTTAGGGTTAGGGTTTTTATTTTATTTTATTTTATATTTCTTTATTTAGGGTTTAGGATTTAGGGTTAGTTTATTATTTGGGGTTGTAGGTTTAGGGTTTAGCGTTTAGGATTTAGGGCTTAGGGTTTAGGGTTTAGGGTTTAGGGTTTTTTTAGATTAAGAAAACTGATAGGTTTAGGTTTATTTAGTTTATTATTTAGTTATTTTAGTTTATTTTATTTTTTATTTTTATATAAGTTTATTTTTTTCTATTCAATTTATTTTCATATTATTGTTTGTAGTTTATGTTTTTTTATTTTAGTTTATCTTTTAGGTTTATGTTTATTTTCATTTTTTAGTTTAGTTTTATATTTATATTATTTTTTAAGTTCAGGTTTTATTTTTTATTTTTAGGTTTAGGTTTAGGTTTTTGTTTTTATTTTATTTTTTTAGGTTTAGTTTTAGATTTTTATTTTATGCTTAATTTTAGGTTTAGGTTTATTTTTAGCTTATTTGATTTTATTTAGTTTACGGTTTAGGTTTAGTTTAATTTAGGTTTATGTTAAGGTTTTATTTATATTAGTTTACTTTATCTTAATTTAGGATTAGGTTTATTTTATTTTGTTTATTTTAGGTTTAGGTTTTCTTTTTAGTTTATGGTTTAGGTTTTATTTATTATTTACTTTTAGGTTTATTTTATTTTTATCTTATGTTTAGTTTTTATTTTATTTAGGTTTTTAATTTTTTAGGTTTATTTTATTTTTATAGTTTAGTCTAGTTTTTTTTTTATTTTATTTTAGTTTAGTTTTTATTTTTTAATTTATTTTAATTTTAACTTTAGAATTAGGTTTATGTTCAAGTTTAAGTTTAAGTTTTAGTTGAGGTTTTTATTTTATTTTCTTTTCGTTTAGGTTTTGTTTTAAAAATTTTTTTTAGGTTTTATTTAGTTTAGGTTTACGTTTTTAGGATTTTAGGGTTTAGGGTTTTGGGTTTAGGGTTATAGGTTTTAGGGTTGAAGGATAAGGGTTTTGGGTTTAGGGTTTAGGATTTAAGGTTAGTGTTTATTTTTATTTTTTATTTAGGGTTTAGGGTTTAGGGTTAGTTTAGGGCTTGGGGTTTAGGGTTTAGTGTTGTAGGTTTAGGTTGTAGGTTTAGGGTTAGTTTTAGGGTTTAGGGTTTGGGGTTGTAGGTTTATGGATACTTTTAGGGTTAGGGATTTTTTTCATTTTTTTTATTTTCTTTAAATTAATTTAACTGGTAGGTTTAGGTTTATTTAGTTTACTTTTTATTTATTTTAGTTAATTTTATTTTTATTTTGATTTGGGTTTATTTTTATTTTTATTTTCCTAAGTTCATTTAATCTAGGTTTATTTATGTTAGTTTAGGTTTTTATTTTAGTGTATTTTTTAGGTTTAGGTTTAGATTTATGTTTATTTTTTACGTTAGTTCTATTTTTATTTTATTATTTAGGTTTAAGTTCTATCTTTTATTTTTAGGTTTAGGTTTTAGGTTTTTATTTTAGGATTATTTTTAGGTTTTATTTTTTAGTTTAGGTTTAGGTTTAGTTTTGGTTTATTTTATTTTATTTAGTTTAAGTTTAGGTTAAAGTTTAGTTCATTTTAGGTTTAGGTTTATGTTTTATTTATTTTAGTTTAGGTTTAGGTTTATTTTATTTCTATTTTAAGTTTAGGTTTTTTTTTAGTTTAGGGTTTAGGCTATATTTTTTATTTATTTTTTGGTTTTATTTTTTAGGGTTAAGGTTTTATTTAGTTTTAATTATATTTTACTTTAGCTTTATTTCATTTTTATTTTAGGTTTAGTTTTTATTTTATTCAGGTTTTTAATTTTTTTAATTTAGTTTAGGTTTTTATTTATTTTATTTTAGTTTAGTTTTTATTTTTTTATTTTATTCAGGTTGTAGTTTATGTTTTTATTTTAATTTATTTTTTTATTTTATTTAAGTTTGGGTTATTTATTTATTTATTTTTATGTTTTATGTAGTTTATGTTTTAGGTTTTTATTTTAGGTTTATTTTTAAGTTTTATTTTTTAATTTATGCTTAGAGTTATTTTTAGTTTATTTTATTCATTTTAGGGTTTAGGTTTAGTTTATTTTAGGTTTAGGTTTTAATTATTTTAGTTTAAGTTTGGGTTTATTTTATTTTATTCTTATTTTAGGTTTAGGTTTTTTTTTTAGTTTAGGGTTTTGATTTTATTTTTATTTATTTTTAGGTTTAGATTTTTATTTAGTTTTATTTTATTTATAGTTTTTATTCTTAGGTTTTTTTGTTTAGTCTAAATTTTTATTTATTTGATTTCAATTTATTTTTATTAGTTTATTTTATTTTATTTTTAGGTTTTGGTTTATTTATTTATTTTATTTTTAAGTTTTAATTAGTTTATGTTTAAGTTTTTAGGTTTTTAGGGTTTAGGGTTTAGGGTTTAGGATTTTAGGGTTTAGAGTTTTAAGATTTAGGGTTTAGGGTTAGGGTTTAGGGTTTAGTGTTTAGGATTTAGGGTTTAGGGTTAGGGTTTAGGGTTTAGTGTTTAGGATTTAGAGTTTAGGGTTTTTAGGGTTTACGATTTAGGGTTTAGGGTTTTGAGTTTGGGTAGGGTTTAGGGGTTGTAGGTTTTATGGTTTGGGGTTTAGGGTTTAGGGTTTAGGTATAGTTTATTTTAGGTTTAGGTTTAGGTTTAGGTTTTATTTATTTTAGTTTAGTTTACTTTTGTTTAGATTAAGGTTTATTTTATTTTGTTTATTTCATGTTTAGGTTTTTAGTTATTTTTTATTTGATTTTATTTTAGGTTTATTTTAATTTTATTTTACATTTACTTATTATTTTATTTAGGCTTTTTTAGGTTTATTATAATTCTTAGCTTAGTTCAGGTTTTTATTTATTTTATTTTTTATATTATTTTAATCTTAGGTTTAGGTTTAGGTTTAGGTTTAAGCTTTAGTTTAAGTTTTTATTTTATTTTATTTTATTCTTTATTTAGGTTTAGGTTTTTTATTTATTTTATCTTTAGGTTTTGTTTAGTTTAAGTTTAGTTTTCTAAATTTTTTAGGTTTAGAGTTTAGGGTTTAGGGTTTAAGCTTTACGATTAGGGTTTATGTTTAAGGTTGTAGGTTTTTGGGTTTGGGGTTTAGGGTTTAGGTTTTAGGGTTTTGGGTTTTGGGTTTAGGGTTTCGGGTTTAGGGTTAGTTTTAGGGTTTAGGGTTAGGGTTTTTATATGTTAAGTAAACTAATAGGTTTAGATTTATTTGGTTTTTCTTTTATTTATTTTAGTATATTTTATTTCTTATTTTTATTTATGTTTATGTTTATTTTTATTTTTATTTAAGTTTTTATTTAGTTTTTATTATATTTTATTTTATGTTTATTTTACTTTTAATTTATTTAGGTTTTTATTTGTTAGGTTAGTTTTGGTTTTTATTTATTTTAGTTTTGTTTAGTTTTTATTTTTTATTTTATTTTCTTTTTAAGTTTAGGTTTAGGTTTAGGTTAGGTTTATGTTTTTATTTTATTTTATCTTTTATTTTATTTTGGTTTATGTTTTTTATTTATTTTATTTTTAGGTTTTATTTAATTTAGGTTTAAGTTTTTAGCTTTTTAGCATTTAGGGTTTAGGGTTTAGGGTTTAGGGTTTAAGATTTAGGGTTTAGGGTTTAGGGTTTAATGTTTACGGTTAGCTTAGGGTTTATGATTAGTTTAGGGTTTAGGGTTTAGGGTTGCAGGTTTAGGGTTATATGTTTAGGGTTCGGGGTTTAGGTTAGTTTTAGGGTTTAGGTTTTAGGGTTTTATGGTTCGGGGTTTAGTGTTTAAGGTTTAGGGTTTAGGGTTAATGATTTAGAGATTTAGGGTTTTAGGATTTAGGGTTTAGGATTAGGGTTTAGGGTTTAGGGTTTAGTGTTTAGGGTTTAGTGTTTAGGGTTTAAAGTTTAGGGTTTAGGGTTTTGGATTTTGGATTTTGGGTTTTGGGTTTTAGGTTTTAGGGTTTTGGCTTTAGGGTTTAGTGTTGTATGTTTAGGGTTTAAGGTTTAGGCTTAAATTTTATTTTTTATGATTTAAGGTTATGGTTTTTTTTAGGGATTAGGGTTTAAGGGGTTTTAGGTTTAGGGTTCAAGTTTTAGTTTAGGTTTATTTTTAAAATAAGTAAACTAGTAGGTTTTGGTTTTTTTAGTTTAATTTTAGGGTTTAGGTTTAGCTTAGGGTTTTGGGGGTTTTTTTTATTTTTAAATTAAGTAAACTAGAAGGTTTAGGTTTATTTTGTTTATTTTTTTATTTATTTTAGTTTTATTTTAATTTTTATTTTGGTTTATTTTTTTATTTTTATTTAGTTTAGTTTATTTGTTTTAGGTTTATTTTTTAGAATTAGATTTAGGTTTATGCCTTTTTTTAGTTTAATTTTATTTTTATTTTATTTTTTAGGTTAAGGTTCTATTTTTTTATTTTTAGGTTTAGGTTTAAGTATCTATTTTCTTTTTTAGGTTTAGGTTTTAGGTTTTTATTTTAGGTTTATTTTCAAGTTTTAGTTTTTTAGTTTAGGTTTAGGTTTTCTTAGTTTATTTTATGGTATTTAGGGTTTAGGTTAGGTTTAAGTTTAGTTTATTTTAGGTTTATGTTTAGGTTTTATTTATTTTAGTTTAGATTATTTTAAGGTTTTTTATTTTAATTTATTTTATTTTATCTAGTTCAAGTTTAGTTTATTTTAGGTTTTGGTTCAAGTTTTATTTACTTTAGTTTAGTTTATTATAGTTTAAGTTTAGGTTTATTTTATTTTGTCTAATTTAATTATTTATCTTTTTAAAGTTAAGTAAACTGATATGCTTACATTTATTTAGTTCATTTTTTATTTATTTGAGTTTATTTTATTTTTTAATTTTTATTTAGTTTCTTTTTTAGGTTTAGGTTTTAGTTTAGGTTTAGTTTTTAGTTCAATTTTATTTTTTTGATTTAGATTATAATTTTTATTTTTAGGTTCAGGTTTAGGTTTTTATTTTATTTTTTTAGGTTTAGGTTTTAGGTTTCTATTTTAGGTTTATTTTTAGATTTTAATTTTTAGTTTAGGTTTTGGTTTCGTTTATTTTAGGTTTAGGTTTTGGTTTTATTTATTTAAGTTTAGTTTATTTTAGTTTAGGTTTATTTTTTTTGTTTATTTTAGCTTTAGGTATTTTTTTTAAGTTTAGGGTTTAGGATTTAGGGTTGTAGGTTTTATGGTTTGGTGTTTAGGGTTTAGGATTTAGGTTTTAAGCTTTAGGGTTTAGGGTTCAAGGGTTTAGGGTTTATGGTTTAGGGTTTAGAGTTTTAGGATTTATGGTTTAGGGTTTATGGTTAGTTTTAGGGATTAGGGTTATGGTTTTTTTAATTTTTTTTATTTTTTTATTTTTATGTTAAGTAAACTAGTAAGTTTAGGTTTATTTAGCTGATTTTTATTTATTTTACATTATTTTACTTTTTTTATTTAGGTTTATTTTTTATTTTTATTTAGTTAATTTATTTATTTTAGAATTATTTATTTTAGTTTTGGTTTTTTATTGCAGTTTCTTTTTAGATTTAGGTTTTGGTTTAGGTTTACTTTTTTTTTTATTTTATTTTATTTTATTTTATTTTATTTATTTATTATTATTAGGTTTATTTTATTATATTTAGGTTTAGGTTTTAGGTTTAGTTTATTTTAGGTTTTAGGTTTATTTAGTTTAGGGTTTATTTTTTAGTTTATTTTATTTAGTTTAGGTTTAGGTTTAGGTTTAATTTTAGGTTTAGGTTTAGGTTTATTTTTTTTAGTTTTTTTATTTTTTTTTTTATTTTTTTTATATTTTAGTTAGTAGGTTTAGGGTTTATTTAGTTTATTTTAATTTATTTTAGGTTTTTATTTTTTTAGTTTAGGTTTTTTATTTATATTTTTTATTTAGTTTTTATTTTATTTTATTTTAGGTTTAATTATTTTTTTATTTTAGGTTTAGTTTATTTTATTTTTTTTTTATTTTTTTTTATTTTTTGGTTTTTTATTTATTTTATTTATTTTATTTTATTTTTTATTTATTTTTTTTTTAGGTTTATTTTATTTTAGTTTATTTTTTTATTTATTTTTTTATTTTATTTAGTTTTTTATTTTATTTTTATTTTTTAGTTTAGTTTATTTTTAACATTTTAGGTTTAGGGTTTTATTTTAGGTTTAGGTTTATTATTTTGTTTAGGGTTTAGTTTAGGTTTAGTTAGTTTATTTTAAGTTTAGGTTTAGGTTTAAGTTTGGTTTTAGTTTAGGTTTAAGTTTAGGTTTAGGGTTTTTAGGTTTAGGGTTTAGGTTTAATAGTTAGGTTTAGGTTTAGGTTTTAGGTTTAAGTTTTAAGTTTTAGTTTAGGTTTTATTTGATTTAGTTTTAGGATTAGTTTAGGGTTTAGGTTTTAGTTTTAGTTAGGGTTTTATAGTTTTAGTTTAGGGTTTAGGGTTTAGGGTTTTGGGTTTTGGGTTTGGGGTTTAGGGTTTTAGGGTTTCAGCTTCAAGGTTTAGGGTTTAAGTTTTTTTTAATGGTTTAGGGTTAGGGTTTTTTTAAGGTTTTGGGTTTATGGTTTAGGGTTTAGGGTTTAGGTTTTAGGTTAAGGGTTCAGGTTTTAGTTTAGGTTTATTTTTAAAATATGTAAACTGGTAGGTTTTGGATTTTTTTTTAGTTTATTTTTAGGGTTTAGGGTTTAGGTATTAGGGTTAGCTTAGGGTTTACTATTTTTTTAAAAAAATTAAGTAAACCAATAGGTTTAGGTTTATTTAGTTTAATTTTTATTTATTTTAGTTTATTTTATTTTTTTATTTTTATATGGGTTTATTTTTATGTTTATTTAGTTTGGTTTATTTATTTAGGTTTATTTATTTTAGTTTATTTTTTAGGTTTAGGTTAAGGTTTAGGTTTATTTTTTAGTTTAGTGTTATTTTTATTGTATTTTTTAGGTTTAGGTTTTATTTTTTTTATTTTTAGGTTTCTATTTTCTTATTTAGGTTTAGGTGTTAGTTTTTTATTTCAGGTTTATTTTTCAAGTTTTATTTTTTAGTTTAGGTTTAGGTTTATTTTTAGTTTATTTTATGTTATTTAGGGTTTAGGTTTAGGCTTTGTTTATTTTGGGTTTAGGTTTAGGTTTAGGTTTTATTTATTTTAGTTTAGTTTGTTTTAAGATTTTATTTATTATAGTTATATTTTATTATATTTTGTTTAGGTTTTGGTTTAGGTTTAGTTTATTTTAGGTTTAGGTTTAAGTTTTATTTATTTTAGTTTAGTTTATTATAGTTTAGGTTTAGATTATTTTATTTTGTTTATTATAATTATTTATCTTTTTTAAAATTAAGTAAACCAGTAGGCTTAGATTTATTTAGTTTATTTTTTATTTTTTATAGTTTATTTTATTTTTATTTTTATTTAATTTAGTTTATTTATTTTAGATTTATTTATTTTAGTTTTGGTTTTTAATTTTAGTTTATTTTTTAGGTTTAGGTTTATTTTTTAGTTGAGTTTTATTTTTATTTCATTTTTTAGGTTTAGGTTTTATTTTATTTTTTTAGGTTTAGGTTTATTTTTAGGTTTTATTTTTTAGTTTATGTTTATATTTATTTTTAATTTAGTTTATTTTTTTAGTTTAGGTTTAAGTTTAGGTTTATGTTATTTAGGTTTAGATTTAGGTTTTATTTATTTTAGTTTATTTTATTTTAGTTTAGGTTTAAGTTTATTTCATTTTATTTATTTTAGGTTTTGGTTTTTTTTAAGTTTAGGGTATAGGGTTTAAGGTTTAGGGTTTAGGGTTGTAGGTTTTAGGGTTTGGGGTTTAGGGTTTAGGGTTTTAGGATTTATGGTTTAGGATTTAGAGTTTAAAGTTTATGGTTTTAGGGTTTAGGGTTTAGGGTTCAGTGTTGTAGGTTTAGGGTTTAGGGTTTAGGTTTAGGATTTTTTTTTTATTTCTTATTTTTTATGTTAAGTAAACTAGTAGGTTTAATTTTATTTAGTTTATTTTTTTTATTTTAGATTATTTTAGTTTTTTTATTTAGGTTTATTTTTATTTTCATTTTTATTTAGGTTTGTATTTAGTTTTTATTTTATTTAATTTTAAGTTTATTTTATTTTTATTTTAGGTTTAGTTTTTATTTAATTTATGCTTTATGTTTTTTTTCTTTAGTTTTGGTTTTTATTTATTTTATTTTAGTTTATTTTTCATTTTTTATTTTTTTATTTTTAGGATTAGGTTTAGGTTTTAGTTTATGTTTTTTTTTGTTTAGGTTTATTTATTTTTTTCTTAGGTTTTACTTAGTTTAGGTTTTATTATTTAGCTTTTTAGGGTTTCGGGCTAGTTTAGGGTTTAGATTTAGAGTTTAGGGTTTAGCGTTAAGGGTTAAGGTTTTAGGATTAGCTTAGAGTTTAAGTTCAGTTTAGGGTTTAAGGCTTTTAGGGTTTAAGGTTCATGGTTGCAAGTTTAGGCTTATAGGTTTAGGATTTAGGTTAGGTTTAGGGTTAGTGTTAGGGTTTAAGGTTTATGGTTTTTAGGTTTTTAGTGTTTAGGTTTTAGTGTTTAAGATTTAGGGTTTAGGGCTTAGGATTTAGGGTTTAGGGTTTTAGGGTTTAGGATTTTGAGTTTATCTAGTTTAGGTTTAGTGTTTGCTTTAAGTTTAGGTTCTTAGTGTTTAGTTTAAGGTTTAAGTTTATATTTTAGTTTAGAGTTTAGGTTTAGGTTTTAGGTTTTAGGTTTTAGGTTTAGGTTTAGGTTTTGTCAGGGTTTAGAGCTAGGTTTAGAGTTTAGGTTTAGGTTAGGGTTCTTTTTAGTTTAGTTTAGTTTTAAGGTTTTAGTTTAGTTCAAGTTTTAGAGATTTATTTATAAATATATCTTAGAGTTTTAGTTTTATTTAGGGTTTTAGGTTAAGGTTTTAGGTTTAGGGTTTTGGGTTTTAGTTTGGGATTTAGGGTTTAGGTTTACTTGAGTTTAGTTTAGGTCTTTTATGGTTTAGGTTAGTTTTAGTTTTAGGTTTAGGTTTAGGTTTAGGTTTTGTTAGGTTTTAGAGTTTATTTTTTAAAACTTTAGTTTTGGATATTTTTTTAGTTTATTTTTAGGGTTTAGGGTTTAGGGATTAGGGTTAGCTTAGGGTTTACTAATTTTTTTAAAAAAAAGTAAGTAAACCAATAGGTTTAGGTTTATTTAGTTTAATTTATATTTTTTTAATTTATTTTATTTTTTTTATTTTTATATGGGTTTATTTTTTATTTTTATTTGGTTTGGTTTATTTATTTAGGTTTATTTATTTTAGTTTATTTTTTAGGTTTATGTTAAGGTTTAGGTTTATTTTTTAATTTAGGGTTATTTTTATTTTATTTTTCAGGTTTATGTTTTATTTTTTTTATTTTTAGGTTTCTATTTTCTTATTTAGGTTTAGGTTTTAGTTTTTTATTTCAGGTTTATTTTTCAGGTTTTATTTTTTAGTTTAGGTTTAGGTTTATTTTTAGTTTATTTTATGTTATTTAGGGTTTAGGTTTAGGTTTAGTTTATTTTAGCTTTAGGTTTAGGTTTTGTTTATTTTAGGTTTAGGTTTAGGTTTTATTTATTTTAATTTAATTTTTTTTAAGATTTTATTTATTATAGGTATATTTTATTATATTTAGTTTAGGTTTTGGTTTAGGTTTAGTTTATTTTAGGTTTAGGTTTAAGTTTTATTTATTTTAGTTTAGTTTATTATAGTTTAGGTTTAGTTTATTTTATTTTGTTTATTATAATTATTTATGTTTTTAAAATTAAGTAAACTGCAAGTCTTAGATTTATTTAGTTTATTTTTTATTTTTTTTAGTTTATTTTTTCTATTTTAATTTAGGTTTATTTTTTATTTTTATTTAGTTTAGTTTATTTAGTTTAGATTTATTTATTTTAGTTATGGTTTCATATTTTAGTTTATTTTTTAGGTTTAGGTTTTTTAGTTTAGATTATATTTTATTTTATTTTTAGGTTTAGGTTTATTTTAGGTTTTATTTTTTTATGTTTATGTTTAATTTACTTTATTTTTTAGTTTAGGTTTAAGTTTAGGTTTATGTTATTTAGGTTTAGGTTTAGGTTTTATTTATTTTTGTTTATTTTATTTTAGTTTAGGTTTAAGTTTATTTCATTTTGTTTATTTTAGGTTTTGGTTTTTTTAAGTTTAGGGGATAGGGTTTTTCTATTTTTTTGTTATTTTTATTTTTTTTATTAGGGTATAGTGTTTAGGGTTGAGGGTTTAAGGTTTAGGGTTTAGGGTTGTAGGTTTTAGGGTTTGGGGTTTAAGGTTTAGATTTTAGGGTTTAGGGTTTTAGGGTTTATGGTTTAGGGTTTAGAGTTTAGGGTTTAGGGTTTTAGGGTTTAGGGTTTAGGGTTCAGTGTTGTAGGTTTAGGGTTTAGGGTTTAGGTTTAGGATTTTTTATTATTTATTTTTTATGTTAAGTAAACTAGTAGGTTTAGGTTTATTTTATTTATTTTTTTTATTTTAGATAATTTTACTTTTTTATTTAGGTTTATTTTTATTTTCATTTATATTTAGGTTTTTATTTAGCTTTTATTTTATTTAATTTTAAGTTTATTTTATTTTTATTTTAGGTTTAGTTTTTATTTTATTTAGGTTTTTGTTTTTTTTTCTTTTGTTTTGGTTTTTATTTATTTTATTTTGGTTTATTTTTTTAGTTTTTAAGATTAGGTTTAGGTTTTAGTTTATATTTTTTTTGTTTAGGTTTATTTATTTATTTTTCTTAGGTTTTACTTAGTTTAAGTTTAATTATTTAGCTTTTTAGGGTGTCGGGTTAATTTAGGGTTTAGATTTAGGGTTTAGGGTTTAGCGTTAAGGGTTAAGGTTTTAGGATTAGCTTAGGGTTTAGGTTTAGTTTAGGGTTTAGGATTTAGGGTTTAAGGCTTTTACGGTTTAAGGTTTATGGTTGCAAGTTTAGGCTTATAGGTTTAGGATTTAGAGTTCAGGGTTTAGGGTTAGTTTTAGGGTTCAGGGTTTATGGTTTTTAGGTTTTTAGTATTTAGGTTTTAGTGTTTATTTAGGTTTTTTAGATTTAGTTTAGGTTTTAGGTTTAGGTTTTGAGTTTAGGTTTAGGTTTAGGAGGTTTAGGCTTTAAGTTTAAGGTTCTTAGTGTTTATGATTTAGGGTTTAGGTTTATGGTTTATGATTTAGGGTTTAGGGTTTAGGGTTTTGGGTTTTAGGCTTTGGGTTTAGGGTTTTAGGGTCTTTTCTTTAGGGTTTAGGGTTGTAGGTTTAGGGTTTAGGGTTAGGGTTCTTTTTTATAGTTTAGGGTTAAGGTTTTTTTTAAGGTTTTAGGTTTAGGGTTTGGGGTTTAGGTTTTAGGATTAGGTTTCAGGTTTTAGTTTAGGTTTATTTGTAAAATATGTAAACTCAGAGGTTTTGGTTTTTTTTTTAGTTTATTTTTAGAATTTAGGGTTTAGGGTTTAAGATTAGCTTAGGTCTTACAATTTTTTTTTTAATTAAGTAAACCAGTAGATTTAGGTTTATTTAGTTTATTTTTTTATTTATTTTAGTTTATTTTATTTTTTATTCTTATTTAGTGTTTATTTTTTATTTTTATTTAGTTTAGTTTATTTATTTTAGGTTATTTATTTTAGTTTATTTTAGGTTTAGGTTTAGTTTTAGGTTTATTTTTAATTTAGTTTAATTTTAATTTTATTTTTTAGGTTTAGGTTTTATTTTTTATTTTTAGGTTTCAGTTTAGGTTTTTATTTTACTATTTAGGTTTAGGTTTTAAGTTTATTTTTAGATTTTATTTTGTTGTTTAAGTTTAGATTTATTTTTTAGTTTGTCTTTATATTTATTTTTAATTTAGTTTATTTTATTTAATTTAAGTTTAGGAATAGCTTTGGGTTATTTTAGGTTTAGGTTTTATTTATTTTAGTTTATTTTATTTTAGTTTAGGTTTAAGTTTATTTTATTTTGTTTATTTTAGGTTTTGGTTTATTTTAAGTTTAGGGTTTTGGATTTGGTGTTTAGGGTTTAGGGTTTAGGGTTGTATGTTTTAGGGTTTGGGGTTTAGGGTTTAGATTTTAGGGTTTAGGGTTTTAGGGTTTAGTGTTTAGGGTTTAGGGTTTAGGGTTTAAGGTTTTAGGGTTTATGGTTTTGGGTTTAGTGTTGTAGGTTTAGGGTTTATGGTTTAGGGTTTAGGGTTTATGGTTAGGATTTTTTTAATTTTTTTTAATTTTTATGTTAAGTAAACTAGTAGGTTTAGGTTTATTTAGTTTATTTTTTATTTATTTTAGTTTAGTTTAATTTCTTATTTAGGTTTATTTTTATTTAGGTTTTTATTTTATTTTTATTTTGTTTTATTTTAAGTTTTTTAATTTTATTTTAGGTTTAGTTTTTATTTTATTTAAATTTTTTATTTTTTTCTTTAGTTTTGGTTTTTATTTATTTTATTTTAGTTTTATTTTTATTTTTTATTTTTTTATTTTTAGGTTTAGGTTTAGGTTTTAGCTTATGTTTTTATTTTATTTTATTTGATTATTTTATTTTGGTTTAGGTTTTTTTATTTATTTTTGTTAGGTTTTATTTAGTTTAGGTTTAAGTGTTTAGCCTTTTAGGTTTTAGGATTTAGGGTTAGTTTAGGGTTTGGGGTTTAGGGTTTAGGTTTTAAGGCTTAGCATTAAGGGTTAAGGGTTTAGGGTTAGCTTAAGTTAAGGTTTAGTTTAGGGTTTAGGGTTTAAGGTTTAAGGTTTTTAGGGTTTAGGGTTTAAGGTTGCAAGTTTAGGCTTATAGGTTTAGGGTTCAAGGTTTAGGGTTAGTTTTAGGGTTTAGGGTTTAGGGTTTTTAGGTTTTTAGGGTTTAGTTTTTAGTGTTTAAGGTTTAGGGGTTATGGTTTAGGGTATTATGGTTTAGGGTTTTTGGGTTTAGGTTTTAGGCTCAGGGTTTAGGGTTTAGGGTTTAGTGTTTAGGCTTTAAGGTTTAAGGTTTTTAGGGTTTATATGTTTAGGGTTTGAGTTTTGGGTTTTGGGTTTAGGGTTTTAGGGTTTTGGTGTTTTGGCTTTAAGGTTTAAGGTAGTAGGTTTAGGGTTTAGGGTTAGGGTTTTTTTTATAGTGTAGGGTTAGGGTTTTTCTTAGGGTTTTAGGTTGAGGGTTTAGGTTTAGGTTTAGGTTAGTTTTAGTTTAGGTTTATTTTAAAATATAGTGGTAGGTTTGGTTTTTTTTAGTTTATTTTAATTTAGGGTTAAGGCTTTAGGATTTTCTTAGGTTTAAATTAAGTTATTTAGGTTTATTTAGTTTATTTTTTATTTATTTTAGTTTATTTTATTTTTATTCTTATTTAGGGTTTACTTTTTTTTATTTAGTTTTGTTTATTTATTGTAGGTTTATTTATTTTAGTTTATTTTTTAAGTTTAGGTTTAGGTTTAGGTTTATTTTTTAGTTTAGTTTTATTTTTATTTTATTTTTTAGGTTTAGGCTTTATTTTTTATTTTGTAGGTTTGTATTTACTTTTTTTGGGTTCAGGTTTTAGTTATTTATTTTAGGTTTATTTTTATGATTTATTTTTTAGTTTAAGTTTATTTTATTTTATTTAGGGTTTAGGTTTAGGTTTCGTTTATTTTAGTTTAGTTTGTTTTAAGGTTTTATTAATTTTAGTTTATTTTATTTTATTTAGTTTAGGTTTTGGTTTTGGTTTAGTTTATATTAGGTTTAGGTTTAAGTTTTATTTATTTTAGTTTAGGTTTAGGTTTATTTTATTTTTTTATTTTAGTTATTTATCAATTTTCAAATTAAGTAAACTGGTAGGCTTAAATTTATTTAGTTTATTTTTATTTATTTTAGTTTATTTTATTTATTTATTTTTAGTTTAGTTTATTTATTTTAGTTTTGGTTTTTTATTTTAGTTTATTTTCTAGGATTAGGTTTAGGTTTAGGTTTATTTTTCAGTTGAGTTTTTTTTTAAGTTTAAGTTTTATTTTTTATTTTTAGGTTTAGGTTTAGGTTTTTATCTTATTTTCTTAGGTTTTATTTTTTAGTTTAGGTTTATTTTTATTTTTAGTTTATTTTATTTTATTTAGTTTTGGTTTAGGTTTAGGTTATTTTAGGTTTAGGTTTATGTTTAATTTATTTTAGTTTAGTTTATTTTAGTTTATGTTTTGATTTATTTTATTTTGTTTATTTTAGGTTTTGGTTTTTTCTTAAGTTTAAGGTTTAAGGTTTGGGGTTTAGGGTTTGGGGCTTAGGGTTTAGGATTTAGGTTGTAGGTTTTAGGGTTTGGGGTTTAGGGTTTAGGTTTTAGGGTTAGGATTTTTTATTTTTGAATTTTGATTTTTTTCATTTTTTTATGTTAAGTAAATTAGTAGGTTTAGGTTTATTTAATTTATTTTTTTATTTATTTTAGTTTATTTTAACTTTTTTATTTAGGTTTATTTTTATTTTTATTTTTTACTTAGGTTTTTATTTAATTTATATTTTATTTTTTTTAGGTTTATTTATTTTTATTTTAGGTTTTATTTTTATTTTATTTAGGTTTTTTATTTTTTTCTTTAGTTTTGGTTTTTATTTATTTTATTTTAGTTTCATTTTTATTTTATTTTCATTTAGGTTTAGGCTTAGTGTATGTTTTTATTTTATTTTATTTTATTTATTTTTGTCTAGGTTTTTTCATTTATTTTATTTTTAAGTTTTATTTAGTTTAGGTTTAAGTTTCTAGCTTTTAGGGTTTAGGTTTAGTTAGAGTTTGGTTTAAGGTTTTAGAGTTTAGGGTTTAGGTTTGCTTTTAGTTAGGTTTAGGTTATAGGTTTAGGATTCAACTTTAAGGGTTTGTTTTAGGGTTTAGGGTTCAGGGTTTACAATTTTTAGGATTTTAGGGTTTAGGGTTTTGTATTTAAGTTTTAGGGTTTAGGGTTTAAGGATTAGGGTTTAGGGTTTACAGTTTTAGTGGCTTTAGGGTTTAGGATGGTTTGTTTAGGGTTTTATGTCTAGGGTTAGGGGGTTTTTTTGAGGGTTTATGGTTTAGGGTTTAGGGATTAGGCTTTTGGTTTAGGTTTCAGGTTTTAGTTTAAGTTTATTTTTAAATAAGTAAAATGGTAGGTTTTGGTTCTTTTTTAGTTTATTTTTAGGGTTTAGGGCTAGCTTAAGGTTCAAGGTTTTTTTAAAAAAAAAAAGTAAACCAGTAGGTTTATATTTATTTTATTTATTTTGTTTATTTTTTATTTATTTTATTTTATTTTATTTTTTATTTTTATTTAGTTTGGTTTATTTATTATCTGTTTATTTATTTTTCTTTGTTTTTTATGTTTAGGTTTATGTTTATTTTTTAGTTTAGTTTTATTTTTATTTTATTTTTAAAGTTTTTGTTTTATCTTTTATTTTTAGGTTCTATTTTCTTTTTTTTTTAGGATTAGGTTTTAGTTTTTTATTGTATGTTTATTTTTAGGTTTTATTTTTTAGTTTAGGTTTAGGTTTATTTTTAGTTTATTTTGTTTTATTTAGTTTAGTTTGAGGTTTAAGTTTAGCACATTTTAGGTTTAGGTTTAGGTTTTATTTATTTTAGTTTAGGTTTTGGTTTATTTTATTTTGTTTATTTATTTTATTTAGTTTAGGTTTACATTTAGGTTTACTTTATTTTAGGTTTAGGTTTATGTTTTATTTATTTTAGTTTAGTTTATTTTAATTTAGGTTTAGATTTTATTTTGTTTATTTTAATTATTTATCTTTTTTAAAATTAAATAAATTGATGGGCTTAGATTTAATTAGTTTATTTTTTATTTATTTTAATTTATTTTATTTTTTATTTTTTGTAGGTTCATTTTTTATGTTTATTTAGTATAGTTTATTTATTATAGATTTATTTATATTAGTTTTGGTTTTTTATTTTTATTTATTTTTTTAGGTTTAGGTTTATTTTTTAGTTAAGTTTTATTTTTATTTTATTTTTTTAGGTTTAGGTTTCATTTTTTATTTTAGGTTTAGGTTTAGGTTTTTATTTTATTTTTTTAGGTTTAGGTTTAATGTTTTTATTTTAGGTTTATTTTTAGGTTTTATTTTTTAGTTTATGTTTATTTTTATTTTTAATTTAGTTTATTTTATTTAGTTTAGGTTTAGGTTTATGTTTATGTTATTTAGGTTTAGGTTTAGGTTTTATTTATTTTAGTTTATTTTAGTTTAGTTTAGGTTTAAGTTTATTTTATTTTGTTTATTTTAGGTTTTGGTTTTTTTTAAGTTTAGGGTATAGGATTTTTTTTTTATTTTTTAGGGGAAGCCCCATGTAGGGGTATTTTATTGCTACAAATAGAGGGTTACAAGGTCCTTAAAAGTTGGTAAACTCAGAACTATCTACAATTAGCCTAAGGAGTAAATCCCTATCTAAGTACATCCAAAGTAAAAGAAAGCATAAAATAATCAAAAGATACAAGATGATTAACATAATAAGCTAAAGTAAGATTAAAACCAATGCTCTTGAGGATGTGGGAATGCATGATAATGGAGCGGACACGCAAAGGAGAGAGAATCGCAAAGTTATAATAAGAGGGAGATTAGAGCAGTTAAGGTATCTGAGACAAAAGTTAGAGGAAAACAACATAATATGAGTATGTTAGTAAGGAATTGTGATAGAAAAAGCTCAATCACATCTGAGAGGAATCAAGTATGAGCATCAAACTTATGAAGGGTTACATCACATGAGCTACTACAACCAATAGGGAGTAGATCATCCAATCATAGCCAACAAACACGTGAGAAGGTAGCACCGTTGTTGATATTCTTGTGAGCTTTATTACGCAAACCTAAGCAAAATCATATCTAAAATATATAGGTAATTCTTAAGAGAAGGATAAGGAGTCTCATTCAAGAAAAATATCATCAATATAGTCATCTTGACATGAGAATACATAAACATAAGTGAGTGAGCCATCTTAGCAGAATCTCATGAATAGCCATATTGGAAGAAATTAGTTGACATATAATCCCTCCATACGAAAATTACGGAGAGACAACTTCAAAAACACTTAAATAAATGAGCCTATAATTAACACCATCCCAATCACATGATATGTAAATGAATCTTTGGTCGACAACCCGGAAACAATCCCATATTAATGTCACGGAAAAATAGTAAAGGAAGATAGCATAGCTCAACACAGGAATGAACCAACCAAAATTAGCACCAAAAATAGTTAGAAGCGGCTCAATAGCGACATTGGGCCCCATTGGATAATCGGATCAACAATCAATCGAGAACAAGGCAAAAGGCAACAACATCCAAGATAGGAAGGAGTAAAGCGGCCATAATACCATTCTTTGAATAAGCGCTCATACCAATAATCGAAATGAGGTAGCGGTGATGCGGTCGGAAAAATAGGAGATAAATTGCGGGCAATCGAGAAAAAGCCAAACAAGCTAATACAACATTGGAACCATAAAAAAATCAACATGTGAATTGAAATGAGTCTCAACATTAAAATCGAGAAAATAACAACGATTAAAGACAACATCCAAGATAGGAAGATACGACAAATTGGCCATAAAACCTGGAACCAAGCCAAACAAAGCAACCTCATGCATTGAGATTAAGAAACCAGTGGAAGGTAAATGAAAGTCCACTAAGTTACCAGAAATTATAGTTAAGTACAGCAGATTAAGAGATAAAGATAATGTCGCACAACAAATCAGTGAAAATCAGAAAAGCTACCACAAGGAACATTCATAATAGCAATATCCCAATTCACAATCCTTGAAGAAATACCCGCTTGCCATGATAACAATCATTGAGTATACAAACCAGGTTAAGATCAAGTAGAACAGTTGATTAGGCACAGTGATCTGCACAATACTAGCAGCACTAAAAGGGATACAATAGCAGGTTAAGATAGTAGCCCAGAGACAACTAATCAGATAAACCAAATCCATAAACATCCAAAGTCTTAAAATAGCAACAGGTAACATCAGACTATAGTACCTCTCAAACAGAAATGACACTCCAATCCAAGAAGGTAACAGCACAAACCCAATAGATGCAGGATTACAATATAAACAATGACTGTAAATATGATTCAAACCACAAAATGAGCGAACCCGGTAGAAATAATCAGACAATCGAAAGTCACTCCCATCAGAACTAATGCAACATTGTAAGCCTAGTATATAAAATAAGAAGATGATTCAAGAAGAGACATCATTACCAAGCGAGAATTTTAAGACAATAAAGGTCAAAACCAAAACTTGCTAAGACGATGAGGGAAGATGGAAAAAAATAGCGGGAGGAAAAGCGGGAGAAGCGATGCTTGAGAAAAAATCTGCGTGACCCAAAGGGATTAAAAACTAAATCAATAAACAAATCAACAAACAACCATGGCGACAAACCTCAAAACCCAAAAGTAATTAAACCCAATCCATTCCAATTAAGGATTTTAGACAAAATAACCATTAAAAAAGACAGTATTACAATTTCTTCCCTTGCAAGAAAATATCTTCAGGCAAGAGACTCAGACAGAAGTCCTCGAAGCCCAAACCAACCAAAATCCTTTCAAAGATAAGTGTTGAAACCTTTATGAATTAGGCCTTTAAGGAGGAAAGAGTCCCAAGGAATGTAAGCATCACCAAAGAAATACTATAATCATCAAAATAAAAAGAACCAAAGATAATGCACACTAATCTGCCTAGAAGCAACATAGGTAGTAGCAATGCTCCAAGCCATATTGTCAGTGAGAAAAAATTGGTTAAAGAAGTTAGTACTAAAATCTAAGCCCATCAAAACAGATAACTTCCTCCAGAATGGTTAATTCTCTCGTTTAGAAATAATTGTATCAATGAAATTAAAGTCCTAAGTGGGATTGCGCTTGTAAAACCAAGAATGTAACACAAGGCTCAACGGGTTCCAATTCAAGAGATTGTTGTGCATATAGTTCAACATGTGCCCCATAATATTGTAAATGCCAAAAATAGAAATCTTCCAACTAAAGGAGAAGAGGTAAAGGCAGCAAGTCATGGCAAAGAGCACAAGACAGCAATGATATCATGAGGAGTATCCATAAAGAACACAAGGAAATAGAAATCCAGAAAAAAGGGAGGCGAAGAGGAGAATTAGATTCTGAGGTAAGGAAGCCCAGAATTGTCCAAGTTAACCAGACCACACAAGTATTTGGGTAATGAAAATTGATCAAAGAAGATGATACTGTCTAATCTCATACCCAGATTTGCAAGGTAATCAAGAAGCACCTTCATGCCAAACATGAGTGATGGTAAAATTCTTGAGAGAGAAGAGCCCTAGTTTGCTTGAGGAGGTAGTACAAACAAGCATTGCTCATATTGGTAGAAGTCAAAAGATCAATCAGTAGAAGAGCGTCCACCTCTATCCAAATATTGAGCCAGCCATTTTGAAGACAAATTTCTAGAGCTTTGTGGACTGCCATAAGCTCAGTATAAGGGACATTGCTGGAAATAAGGGATAAGCAAATGCACATAGGACTATACCCTTAGAATCCTAAAATGCCTCCACAACCAGAGCCATTATGAGAGACAGCCATCAAGATAATTTTAATAATATGATCAAGAGGTTTTTCCAAAACCATTCTATCATTTTGATAGTAAGGCTGGTCTGGAAGGTTTAGGCCCAATTTATTGGCTATAGATTTACAGCCTTTAAAATGTTTGTGATGAATTAAATTAGCTTTAAACAAGTCACAAATTTTATTTTTAGTTCTAGCAATAATCCTCATGTGATTCATACTAATCTCAATGATGTTTAGTTTCATTTCGTCCATCCATATGAACCAAATAAGAGTAATGGATTATGATTTTAATATGACCTTTAATTGCATTGTCAAAGTAAACTTCAAGAAGTTGATATAAAGTAAAAGAACAATTAAAATTGACAAGTGTTGAATAGATCGTCATACCAAATCCAAATTTTAGAGGCAATAGCCCCATTAACAAAAAACATGGTTAACATTCTCAATATGAGAACAACATTGACATTTAGAGGGTAAGTAAAACCCTTTACCCCACAACAAAGAGTCAACAGAATAAGTTTTAAGGATATGCCAAGTTAGAAGAGTAAGAAGAGGGATATTGTTATTTCAAATTTTGGAGAACACAATAGAAGAATCCTGAGTGTCTTTAGTGTGAAGCCACACATTTTAAGGTTGAAATCCCATTATGAGATAGCTTAAAGATAACTGATCATGATTGTTAGAGTGATAGAATATTAGTAATCATATTTAAGAAAGTGGAAGGAATAGAATCAAGAATCTTACTAGTGTTCCACTTGTGATTTTGCCGTAATGAATTAACTCTAATAGAAGTGGAGTGAGTGTAGAGTAAGTCATCAATGGATCCACAACCACTCCAGCTCTTGCCAAAAGAAGGAATTGCCGAGTTTATGCCCCAAAAAATTAAGGATTATGCATCCCATTTGACAGTAACAAAGTCTTCTCCACACGTGAGAGTCACACATTTTAAAGGGACAAATGAGAGGATGTTTACCCGGCAATATTTAGAAGTCATGAAATTCCAAAGACTATTTTTTGCTCCTAAAATTCCACCAAAGTTTGTAGGAGAAGGCATTGATAACTTCTTTGATGGATTTACATCCCAGACCTCCCCTCTTCAAGAGTACAACAACTTTTAGACCAAGATGACCAAAGCATTCTTTTAGAGGAGGTATTGGTTCCCCGTAAGAATTTGTTTAAGAGACAATTCTATTGATGGTAGAGTTGGTAGGCACAATGGTTTGAAGAAGGTATATAGGCATAGAATTTAGAGTGCTCTTGATCAAGGTAAGCCTACCACCGGGAGAGAAAATGAAATTCCCAAACCAAAATTTTGTTAGAAATTTGAATTAGATGTGTGATCTTTTTGGCCTTTAAAAGCAGCCCCAAGGTA
The DNA here is from genome assembly GCA_021442155.1 of Cymbidium sinense. NCBI lineage: Eukaryota > Viridiplantae > Streptophyta > Magnoliopsida > Asparagales > Orchidaceae > Cymbidium > Cymbidium sinense. The sequence goes on from CM038222.1 coordinate 84,150,906, forward strand.
ATTAAGAGGGAGTTGATTTTGCTTAAAATTAGTAGATATTTGGTTAAGTCTATTAGAGGAATCTTAGTTGAAGGAATAAAACCGCATTTTCCTTCATTAAGAAAAGGCCACTAACTTTACCAAAATCATTTAGAAGGTTCTTAATGGTTTTAACATGTTGAAGGAGCCATTTAAGATAATGAAATCATCCAAAGCTAAGATGAGAAATAGGAAACCTCCATGAGTTTTAAAAGACATATTAGGATTATTAGTGAAAATATCGTTAAGGCTCCTTGACAGGTATTCAATAGCGATGATAAAAAGGGAAGGTGATAGTGGGTCACCTTGCCTCAAACCATGGCTAGAAGGAAAGAAACTTATGGACTCACCATTCAAGATATCCGAAAACCAGACATTCTAGATACACCTTTTTATAATCCGGATAAAACTATCAGAAAAACCAAACAAATTCAGGATTTGAAAGAGAAAATCCCATGAGAGTTTGTCAAAGGCTTTATAAAGTCCAATTTGAATAAGATGTTGCCTCCTAGAAGGGACATCAATGTCATGAACCGCCTTGAGCAAGAAGAATATTATCCGATATATCTCAGGTTTAACAAAACCAGCTTTGATTTGGGGAGATGATTTTAGGAAGCAAAGGCTAAGTCTATTATTTATTAATTTAGCAATGAGTTTTGAAAAAGGTGCAAAGACTAATCTCTAAAATTGCCCCAAGATTCAGGATTGTTAGTTTTGGAAATAAGGATAATAGAAGTGCTTGAAAAGTATTTGGGAATAGGATTACCATCAAAGAAATCAATAACAGCATCAACTAAGTCGGTTTTAATAAATGGCCAACAATGCTAAAAGAAGTGGGTCGTATAGCCGTTAGGGACAGGGCCAGCAACAGAGTCAGTGTTCATGTTCTTAAGAGTATTACTAATCTCCTTCTAAGGACACATAGTGAGTAAATGATTATCCTCACCGTTAATCATAGAAGGGATAAGATGAGTGTTTGATAAAGTTCCCAAAGAATGGATTAGAATTTAATAAAGTTTGGAAATGATGTATGACGTAATCCTTAATATCATTGTTATCTACATATCCATTCACCATTAGAGTTCTTAATTTTCTTAATCGAAGTTTAAGGCTCTCCATTTATTACAAATGGCATGAAAATACCGGTGTTTCTCGCACCATCAATATGTTGCTTATGCTTTTGACCAATAGGTTTTCTTCCATGTTTTGATAATTAACCAAGTTATTCTTGGCAATGTTCAACTCCTCCAATTTATCGGATCACAGACATCTTCAAGAGAACAAACCTCTTATTCCATAGCTTTAAGATTTGTGAAAAGGTTTTAAAAATGTGTTTGTTCCACCAATTGAGATTTTGTTTAAGTCTTTTGAGCTTAAGCCAAAGATGAGTCATACCTTTAACAGAATAAAATAAAAATAGGGCCATCCAATTAGTGAGAGCGACATTGGTGAAGTCACTATGTTGGGTCCACATATTTTGAAATCAAAGGCGAGGGAGTAGGGGGGGGGATTTTGAAGGAAATCAAAAGCGGAGCATGGTCAGACAAAGTTCTAGTCAAATGCTCAACAATGGTAGTAGGCCACTGATTGATCCAAAGATAATTAAAGAGGTCCTATCAAGACGCTGCCAAAGTCTAGAGTTGTGCCACGAAGTTAGACCCAAAGGAAACCAATGTCGATCGATTGCAATCAAGGATCATATTTGAGAAGTCCTCCATGGAATGAAGGTTAGAGAACATCCTCCCCTTCTTTCAACTAGCTATGATAGTATTGAAATCACCTCCAACCAACCGTGGAAGGTTAATGAGGAAGCTTAAGCGTAAGTGATTCCAAAGGATGTTCCTACCAGCTCTATTACAAGAAGCATAGATAAAAGAGCCAAAAGCCGATAAGTCACCTAAGGAGATTTTGACATTAACCAATTGGTCAAGATCATCAATGATGGAAATGGTGATGGAGTTATGCCAAAAGCACCAAATTTTATCATTAAGATTGAAGAAAAATTATGTAAACCAAGGGATCTGACAAAAGCAATCTTAGAAGAATTAACGAAAGGTTCAATAAGAACCTGATATTATGAACACGACAAAGACTCCTAACATTGGACAGAAGAGACCCACAACCGATATTCCAAATAAGAAAATTAATCATAAGGATAACCAAAAGGGAAAAAGAAAAGAGAAGGAAAGAGAGGAGAGAAATGATGACACATTACTTGTGTGGGAAGAAGAAAGTGGTTCTAGTGAAGTTATTATTAGAAAATTTTGCTTTGTAGGGTTTTTTGTTTTAACAATTTGAAAGGGTCTATCGTAATCCAAATTATCTCCATCGAAAGGGATTGATTTTTGGGTTCCTAGTAGAAGAATCTATCAATGTTTTAGAAGAGGGATTTCACCTTCTTCCAGACGGATAGAGTGTGAGAAATTGGGTTCAATTGATTATCACAAGGAAATAGATGGGGAAGTTTTGGCACCATTCAATACAAATATCTTTCACAATATGTTCTCAAGCCATAGGTCATCATTGTTTTGGTCCATTATATGATTCCCATTCAAATTGTTTAATTGGGTGTCCAATATAAGGCTACCATTCAAATTTTCAGAGGATTTAAATGAAACAAAGAGCTATCATGGGAAACCACATTATTACAAGCGTGGGTGAGGTTAGGTAAATTGCTATATCGCCACACCCCTCAATGGTTGTTTTAGTACCAAGGTCGAGTGTTTTCCACTAGACATCAAGAGGAGGTGTAGGGAGGAGAGGTTCTTTTGAGTATCTTTAGGCACATATGCTAGTAGTGGTTTTCCCAATTCCATTATTGGTATTCATCTGGTAAATTTTTTTTGAGATTAGATGAAGCACAAAGCATTCTGAAAGTGATCGTGAATCTTGCAAAGGAGTGCAAAAGACAGAAAATTTTGAAATCGACTTTTGACTATATCCAAATTTTTTTGAAGCCAATCCAAACCTCTTTGGGATATTTTTTTGTGATGTTTATCTCAACAAGAATAATGAAACGGATGGCCTAGATCTAGTGGTCGCTGTTGGTCTATTTGGAGAGGCCTACCAAAAAGGCCAACAAGAAAAACAAAACTTGATGAGTGACATAATGTATGCGAATATTAGGAAAAGCAAGCCAAAGAGGGACAATGGGAGATTCCTCTTGACATCAAAGAGGGGCTACCATTTTAATAGACAATTATGCACAAAATAAGAATGATGAAAACCGCAAATAATCTAAATCATTTGAAAGTTGAATAAGAATGTGACGGGATCGATAGAGAAAGTGCCCATAATTTTAAACTATGAAAGAAAGAGCAATATTATCAAGAGTCATCTAAGGGAGAATTTACCCACCAAAGCAAACTCAAGGGCTTAGCAAGTTTCTCAACATCCTAATCAACACACACGCCACAATCCATGATAAGATGTCAAATGAGATTAACCAAGCATTCGAGCTAGGGGATCTTATCGATAAAGCATCTTTGAATGATTTAACAACAGTGCATTAACTGTGCAATCAATCCAAAACCAGAGTCGAAAAGTCGGTGCCGCATCGAGAGCGACGCGTGGGATTCGTAGAGACCGTGAGCCTCCGCCATTGCTCTAATCCAAGGACGCCACATACCTGGACAAATGCGCCAGTCGGAGAAGCACGCAGAGAAGCCACAATTACCCGAGAATGACCAATCCAATCCAGGGGGGAACGCCAGAGGGAGCCAAAGAGAGGAGAGAGGATTTAGGTGTTTAGGGTATAGGGTGTGGTATTAGGGTTTGGGGTTGTTAGTTAGGGATTGGGTCAGGTTTAGGGTTTGTGGTAGGGTTTAGAGTTTAGGTGGGTTTTTAGGTTTAGGGTTTAGTGTAGATTTAGGGTTTAGGTCAGATTTAGGATTTTTTTATTTTTTTTTATTTTTATGTACAAATAGGGCTTAGTTTATTTTTTTTTTTTATTTTAGATTATTTTACTTTTTTATTTAGGTTAACTTTTATTTTAATTTTTATTTATGTTTTTATTTAGTTTTTATTTTATTTTATTTTAAGTTTATTTTATTTTTATTTTAGGTTTGGTTTTTATTTTATTTAGGTTATTTTATTTTTTCTTTATTTTTGGTTTTTATTTATTTAATTTTAGTTTATTTTTTTTATTTTTTTATTTTTTGATATTTTGGTTTTTTTTGGCTAGGTTTTATTTATTCTTTATTACTTATTTAGGTACCATTTAACCTGGTCATCAGGGTTAGTAGGGCCTAGGTCAGCCTTTTATCAGCCCATTTAGCCCAGGCCCAGATCAGTATTTCTATGGTCACCTCATCACAGGCCTCAGCCCAGGTTTAAGCTCAGTCATTAGGTCTTTAGAGCCCAGGTTTGTAAGATTTAGAGCCCAGGGCCCAGGATCAGGGCCCAGGGATCAGTGGCCCAGTGGCCAGTATTTGGGCCTGTTAGTGGCTCAGCCTATTAAGTTTTGGGCTCAGGGCCTGATGGCCAGGGTAGTTGGGCCTAGGGTCTGGAGGGCTCAGTGGCCCAGGGTTGTCTTGGTCAGTTAGCAGTGGCCAGTGGGTTCTTTTTAGGGTCAGTGGTTTCTTGTGGTCTTGGGGCCTAGGGTTAGGTTAGGGCTCAGGTCCAAGTTAGCTCAGCCTGATAAAACATGCAAACCCCACAGGTCTGGTCTTTAGCCATTTAGAACCCATTATAGATTTAATACCAATCAGCTCAGGCACAGGCCTGTGGTAGCCTGTGGATCTTTTTATTCAGTGGTCACGTTTAGTCTGTGGTTAGATCTTTTTTATCTAACGCCTGCCCAGGCTCCTTGTTTCAGGGCCTTAGGTCAGGTCACTCATTTGGGATTAGACCCAGTGGCCTAGAGCCTGGGGTTTAGTTTAGGGTTGGCTCAGCTTCATTTTATGGCTTAGGTTTAAGATTGTTGTTTTTTATGTCCTGTTTTGGGTTTTTTTTTAGGGTTTATGGTTTAGGCTAGTGATCAGCTTTATTTAGTTTTGGTTTTAGTTTAGGTTTATTTTTTAAAATAAGTAAACGGTAGGTTTTGGTTCTTTTAGTTTATTTTAGGTTTGTACTTTCTGTGTTTTTTTTTAAAAAAATTTAAAACCGTTTTTAGGTTTATTTTCTTTATTTTATTTATTGTTTATTTTATTTTAGTTTATTTTATTTTTTAATTTTATTTAGTTTGGTTTATTTATTTATGTTTATTTATTTTTCTTTTTTTTATGTTTTTAGTTTATGTTTATTTTTTAGTTAGTTTTATTTTTTTATTTTATTTTTAGGTTTTAGTTTTATCTTTATTTTTTTATTTTCTTTAGATTAGCTTTTAGTTTTATTTTAAATTATTTTTAGGTTTTATTTTTTAGTTTAGATTTAGGTTTTATTTTTATTTTATTTTATTTTATTTATTTAGTTTTAGGTTTAAGTTTAGCACATTTAGTTTAGGTTAAGGTTTTATTTTAGTTTAAGTTTTTATTTTATTTTATTTGTTTATTTATTTTATTTAGTTAAGGTTTTAGTTTAGGTTTATTTTATTTTACATTTAGATTTATGTTTTATTTATTTTAGTAGATTTTATTTTGTTTATTTTAATTATTTATCTTTTAAAATTCAAACCTGGTGGGCTTAGATTTAATTAGTTTATTTTTTATTTTTATGTAGGTTCATTTTTTATGTTTATTTAGTATAGTTTATTTATTAAAGATTTATTTATTTTAGTTTTTATTTTTTATTTTTATTTATTTTTTTAGTTTTAGGTTTATTTTTTAGTTGAGTTTTACTTTTATTTAATTTTTTTAGGTTTTGGTTTCATTTTTTATATTAAGTTTATTTTATTTTATTTTCTAGTTTAGGTTTTAGGTTTATTTTTAGGTTTATTTTGTAGTTTATTTTATTTTATATTTTATTTTAGTTTAGGTTTAGAGGTTTTAGTTAGGTTTATTTAGTTTATTATTTTTAGTTTAAGGTTTATTTTATTTGTTTTATTTTAGGTTTAGTTTTAGTTTTTATGTTTATCTTTAATTATTTTAGGTTTTTTTAGTTTTATTTAGTTTATTTTATTTATTTTATTTTATTTTTATTCTTTATTTTTATTTTTAGGTTTTATTTTATTTATTATTATTTTTTATTTAGTTTAGATTTTATTTATTTTATTTTAGTTTTTTTTATATTTTATTATTTTTAGATTTAGCTTAGTTTTTAATTTTAGGTTTATTTATTTTGTCTTTATTTTTTAGGTATTTTATTAATATTTTGGTTATCTTTGTAGTTTAGCCTCAGGTTAGGTATGGATTAGGGTCTGGTTTAGGTGTGGTGGCCTTGGCTAGGTCAGTTTTTAGGGCAAGGTCAGATTTAGGTGTGGTAGGGCTCAGGTCTGAGCACAAGGTAGGGTTTTAGTTAGTGGCCAGGGCTCAGGTTTTAAGATTTTAATTGTTAGTGGTAGTTTTGCATTTATGAATCAAACCGCAGGTTTAGGTTAGTAATTTTATCCATTGTTTTCTTTAGGTAGGTATTTAATTATAGAATCATTTTATTTAGCCTAGGTTTATTTATTTAGGTAGGTTTTTTACAAACTCACGCCCATTTTTTTTTATTATTTAGGTTTTTTTAGTTTTCATTTATATTTATCTTTATTATCTTTAGGCCTTAGCTCAGGTATTTATATTTTGGCTCATGTTTTTAGCAGCCTGGGTTTAGGTTATTTTAAGCTCAAGTTTTTATTTGGTTTATTTAGGGTCAGCTTAGTTTAGGTCATTTAGGGCCTAGGGATCAGCCTTTTTGGGTACTTCAGTATTTAGTGTTTCAGTTTCAGTGGCCTTGGGTAGATCAGCCTAGGGGCCCAGAGTTAGTTTGGTTGTAGGTCAGTGGCCTGACTCCAGGGTTTATCATCAGGCCTGGTCCCAGTCAGAGGGTTTAAGTCTGGTAGTAAGATTTAGTGATCAGTGTAGGTATGGTTTAGAGCCCAGTGATCAGGGCTCAGGGCCCAGGTGTCAGGTGGGTTTGGGCTCAGGTTTAATCAGTTGTGGCCTTTTTAGGATCAGGGCCTTTTTACCAACCATGGCTCAGTGGGTCAGGTTTTTGGGTCTGGGGCCTGGATTTTAGATTTTGGGTGGCTCAGAGCTAGGCCTAGGTTTGGCCTTTAGTGGTTTCAGGGTTTTTTTAATCAGTTTAGTTTTAGGGTTTTTTAGCTTCAGTGGTTTATTTTATATTAAATAAAACAAATTAGTAGGTTTATTTTTAGCTTATTTTTTAGGGTTTAGGGTTTTAATTTTTTTAAATCACAAACAAGTTAGGTTTATTTTATATATTTTATATATTTAGGTTTTATTTTTTATTTTAATTATTGATTATTTATTTTAAGTTTATTTATTTTATTTTATTTTATGTTTAACTTAGGTTTATTTTTTATTTTAGTTTTGTTTATTTTATTTTATTTTAGGTTTTATTTTTTTATTTAGGTTTTGGTTTAGGTTTTTTTTTTTGGTTATTTTAGGTTTTATTTTAGGATTATTTTAGTTTTTTAGGTTTAGGTTTTTTTTAGTTTATTTTATTTTATCAGTTTAGGTTTAGTTTTAGGTTTTATTTATTTTAGCTAAGTTTATCTTAGTTTAGGCTTATTTTATTTCTACTTTTGGTTTAGGTATTTTTAAGGTTTAGGTTTTATTTTTTATTTGTTCTTAAGATTATTTATTAGGTTTAGGTTTCTATTTAGTTTTTATTTTATTATATTTTAGGTTTATTTTATTTTTATTTTGGGTTTAGTTTTTATTTTATTTAGGTTTTATTTTAGTTTAGTTTAGGTTTTATTTATTTATTTTATTTTTATTTTATTTTATTTTTATTTTTATGATTTAGGTTTTAGTTTAGGCTTCTATTTTATTATATTTTTTAGGTTTAGCTTTAGGGTTTAGGGTTTGGGATTTAGAGTTTTATGGTTTTTTTTGGTTTGGGTGTTTTAGTTGTGGTTTTGGTTTAGAGTTTTAGGGTTTAAGGTTTAGGGTTTAGGTTTTAGGTTTTAAAGTTTAGGGTTTACAATTTTTAGGGTTTGAAGTTTTGATTTTAAAGGAGAATAAATTCATATTCAACATTTCTTCTTTTTGATTTCATCAACCATGTAACACACCAAGTTTTTTATGACACAAGCGGCGACGTAGATCAAAAATGAGAATGCATAGAGAAAATCAAAATCCCTATATAACTAGAACCGTCTTTACTATAAAGACAAAGTTCTACAAGTAGCAGATAGGATCGACCATTCTTTAGTTTCTCATCAAACCACCACTCTCGAGTGCGTGATCCACCATCATATCCCGATCTCCCTCCGCCACCACCACACGATCTAACTCCTCCTCGCCTCCATAACCACCACACTATTACCACCACCTCCATATCCACCAGACCTCGATCTTCCACCACAATGTAATTGCACCTCCGCCTCATCGCTAGATCTAAACTAAGCCTGGTTGAGGGTTTAGGGTTTAGGGATTTTTAGTGTTTAGGGTTTAGGGTTTAGGGTTTAGAGTTTAGGGTTTATGATTGTAGGTTTAGTGTTGTAGGTTTAGGGTTTAAGATTTAGGGTTTAGGGTTTAGGATTTTTAGCTTTAGAATGGTTTAGGTTTAGTGTAGGGTTTGGTTTTTTTATTTTATTTTTAAATTAAAACCAATAGTTTAGGTTTATTTATTTTAATTTAGCTTATTTTTTTTATTTTATTTTAATTTATTTTATTTTATTTTTATTTAATTTAGTTTATTTATTTTGGTTTATTTATTTTAGTTTATTTTCTTTTAATTTATTTTTTTTAGGTTTTTTTTTTTGTTGAGTTTTATTTTATTTTATTTTTGTGTTTTTTTTTAGAGTTTGTGGGATTTAGGGTAGTTTAGGGTCAGGGGTTAGGTCAGGGTTTAGGTTTTAAGGTTAGGTTTTGGGTTTAGGGTTTAGGGGAATTTCCAGTAGGGTGGGTTTAGTGTAGGGTTTGGTCAGTTTTTAGTTTATGAGTTTTTCATATTATTTTTTATTTTTTATTTTTAGGGTTTATGGTTTAGGGTAGGTTTTAGGTTTAAGGTTCAGGTTTTAGTTTAGTTTTTTTTTTTAAATTAAGTAAACCAGTAAGTTTAGGTTTTTTGTTTTTGTTTATTTTTAGGGTTTAGGGTTAACTTAGAGTTTATTTTCTTTTCTTTAAAAAATTTAAACCCAGTCTAATTTAGTTATTTAGTATATCTTTAATTATTTGTTTTATTTTAGTATTTTTTTTTATTTTATTTAGTTTATTTTATATTTATTTATTTAGTTTATTTTTTAATTTTATTTAAATTAGTTTAAGTTTTTTTATTTTATTTTTATTTTTTTTAGAGTTTTTTTTAGTTGAGTTTTATTTTTTTATTTAGGTTTAGGTTTTATTTTTATTTTTTAGGTTTAGGTTTAGGTTTATTTTATTTTAAGTTTAGTGTTTAGGTTTATTTTTTTTTTTTTAAGTTTTATTTTAGTTGAGGTTAATTTTAGTTTATTTTATTTTATATTTAGTTTAATTTAGTTTAGATTTGGTGTTTATTTATTTTAGTTTAGTTTATTAGTTTAGGTTTAGTTTATTTTATTTTATTTTTTTTTTTAAGTTTAGGTTTTTTTTAGTATTTTAGGTTTTTTTTATTTATTTTTATTTATTTTAGGTTTCAATTTTATTTAATTTATTTTATTTATTTTAAGTTTATTTTATTTTTTTATGTTTAGTTTTATTTTATTTTAGATTTTATTCAGGTTTATTTTATTTTTTTAATTTTTTAATTTATTTTATTCATATTTATTTTATTTTATAGTTTTAGGTTAGGTTTAGTTTAGGTTTTATTTTATTTATTTTTATTTTAAATTATTTAGTTTTAGGTTTAGATTTAGTTTCGTGTGGTTTTTGTGATTTAGGGTTAGGTTTAGTGTCACTTTTAGGGTTTAATGTTTAGGGTTTAGGGTTTTTAGTGTTCAGGATTTAGGGTTTAGGGTTTTTTAAGATTTAGTGTTTAGGGTTTAAGGTTTAGGGTTTAGGGTTTAGTTTAGGGTTTAGATTTAGGTTTATTTATTAGCCTGGTTAGGGTTTAGGATTTTAGGTTTAGGGTTTGGTTTTCTAATGAATTTGTTATTTTATTTAGCTTTATTTATTTATTTTTTATATTTTAGTTTATTTATTTATATTTACTTTATTTTTATTTATTTAGTTTAGTTTATTTTAGTTATTTATTTAGTTTAGTGTTTTTTTAGTCTTTTTAGGTTTATGTTTATTTTAGTTTAGTTTATTTTTTATTTTATTTTTTTAGGTTTAGGTTTTATTTTAATTTTAGGTTTAGGTTTAGTTTTTATTTTAGTTTCTTAGGTTTAGGTTTAAGTTTTATTTTTAGGTTTAGGGTTTTTTTTAGTTTATTTTATTTTATTTAATTTAGGGTTTAGGTTTAGTTTCTTTAGGTTTAGGTTTAGGTTTTATTTATTTTAGTTTATGTTTATGTTTATTTTATTTTATTTATTTTAGGTTTAGGTTTTATATTTTATTTATTTTTAGGTTCATTTTTTAGGTTTAGGTTTTTATTTAATTTTTATTTTATATAGGCTTTTGTGCCATGATTCTTCAAGATCTTTGATAATAGGGAACTCTGATAACACATTGCACACTTTAGAGTTTGCAATGTTAGTGGCGAACGACCTCCTCTTTTCTTTTCATTAGTGTGTGTTGCATTTGATATACTAACCCAACGCTGGTGAAGACTTTTGTTGAGTTGGAGCAACTCTTTATCAAGAGGTTAGCTGGAGCTAAGTAAAGGGTGATGTAGGCGACCTCATTGTAGAGAAATAGAAACTCAATGTGTCTATTGTTGATTATAATCTTAGGTGGTGCAACCTGAGCATGAAATGCGAACCATAGCTGTCCAAATAGCATGCCATTGAGATTCTTCTCAGGAATATCCATGGTTCGGTTGCCCTTATGCTTAAGGAATTTACCATCAAAACATTCGAGAAATTAATCAATATGGCGGCTAGCTTACAAGAGGAAGCCAAACAGTTGCCCTTTCCTCACCAATCATCTAAGCCCAAGTAGTAAGGTGTTTGAGAAGAATCCAAGGACGCTATGGGACGAGGGAAGCCGAGTTCTCAGATGAGAGACTACGAGCTCAATAACCTCCTCTACCACCTCCTCTTCCACCACCTCGGCCATCATACTGGCCTCCGCAGCCGCCACAATGACCATTTCCACCACCTCATCATCCTACCCAGTAGCGATATTCATATCCATCGCTAGGTAGCTACTTTCCACTTACTCTTGCCAATAGATTGAATAAGTCATATTCATTCAAAAGGGTTAGGAAAATCTTTAAGAATCTCTAAAGAAACTTGACTGAGCCTAAGAGGCCTGAGAGGAAGTGGGCAAGAGCAATGATTAGCTATTGCCCCACCACCCATGTTAGCCATGTCTTAGAGGATTGTATCAAATACTTTTCAACAAGGAATACTTCTTGGCGCCAAAGAAGGTTAGGATATCTCCCTATCCAGAACATCTAAGAAGTTCATTTCTAAGATCAAGAATCTTTCCTTGCAGGTGCCTAAAGTAGCTCAAACCACCAACACCACAAAAGGTTTGCTAGTTACAAAGGACAGCTCGGTGAGGGTAATGGCCCAGTAGCAGCAGCAGCTCACCATACTTGCCCAGGATAGTCCAGTAGCGCAACCACCATCTAAGTCCAATACTCCCTCCACCATTATAGCTACCACCTCTTCTACTAGACCCTCATCTACTGGCAGGAGTGTTGTATTTGTGTATAAGGGCATTAAATCCCTTACTCCATTTTCCATACTAGATTTCTATCATGTACCTCCACCCAAAAAGAAATTAATGAAGAAAGTTGATTCTACTTATATTGTTGTCCACTTCTGATGCCCTTGACTTTATTCCTATTAAAAGCTCTCTGAGTCTAAATAAAAATAATAGCTCTAGTAGTTTTGATCCTTTCCTTTCTTATTCAGAGTAGGACTATCATTTTCTAAATCAATTAGGTTCACCTCTTGAGATTGACTTGGAATCAGCTGACTCGAGGATCCTATAGGAGAAGTCGTAGGTGTCTGATAAGGTAGAACTTTCCACAATATCATCATTCCAAGAAGTCACTAAAGTCCATCTATGGAGTGGCAAAGTTCTACCCCTGTAGCACCTCGTGATAAGGGTAAGCAAGTCACCGGGTTCGTGAGCGATACCCTCATAGATGCTCCATCCAAGGATATGATTATGGAGGGTCAAGTTGATTATAATGTCTAGCTCTCCCAAGATAAGCATGCCCTTGTCTTATCCAAAGGGATGAGGGAATCTCTATTCAAGGCCTTACTTGATCTAGAGATATGCTTAGCTCAGCTGACCCCTACTAAAGAGGAGGCATGCCACTCAAAGAACATCTTAGGAGTTACATTCAACGATGAAGAGTTACTTTTAGGGATGACCAAGCACAACCGCCTCTTTACATTATAGTGGATGTTGGCAGATACAGTCTATCCAGAGTTTTTGTTGACCTAGGTGTACCAATCAATATTATGACTCTAAGAACCCTTACCTACTTGAGGATCGACATCTCCAAACTCCAAAAATAAATAATGATGTTGAGAGGATTCAATGAACAAGGCGAGAGGACCTTGTGGTGTTTATTTTGGATGGGGGTGGGGTGGGGTGGGGGGACATTTTGAGGTGATCGAGTACAACATTGAGGTATGATGTACTATCTCAAAAGATAGAGGCATCTCCCTGCAATGGACCTAATCACATAATAAGGACTCCAAAGGCTTGAGTGGTTTTCGAATGTATCAAAGATTTTTCTCCTACTTTACATGGATGAATAAAATAGGGTTTATATTAAACAAGGTTCTTAAGTTCCTTATGGAGGCAAGCCTCCATAGTTAATTACATCTTAGAAAATGAAATTTCTTAAGAATACTCTCGATTAAAGTAGATAATTATCATCTCCAAAGATTTCAAGGTTAGACTATCAAAGGATTGGTTGTATTTAGAAAATAAATTGGGAAAGTTCAAAGAGAAGACTTATTTTTGGAATCCAAATGAAATAAGTAGAAAATACTCATTATACTAGGAAGCCTAGTGAGCATTTCAATCTATCCTATGGTTGGGCTTTATAATTTTGAAGTTGAAGGGATTTATATGTTTTGAGTTGAAATTTAATTAGATTACAAAGGCTTATAGTCCACCAACATAAGGTTTTGGGAATGCCTAAGAGGTGAGAATTTATGTTCATAGCCCAAAGGAAATAGCTTCCTCGGATCCTAAATCTAGGGAACTATAGTACGAGATAAAGCACTACCTAAATCTAAGCGCTAGGTGGACATAAGGGTTTACCTCCATAAGAGAGAATAAATTATGCGACTTCTTGACTTATAACCACTTGGCATGGCCACTAGCTAACTCTTCCTATGATTTTAAAACCATGTAGTTTGGTCTTATGAATTGCGAGATAGTTAGGGTAGTTATTTAATTGGAAAGAGACTAAAGTCATAAACACTCTCCCTAAGGGACTTGAGAATGAGTGGTATGAGCATATAGATGATCAAATTTTAAATTTTACACATCATTTTGACATAGTTTTAAGATTTCTTATGTCTAAATGCATGATGAAATAGGTTATGGGTCAAATCATCTATAAGAAGGTGTTTCCCACCACAAGGGATGCCCTCACATGTCAAGCATTCTTTTATCGTGCAAAGATGGAGGTCCTTCAATTCAAGGGAAAAGAATATGCATGCATGATGTGAAACATACAACCATAAAACTAAGGGGTTGTTAAATCTTTTAATTATCTTATTTATGTCTTAGGCTTTATGATGGGGTTATGAGTTGTTTAAAATTTAGTTGTGAGTGATTAGTTTGGTAGAAAAGTTATTTATATCCTGGGAGCCTAATCGTATCTAATCCATACATTAAAACATCAATCATTTAAAAAATTATGAAAAGCATGTCGTCCTAATGCACAATGTAAACTTAACATCAAAAAATTATATAAACTAACATAAAAGAATAAAAGGTCGGTGTGGTACCGTCGTACAACCCAAAGAGAGAAAAGATGGGTATTTATTTATACAACCTAGAATATGAAAGAATAATTATAATGGTATTAAATGTTATGGGGTCTTCTTTCTTCATCTCTCCATTTGATTTGGTTCCTTCTTGATTTGGATGGTGCTTGCTTCAAAGGCATCACGGTACCCTAGACAAAGCCTTCTCGCCATTGCTCATCCTCCCCATAGCACTAATCCTAATTTTATTACAAAAATTACATTTATGTGAGAAAAGTAAATCTAACTACACCCGCAAAATAGGTTAGCTAAATATACATATAATCCCAAGTAGTTGTATTTATAGTTTGGACTTAGCACCATACACATGGGTAACTAAGCCCACAACTTGGATTATGTTTAAGGATTTAAGCAACCGCAAAAGAGCATTCACATTTATTTTAAGCATCCCTTTAGCATAATCCCCAGAAAACATGATTAGTCTAATATTGGCCTATCAATCTATGAAGCATACACGCTAACATCCAAAAAAAAAATAATACATCATAAAACAAAACTTACATCACATCATACACCGTCCTATCTTAGAGCTAGAAGTGGTTACTTAATTCTAATGTTTGTATTAAAGCTTGTGTGGTAAGTCTTGTTAGGCATTAGTGTTATATTTTCTAAGTGTAGAAGGATTCAATTTAACATGAATTATTGATTTCACTTGAAGTAGTTTAATTGATTTGAGAATTTTAATTTGTGTTTTCTTTTGTTTCATTTGATTACACTTAACAACTAAGTGTTATAAAGAGAGGAAAAGAGTATTTCCTCTTCTCATAAGTCACTTTCTAAAGTATATTAATTTGATTTAGTTCTCTTTAGTGAAGGCCTTATTAAATGATTTAATTAATCCTAAGTATAAGTTCACTTTAAATAATCCTATTCAAAATGAAAGGCATCTTAAGATTAATTTAATTGAATTGAATTATAACATATTAAATCATTCCTTTCCATCACATGTAACATGCATATGATTTAATCCTAAGTGTATCTATACATGCAACATATTTTACCACACTTTAAGGATGAATGTATGTGTTTAGAATTTATATTTTATTTAATTGAATTATTTAAACATATTAATTTAAAACTTTATCCAATTTCTTATACAAAAAGGACTTAAGAATGAAATTAAATAGGCATGTGCCATTGTTAAACTAGGGAAGTGAGGTAATCAAATGACCTCCTTAGAGCTAGCTAAAGTCATGTATTCTTGGAATGTCCAGACTATATACTTCCTTTTTTTGGACACACATGGATGTACACATAATTGAGAGAAAGAAAACCATGCAAAGATTGTATTTATTTTTTATTGAATCATTTATATATATTAATTAAAGCTCTATCCAAGTTCTTATGTTGAAATACATAAGAATGGGTATGTGTCGTTGTTAAGCCAGGGAAGTGAGGCAATCAAATGACCTTTTTGAGACTAGCTAAAGCCTTGTGTTCCAGAGATGTCTAGACTATATACCCATTACCATTCAATCTTATGTAAATCAACACATGAATAGACGAAATAGAACTCAACATTCATACACTTAAGCTATAAGCACATCCATTTCTTATGTATTTATAACTAGCATCATAACACATATTATTATTCATTTATAAGCTTTTGAAAAATACATTTGGATTTAATGGTGATAATACAATGCATATATTAAATTAAATCAACATATACAAGCTTACATAATGGAAATCTATTTTACTTTACTTGATTTTGAAAAAATGGATGCATGAATTCAAATCACATACCAAATTTAACATGATTGGAAAAAGGACAATCAAATATAAGCATGTGATTTATTCAACCAAACTAGTTCTTAATGACAATCAAATCAAATAAGATTATTTAAAGCTAACCAAAGCTTCTTTATTAATTAAGTTCTGGATTTGATTTGATTTATAGAGGAGAAGAGAAATCATCACTTTATATTCTAAACCCATTCCCACATTAGTGATTTTATTTAAGTTAAAGAAATGTAATTAAGTTGATTTAATGGGATAATTAAGTTAAACCCTTAATTAGATGAATTAATTACCCTTACTTATGTCACCTTAAAGTAATTTACTAAATAATTATGAGCCAACATGATATGCATGGAAAATAAACTTGCAATGATCCTATGAAACAAAAGGGGCCTAATGCAATTAGCTCATGATTAATAGTTAGATTAAGGACTTAATTAATTACTCTTATGATTTTCCCACACAACACCAACCATAATTTCATTAAACTCCTTTAAGTTATTAAACACCAAAGATCTACCCCATGATTTAATTAAATAAGGTTTGATGATTATAATTTTAATTTGATTTAATTAATTAGTTAATTAATTAATTTCATTTTAAAAGGGTGAAATGAACTTAGAAAGGGGTCCCAACCGTATTCCTTAGTTCACTTACTATTGAACAATGATTAATAAACTCAATTAACCAATTTATTACTATTCATGGGATTAATTACTCATTAATTAACTTAAAAGAGTAATTAAGATTTGAGTAGTCAATTTTCCTAATTAAGTGAGCAATAAATCCCAAGAAAATCATGGGTGGTAGTTGTCATACCATTAAATTAGTCCATAAAATTTGGGATTAACTGCTCAAGTAATTAAGGAGTAATTAAGCTAATTAATTTTATAGTTAAACCTTAATTAAACCTTAATTAGTGTTTAAAAGAAGTTTTAATTAATTCTTCTCAAAATACCTTTAAAATGAGTATTTATTGGCATTTTTTATTTCTCAATGATTTTTTATGATTTTTAGAAGTTTCAACCATTAGAAATGATTAATTAAGACTAATTAAAGCATAATCCTATTGGCACCACATGATGCACTGATGCAGTGTGCTTTCCACGTGGAACCGTAAGATTGGGTACTTAAAACTTATCCAACTCAGAGCCTACGTGATAGCAGCAGACACGCTTTCTCATCTTCCGTTCGATATCTATGATTAATCCCATAACTTAATAGGATTAAATTAGATCATTCTAGTGGATCTAATCTTGATTGTCCGCTGATCACGCGGGACAAGGATCTAACGCCACAGAGTGAGTACCATCACTTGATTTGACCTTACTCGATCAAATCCAAAGGATCCCACACCTTCACAACATTGATTGAAGGGGATCCAAGGTCAAGATCACACGAGATGCAAGTTTTCTTCAAAACCTCCATTTTTGCCTAAGGATCGCTTTTGGAAGCATACCACGCTCAAGACCGTGGCTCATTATCGGAAGCTTCATCCGTGGAGTTGAAGCTTTGTTGAGTAAGTAATTGGATCAATCCGACGTAATGCCATGAACTGATGATTTCCAACTTGGCTTTGATCAAAGTCCCACCTCTGATGCTTAGGAAGATAGGGAGATGTTCTTGCTCAACGAGGCTTAGGGATGGTGCGTGCAAAATTAATTTGAGTTTGATGGAGAAATGAGGAAGTTAGGTTAGAAATGAGAGTATCCTATTTTGGGATAGATTGGAATGAAATTTTTTGATCGAGGAATGAGCTTGGGAGCTTAAGGAATGGCTCTAGTAGCTCATCTTGGGTAACTAGGGCTCTACAGAATGATTTTTATGTGTGTTTGAGTGGAAAAGAGGGGTGTATCGGATGGTGGGATCAGGTTTTCCTTCTAGTAGCCGTCTGACCATCTCAGGGAGTCATGGGTGGCAGGGAGGAGGTGAGTTGGCTCGGCTTGGTTGGCTGAAGGTATGGAGGTGGCTTCTAAAGAGGAATCATGGGGGTCCTATGGGTTTTAAATGCTTCAATGGGAAGGGTGAAGTGATTTCACCTCATATGGGACATGGTCAACCGAACCCTCAGTTGCAAAGGTCCTAGCCTAGGTGGACCATTGGGAGAGTACCAAGTGGCCAAGGAATGAAAATGACCACTTACATGAGCGATTTGTCTCATGTGATGCCCTTAACCCAAGGGTAGAATGATCATTTGGTATTGTATTTGATTTGGGAATATTTGAAAGTGGGTTTGCCCAAATTTCAAGTAAATTGGAGTTGATTTGGTTAGGTTTGGCTTAATTTGACTCATTAGGTCAAATTAGGTTAGGTTGGGTCAAGTTGACCAATTGGTCAAATTAGTCAAACTAAGGGTTGGGTCAAGTTCATATGATCATTTGGGATGTTTTGATTAAATTGGTTTGGTTTAGTTTGGCAAAGATTTAATTTTGGCTCATTTGAATTCATTTGAGTCAAATGGGTTAAGTTGACCAATTTGACCAATTTGACCAAATTGGCTTGGGTTGGGTGTTGGTTTGGGTTTAGTTGACAAATTGAAGATGATTGCAGGCTTTGGATTTGGTTTAGGTCAAGTTTAACTTTTAGGTCAATATTGGGTCAAATCATGGCTTTGGTCAAGTTCAACAATCAATTTGGAATGAACTTGAGCAAGTATTTGCAATAAATTTGGTTTATATTTTGATTTGACCCAATTACTTCAATCAACTTGATTCAAGAGGGCCTATTAGGTGTGGTTTGACTAAATTGAAGATCAACTCATATTCAAATATTGATTTTTATTTGGTATGAATTGTGGGTTTTAAGGGATTTGGCTTATGTTGCAATTTGGCTAGATTGGGTTCATACGGGTTAAGGGGTTGACTTGGTCATATGACCAAGATGAGTTGGTTGGACCCAAATTGTGACAATTGATCAACCTAGGGTGATCAACAATCATGATGGGAGGTTTTGATGGGCTTGGTTCAATTCAATTTTGGTAGGATTAGAACTTGGCTCAAATAGGTCAAATTGGCCTTGGGTCAAGTGGACCATTAGTTGGCTTGATTTTGAGTTGAGTTTGATTTAGTTGAGCTTATATATGGATTTGGTATATATATATTCTATTGTAATTGGCTTGGGTTCAAATGGGTTTTGGTTCATTTGAACATTTCAAGTTAAAAGAGTTAAGTTGGGTTTGACTTGGGTTGATTTTGGTTCGGCTTGATGATTGTAGATTTCATTTATATTTATGAATATGATTGAAGGTATGATTGATTAATGAGAAAATCAATTGAATTTGGGTTTTGGAATGAAGGAATTTAGCTAAATCCTTGGAGTTGGGTCATGTGGCTTAGGTTTGGATTTTTATTTGGTTTGATTTAGTTTTGATGATTTAAATGTATATTTCATTTAAATTTATGAAGATGATTGAAAATATAATTGATTTGTCAAAAAATCAATTGAGTTTGACTCGATTTGGATTAAGATTTTGCTGGATGCTCAAGAAAAGTAGAATACTAAAATAGCCTGCTCTAAAACCTTCCTTAGATTCATCTTAGCACTCAAAAGTCTCACCATTTTCATAGAAAAGAATCCTTCCCTATTTTGCTACTTTTAAGTAATTTAATTGCTTTGGTTTGATTTTCTATTTTTTTTAACTTTACTTGTTAAAGAAATATTTGCATCTTTCCATTTGTTGTTTTCCCTTGCAAGAGCATTTGATCTTCATTTGTGGGTTTTTACCTTGTGTTATGATAAGTTTCATTGTCATGAAACTTTGAGGAATGATCAATTATGATATGTTGAGTATAATACCATTCTTATAATTAATTTGAACTTTGATTGTTCCTATTATTATGTTTATTGTTGAGCAAATGTATGTTTTATTCTAATAAGTCATTCATGAAATGGGCATATTTTAGTAAAATATAAATATTTGTTAAGTCATTAGTACACTTGAATAATCAAGAACATTATCTTTAACACATATTTAAATCAAAAGTAATTTGATTAGTAATATTTTATTTAAATAAGAATTGGAAAGAATAAGGAATTTAGAGAACAACTAATAATCTTACCAAACAAAAGTTTCACCACCGACTTATAAACAACATCATAATAGAAGAATTTCTCAAACAAATAATAGCTTCAACAACAATTTTAAAATAGTTTTACATCTAATTTTATAAACATCAGCAACTGTCCCAACTAACTCAAAGGAGAAATGTTTTAATACAAACAATCAAGACAAGAAAATTTTAATATTGTACCAACTATAGAGATATTATTCTTAGGAGCAATTTCTATGAGAGAAAATAATTAAAATAGACTGAAAAGATTTGGCCAATTTTGTATAATCAATTGATTTAATTTTAAAAGAGCTATTATAAAAGCAATTTTGTGTAAAGACAATGCTAACAAATAATATGGCTTAGGAAGGGTTTTGATGTAATTTGATATAATTTGATTTAGTTTTGATCATTTGAATGTAGATTTGATTTATATTTAAAAAGATGATTGAAGATATAAATTGATTATGATAAAATTAACTGATTTTGGATTGATTTGGATTAAGATTTTACTAAGTCCATAGGATAGGTCATATGGCTTAGGAAAGGTTTTGATGTAATTTGATTTAATTTGATTTAGTTTTGATCATTTGAATGTAGATTTAATTTATATTTAGAAGATGATTGAAGATATAAATTGATTATGAGAAAATTAATTGATTTTGGATTGATTTGGATTAAGATTTGGCTAAGTCCATGGGATAGGTCATATGGCTTAGGAAGGGTTTCAAGTTTGGATTTGATCATGGCTTTAATCAATTGGTTTTGGAATTTGAGTTTGGATTTAGATTTCAATTTGATGTTTGAATTGAACTTGAGGTTTGGTTTGAGAAGGTGAACATGGATTGGATTTCGGTTGTAGGGTAGGTGGATTATCCTAATCCCTAAGGCATAACCTAATCTGATGGTTAACCCTTCTAAGTCTTTAGGCTTAGGTTAAGTGTTTACCTAATTGTTAGAAGTGTCTTATGACTAGGGAAGTCTTAGTATCTAGAAGACTCTTAAGTCTAAGATGGAAAGATTGAATCCGCACTCCAAAAGTGAGGTCAACAGGCCTTAGGCTCCATAGTGTTTCCCTTGGAGATAAATGGTTGGAAGATCAAGCCAAGTTTCACATTATAGACTCGGATGCATCTTTGAACGCTTTGCTTGGGAGACCATGGATACATGAAAAAACATAGTTCCATCCTCTCTACATCTGTATGAAGTTCCGAGGGGATTGTCTACTATGTCAAAGGAGATCTCAAGCCATTTAGTTCACTGAGGTCGATATATGAGGATGCGACTTACTACCTCCCTCAAAATCAACAAGTATATTCTCATGAACTTGGCCAAAGGTTAAAAATAAAAGATAAAGAAAAAGGAAAAGAAAAGGAAATAGAAAAAGAAAAGAAAAGGAAAGAGAAAATGAAAAATAATAATAAAAGTGAGCGGAAATAGACTTGGAGGAGGAAGTGGAGCTTAACATTAGATTACACCCATAGTTCGTTACTCCATTTAAACATATGGGTAGGATGACTCCACCGTGGGAGAAAGAGGCTAGTAGTCCCTAGGGTGGAAAACCTCTTTATTGGCCACCAATAGAAGATATGTCCAGTTACCAAGAGTGCACCTACTATTTATATAGACTTAGAATCTAGCAAATAGGATGAGTATATGGTTTACACCGCCTAGCTCTTCTCGTAGTAGATTCTCTTGGAGGTGACACTTGAGCCAAATAGCAATGAAGATGGCTAAAGCAAAGCACGTGTATCCAAGTCTATATGTGAAACAATTAGGCTTGGGAACCTTAGCTCTAACCCCACTTTGCTCTCAAAGTTGAGGGTTTGGTAGTTAAGAATCCCTAAGTCATCAGGTGTGAAGACTCAAAGGTTTTTCTGGGAGCATCATCCTCAAGTCAAGAAGTTGATGTAGAACTTGAGGATGATTCATATAAAGATTTAATAGAATTACCTTTTGATTGGTACTTGCCTTGTGTTCATAATTTAGCAAAGAAAGGCTTAATCCCACATACTTGGTTAAAGCACATGTCAGACTACTTCAAAAGAATATGGAAGAATAAATGGAAAAGCTCTCAATCAAGATCGGGACTAGGATTTGGTATAGTGGGTCCAGTCGATGATGACAATTACTTCTTATTCATCACCAATCATTTGTAATATGATTGGTTCTTTTCAAATCACATTAACTTATATGAAGAGCTTTGCTTACAAACTTTAGATGATTAAGATGATTTTGAAGTCAAAGATTCATCGCTAGAGTTCAAAGAAGAGATAAAGTCAACCATCGACAAGCTCAAAGAAATCAACTTAGGAACTAAAGAAGATCCATTCCTGACATACATCAGTTCTTTATTTAAGGACTGCTTTGCATGGAGTTATGAAGAGATGCCTAGATTGGTTTCTGATGTAGCAGTCCATAAACTAGAAATAGAGCCTACTACTAACACTATCAAGCAAGCTCAGACGTATGTGATTAGATATAGAACAACTGGTCATTTATGAAGTCAAGAAATTGATCGATGTTGGCTTCATCCGGGAAGAAAAATACCCTACCTGGTTAGCCAGCATCATCCTAGTTAAGAAAAAGAATGACCAAATTCACATATACATCAATTTTAGGGATTTAAATAAGGCATGTCCAAAAGATGAATTTCCATTACCAATCCTAGAGCTGATGATGAACATTGCCTCATCTCATGCGCCTTCTTTTCATGGATGGCTCATCCGGATATAACCAAATAAAGATGGCCCCTAAAGATGAAAGAACATTACTTTTAGAACCGATGAATCTATTGCTATAAGGTCATGCGCCTTAAAATGCTGCTACATACCTGTTATGACTCAAATTTTTGATGAACTCATTCATCATCAAGTCAAGTGCTATGTCGATGATCTCATGATCAAAAGTAGAGAAAAGGAATACCATCTCTTTGACTTGATAGTACTTTTTGAATAGTTAAGACAATTTAACCTCAAAATGAATCCCCTGATATGTGAATTCTAGCTTCAGGGAAATTCCTTAGGTTTATTTTTTGACACCAGGGAATCAAAATCGATCTAGAGAAAATCAAGGTTATATTAGAATTGCCACCCCCTAAAAGTTTAACTCAACACAGATCATTCCAAGGGTGGTTGGAGTATCTAAGATGCTTTATATCCAACTTGTCGAGAAGATGTTAGCATTCTCGACTTGTCAAAATAAATGCCAAGTTCAAGTGGGATGAAAAGTGTGCATGCCTTGAAGACATCAAGCATTATCTAATGATGATGCCGATTCTAGCACCCTATCCTGCAAGTGGCTCATACTTTACACTACATTTAGATGACTCTTGGTGCTTTGTTGGCCCAAGCCAATGATGAAGGGAAGGAAAACACACTTACCACCTAATCCTACCGAAACTAATTATCTACCCATTAAGAAGCATTGCCTAGCTTTAATCTTTGTATCTGAAATGCTACAATACTACATGCTTCCTTATAAGGAGAACTTAATCTCTAGGATCAATCCACTACGATATCTCATGACATAACGATGTGGATGGTTGGCATGATGATCCATGATCCTCTCATTTTGACATTACCTTCATACCTCGCGGTAAAAAAGACAAGCGATAGTAGATTTCTTAGCAGCACACCCACTTCTTTTTGACTCTCTTCTTAGTGATGATCTCCTCGATAAACAAATCATGAACTTAAGGGATACTAGCATTCACCACTGGGATATTTACTTTGATGCTGTGACTTCTTCTCAAAGAGGAGAAGAACCATAATCTATTTCTAGAAAGGTAGAGGTAAGAATAGTTCTCTTCCTGACCATGATGTGATGGATTCTCATATCATCTATCCAACTTGCACCAACAACGATGAATATGAGGCTCGAATAGTTTGGAGTTAGCCATTAATCTAAGAATCTAGAACATCAGGGGATTCTCAACTAGTTATCAACCAAATCGTTGGATCCTATAAGTTTATAAATCCCAAGTTCCATCACTACCACAAGTACACCATGTAGTTGTTGGCCCAAATCCCAGAGGTTACCATTTATAAGATTCCTCGAGGAGAGAACATCATAGTGCATGCTTTAGCCAAAATAAATAAGTCTGATGCCTTATTGATATAAAACTCTTCAAAAAAGTACTCTCTTGATGGGGAGGTTGCTATTGCCAAGAAATACAAGGAGTTAGATTGGAGGCAACCATTCATGGATTACCTAAATAAAGGCAAACTACCTCAAGAGAAGTCCCAAGCCCATCGATGATGAGAGCACTTTCTATGCTCTTGTAGATGGTGTCTGACCGATCTTTCAATCAGATCGGTTACATGTTGTTTTAGACCAGCACGAAGCTCGTATGATCGTGGTTGACATACACTCAGGATTATGTGGAACCAACCAATTCGGTTCAAAGATGAAAGTCAAGATCAAGAGACTAAGGTACTACCGGCTATTGATAATCAAATATTGCATAGATATGACTAGGCGATACCACCAATGTCAACTACATGGTGTGGTCCTACACCAACCACCCAACATTCTACATCTTACATTAGCCTCAAGGCCATTCAAATGTTGTGGTATTATATGATTGATCCTCTTTTTCAAGGGTCATTTCATCTTAGCTCCTACCAACTACTTTTCCAAATGGGTGAAGGTGATCATCGAGAGGTCACACCAAGATGCTCTAGCTTTTTAGAACTATATCATACAAGTATGGAGTGCCTTGATGAATTATATCTGATAATGGTACTGCATTCAAAAGCACTGAGATCAGTAACTTTACCTAGAGACATAATATAGATTAGAGATATTCTATCATCAACTTTGTGAGTGTAAATGGCTTAGCATAAGCCTTCAATAAAACACTCATCCAAATACCAAAGAAGACACTCAACAACAATAAGTGATAGTGGCATGAGCAATTAGTTGAAGCCTTGTGGGCCTATTGCACCACATTTAGAATTCCAACTCAGTCTATTCCTTTCTCCTTAGTGTGGGTCTGAAGCTATTCTACCATTCGAAGTCCAACTCCCATCACTAAGAATAACTATGGTAGCAAGATCATAACAAAGCAGAATACTAAGTTACAGATAGAAGAGCTCAAAGGTTTGGAGGAGAGACACCTGCGGGCATGCCAAAACCTCACATTGTACAAAGTTAAAATGATTCAAGCTCAAAATAAGTTGTTCAGTCCTAGAGCTTTTTCAAGTAGGAGAGCTTACTTATTTCTAAGGAGACCGATTATTGCCCATTGTAAGATGGGAGGTAAGTTTGAACCCACTTGGGAAGGCCCTTTTGCCATAGATTAGGCCTACCAAGGAGGATCTTATCAGCTTATTAATCAAAAGAGAGAGTGCCCAATGCTTCCAATCAATGGGCTCTACTTAAAGAAATATTATAAATCATGTTAGAAAATAATTATCATCAATGAAAATTCCATTTTGATCTCTTCCATGTTAAAGTATTCTTGTTTGTGAATTCCATGATGTGTTTAGGGTAGGTGTAAGGAACCTGAGTGGTGTCCTATCCTTCATCGATACAATGCAAACACAAACTACACATAAACATATAAAAACACATATCTTTTGTCTCGGTCGCTATGAGTTGAGATAACGTCGACACTCACTCAATAATGGTTGGTGATGTTACCCGCTAATGTGTCACCGCTTTCAAGGATGTAAGTATATGCTTTACTTCCACACACCGACAAGAACCTTGTTAGTTTGGTAGTCCTTACTATGGGTAAGCTACCTCATGTTGGCTTTGTTTAAGAGGATGTGAGTCGCTATGCTTTCTCGATTAGTCTTTGTGCAATCGACCGGTTGAGTATATTTGAGGTTTAGATAAGTACCCTAGTGGCTTCTTCCCTCTTGATGCTTCAAGTCTAGGTCTAGTCCTTCCTGGGGCTCTTAGTCACTCTAGGTCAAATAATACCTATCCCGCCAATGACAGACTATCTCAATGATCAGTTCTACTTGGAAAGTTGTAAGCCTACATGATTTTTTTCCATATTTATCATTGAACACCAATGGGGAACTTAGGTTGGTTGGTTCTCACTATGCTGATAGATACACCTTAGGTTGGTTGGTTTTCACACCTTAAGATACACCACTCATGGCAGATGTAAGTCTGCTACATTTTCTCCTTGAGTTGGTCACCATACACCTATAGGCTTTTTTTTCCAGGGCTCAAGATAACTCCCCTAGTAGCACCTCCCCTGAGGACACTATATTTGGATCACATCCTTTGTGACCCCATTTAGACACTACCTAGGTTACTATCAGATTGGATAGTTCCCCTTTCCTAGTAACCACCCTTGTGGTTAGAGAATCCATTTTATGGATGTGCAGATTCTCTTGGTCCAAAATTGAGATATGTCAAGGCCGACATAGCTTCTTAGTGTGGTCCCTCACACTGGTCCACAAAACATATAAACAAAATATATATTCACTTGTGGATTAGGGGGACATCCCTAGTGGTACCTTTTCCTAAGCAAGCATCCTATCTTTACGACAGTGTCAGCAAAACTCTCTATAAGAATCATTTGACTACTCTTGAGTTAATACAAGTCCCTAGCAACATTCACTCAATAGTCCCTAAGTCGGGTTAATTACCAATAGGTCACCCTAGTGGTTGTTCACCGCTTTAGAAGATGTAAGTGCTCCTCTTAGCATAGTCATTGCACACCAAAAGGAAACCTTAGGTTGGCTAGCTCTACCCCACCGTAGACTTTCCATTTGGATTTGTAAATCGAGATAGGACAAGTCCAATATAGCCCTTCTCGGTGGGTCCATCATCCGACATGGTCCATAAATTAAATCTATCAAATTTGATCGAGCTCACATCCCTAGTGGATATGCCCTCAATTCAAACTCAAACTAAACCAAATAAACCATATCAAATCACATGAAATTAATAAAAAATTAATCCTGACTACTTTTGAGTTGATATAAGTCCCGAGTAGCTTTCACTCAGTAGTCACCCTAGGTCAGGTTCAATTTGATGTGCATGTAACAGGTCACCCTTGTGGTTGTTCCTCACTTTAAAAGATGTATGTCTCATATGCCTTCCTAGCACATTGCACATTTGAAAGGCAACCCTTAGGTTGGCTAGCTCTACCCCACAACCTAGACTATCCATTTGATTTGTAAACTGAGGTAGGTCAAGGCTAGATAGCTCATTCTCGTGGTCCATCGCACCAACAAGGTCCATACACTAACTCGATTAAATTAAACCCAATCTAATTTTCCCGTGAGTTAAATCACACTCCTTAGTGGAGCCCCAAATCATGTATAAACAAGTCAAGCAAACAAATCAAATTCAAAACCAACCTCCTAGTGGAGCCAAATTAAACAAACTCAGTAGAGTCTAAATCAAAGAAATCCAACCAAACTCTTATTCTAGATACATCCCCAAACAAATCTATGAAATCAAACTCAAATCCAATTCCTGGGATAGCTCAAACTTGCTTCCAGTGGAAGGTTCATATACGATCTCCAGGACCAGCCCATATCTCTAGTATATATGCCTCCATCAATTAAAACAAATAAATTAAAGTTAGATCTTAATCCTGGATTATAGATTCTTATCCCAATGGATCTTCTTTCCACAAATCATATAATCAAATCAAATTCAAACCTTATCCCCAAATAGATTTTTTTTCTATGCCCTCACATAGACCCCTCACATGTCAGTCCAATGCATGTGTGATCCCTAGTGGATCTCCCATGTCCTTGACATGGAATTCTCATCAAATCTTATTTCTTCTCTTATGCACACCTTTAATACTTCAACTAAAAGCTAACAATGTATTCATTCAAATTACATCATCTTAACATTGTAATCAACATTTTATGATTTGATGATGCAAGCTCAAACTAACTATACAATATCATGCTAAACATATTATAGTGAATTAACACACTATATTATATTATAATATATGATGTTATAATATAATTTTCTATAATATAATATATTGTCTAACATTACACCTCATTAGAATCACTTAAAAGGAACAAATAACAAAATTTTCTCAAAATATGAATAATGTTCATTTTGGATGTATAATGGTTATTTTTCTATTAGGAATGGTAAAAATAGTAGAATTTTGGTGTTGCTTCTTTGGTGTGCACTGAATTTGGCTAAATTCTTCCATGTCAACCTTCAAATTAACATTTTGTGAGTTTTGACCCAATGTATTATAACAAAAGTAAAACATACTAAAATGTACACATTTAGTAACACACCACCACATTCATATAAATGTGAAGTTATATTGTTATGTACATTATATTTTAATATTTTCATATAATATATTATCTTACATTACACCTTAAAATGAATCACTTTGAGCAAAAAATTTATAATATTTGGTTGAAAATGAACATTTATTTTGGATGCAAAATTCCATTCTTTTGATTAAAAGACACACCATAGCACACCCCAATGATGTTCCCTAAAGCTTACCTTAAATTTGGCCAAATCCCATCATCTCGATATAAATCAATATTTTTATGAATTATACTAGTATAAACTCTACTACATCATACTATAACAAACTAAAATATGCTAAACAAATAAATACACACAATCATATGCTATAATGCATGAAGCTACACTATGTTATGGCATCCTATATTATAATACACTATAATATATTATATTATATTATATTGCATATCACATCACAAGGGATTGCTTAAGATAAAATAATCATAAATTAGACTAAACAATAGAAAACTATATATTTTAGTCATAGCACTTAAATATTTTAAATTGAAAGAATATATTATGATGCCACGCTCTACCTATTATGAATTTGGCCAAATTCTACCATTTTAAAGTCTAAATCAACACTTTTATAAATAATGCTAGTGTAGGCTTGACTGCATGATTGTAAAATACTAAAAGAATTTAAAATGCATAGAATAATATATTATGATATATGATTTTATACTATGCTACAACATATAATATTTATTTTGAACATATAATCTTACTTTTTAGACTACAAGTGGCGTAGCACAACTTTGGTACTACAACCTAATTCCCACTTCAAATTTAACAAATTTCTTCATCTAATTTATTAAATCAATATTTTATGATTTATATTAATATAGACTATAGGGCATAATACCATAATATACTAAAACATTTCAAAACATCTTATAACATCCAACAACACATCACTACATGCTCAAATATATGATGCTACATTATACTATAATATATGGTATTATAATATGATTTAGGGTTAGGGTTTATGGTATTCAAATCCTTAATAGTCAAGGGAATGTCTCTTGAAGGCATTTCTTTTAGCTACCATAACCATGTTAGGATTAGGTCATTCTTTAGATCAACTCCTAAGAACATCTTTATTCAAGGTTTAGGGTTTAAGGTTTAGAGTTAGGGTTTAAGCTTAGTATAGAGTTTAAGGTTTAGGGGGTTAGTTTAGGGTTGGGGGTTTAGGGTTTAGGGTTATAGGTTTTATAGTTTAGGGTTTATGGTTTTAGGATTTAGTGTTTAGAGTTTTAGGCTTTAGGATTTATGGTTTAGGGTTTAAGGTTTAGAGTTTAGGGTTTACGATTTAGTGTTTAGGGTTTAGGGTTTTAGGTTTAGGGTTTAGGGTTTAGGGTTTAGGGTTTAGGGTTTAGATTTTAGGTTTAGGGTTTAAGTTTTAGTTTAAGGTTTAGGGTTTAGGGTTTAATATTTTTTTAATAGAGAATAAATTCAGATTCAATATTTTTTCTTTTTGATTTTATCAACCATGTAGCACCCCAAGTTTTCTAAGACATAAGCGACGACATAGATAAAAAATGAGCACCCATAGAGCAAATCAAAATAATAAGTAGAACTCTACTATAGACATAGTTCCATAAGTAGTAGATCGGATTGGTCATTCTTCAATTTCTCCAGCTCCCACTAGAACCACCCCCGCCTCTCGAGTAGTGGGATCCATCATCATATCACCGATCTCTACCTCCACCACCACCAAGGCTATAACCTCCGTCACTCCTCCTGCCTCCACAACCACCACTTCTTTGATCACAACCTCCATATCCACCAGCACCTCAAGATACCCCACCACCACTATGACAACCGTCGCCTCCACCTTCGCCTCCACCACCATATTTAGACTGAGCCTATTTGAAGGTGATGTTCCTACCGTCAAGGTTCTACTAATTTTTAGGGTTTAGGGTTAGTTTAGGGTTTAGGGTTAGTTTAAAGTTTAGGGTTTGGGGTTTAAGGTTTTGGGTTGTAGGTTTTTGGGTTTAGGGTTTAGGGTTTAAGGTTTAGGGTTTAGGATTTTAGGGTTTAGGGTTTAGTGTTTAATGTTTAGGGTTTTAGGTTTAGGGTTTAGGTTTAGGGTTTAGGGTTTAGGGTTTTAGGCTTTAGGGTTTAGGGTTTAGGGTTTAGGGTTGTAGGTTTAGGGTTTAGGGTTTAGGGTTAATTTTAGGGTTTAGGATTTTTTTTCTTAAATTAAGTAAATCAATAGGTTTATATTTATTTAGTTTGTTTTTTATTTATTTGAGTTTATTTTATTTTTTATTTAGGTTTATTTTTTATTTTTAATTAGTTTAGTTTATTTATTTTATGTTTATTTATTTTAGTTTTGGTTTAGGTTTAGGTTTTATTTTTTATTTTTAAGTTTAGGTTTAGGTTTTTATTTTATTTTTTTAGGTTTAGGTTTAGGTTTTTATTTTAGGTTTTATTTTTTAGTTTAGGTTTAGGTTTATTTTTAGTTTATTAAACTTTATTTACTTTTGGTTTACGTTTATGTTTAGGATTTATTTATTTTAGTTTTGTTTATTTTAGTTTAGGTTTAGGTTTATTTTAGTTTGTTTATCTTATTTTTATTTTAGATTTAGGTTTTTTTTTCGTTTAGGGTTTAGGTTTTATTTTTTATTTATTTTTTAGTTTTATTTTTAGGTTTATTTTTTAAGTTTAGGTTTTTATTTTATTTTATTTTAGGTTTATTTTATTTTTATTTTATGTTTAGTTTTTATTTTATTTAAGTTTTTTATTTTTAGTTTAGTTTAGGTTTTTATTTATTTTATTTTAGTTGAGTTTTTATTTTTTATTTTATTTTTTTTTTAGGTTTTGGTTTAGGTTTAGGTTTTAGCTTATGTTTTTTTATGTTAGTTTAGGTTATTTATTTATTTTATTTTTAAGTTTTATTTAGTTTAGGTTTAGGTTTTAAGCTTTTTAGGGTTTAGGGTTTATGGTTTAGGGTTTAGGGTTTAGGGTTTGGGGTTTAGGTTTTGGGGTTTAGGGTTTAGGGTTTAGGTTTTTGGTTTAGGGTTTAAGTTTTAGTTTAAGGTTTAGGGTTTAAGGATTTTTTAATAGAGAACAAATTCAGATTCAACATTTCTTCTTTTGCTTTTATGAACTAAGTATCACCCCAAGTTTTCTAAGACATAAGCGATGACATAGATAAAAAATGAGCACCCCTATAACCCTAGATAAGTAGAACCATCTCTATTATAAAGACACAGTTTAATAAGTAGAAGATCAGATCAATCATTCTTTAGTTTCTCTAGTTTCCATCAGAACCACCTCCTCTCGAAGCGGATCGCCATCATATCCCGATCTCTCCCTCGCCACCACCAGTTAACCTCCTCTCCTCCATCTATAACCACAACTGCTCCAACCACCACGTCCATATCCACTAGAACCTCTAGATCCCCCACCACCACTATGATAACAGGGGCCTCCACCTTTGCCTCCACCGCCAGATCTAGATTGTGCTTAGCTGACGGTGATGTTCCTGTTGTTATGGTTCTTCCCATTCTTAGGGTTTAGGGTTTAAGGTTTAAAGTTTTATTTTTTAATAGAGGATAAATTTAGATTAAACATTTCTGCTTTTCAATTTCATCAACCAAGTAGCGCCCTAACTTTTCTAAGACACAACTGATGACAAAAATAAAAAATGAGCACCCATAGAGCAAATCAAAAACCCTAGATAAGTAGAATCATCTCTATTATAAAGACACAATTCCATAAGCTGCAGAATAAATTGATCATTCTTTAGTTTCTCCAATTCCCATTAGAACCACCCCTGCCTCTTGAGTAGCGAGATCTACCATCATATCCCTGATCTCTCGCTCCGCCACCACCACGGCTGTAACCTCCATCGCTCCTCCTGCCTCCATAACCACAGCCTCTGCCTTCACCTCCTCCGCTAGATGTAGATTGAG
Organism: Cymbidium sinense; assembly: GCA_021442155.1. Taxonomy (NCBI): domain Eukaryota; kingdom Viridiplantae; phylum Streptophyta; class Magnoliopsida; order Asparagales; family Orchidaceae; genus Cymbidium; species Cymbidium sinense. Next base: position 84,183,008 of record CM038222.1, read on the forward strand.
CCTAGTTGATGGTGATGTTCTTGCCATCAAGGTTCTGCCCACTCTTAGGGTTTAGTGTTAGTTTAGGGTTCAGGGTTAACTTAGGGTTTATGGTTTATGGTTTAGTTTAGGGTTTAGGGTTTAGGGTTTTAGGGTTTAGGGTTTCATGTTTAGGGTTTAAGGTTTTAGGGTTTAGGGTTTTAGGGTTGTAGATTTAGGGTTGTAGGTTTAGGGTTATAGGTTTTAGGGTTAGTTTTAGGGTTTATGATTTAGGGTTTAGGATTTAGGTTTAAGGTTTTTTTTTAAGTTTATTTAATTTATTTAGTTTATTTTATTTTTTTATTTTTATTTAGTTTAGTTTATTTATTTTATGTTTACTTATTTTAGTTTAGGTCTTTTATTTTAGTTTATTTTTTTAGTTTAGGTTTATTCTTTAGTTGAGTTTTATTTTTATTTTATTTTTTAGGTTTAGGTTTTATTTTTTATTTTTGTTTTAGATTTAGGTTTTTATTTTATTTTTTTAGGTTTATGTTATAGGTTTTTATTTTAGGATAGTTTTTAGGTTTTATTTTTTAGTTTAGGTTTAGGTTTAATTTTAGTTTATTTTATTTTATTTATCTTAGGTTTAGGTTTAGGTTTAGGATTTATCTATTTTAGTTTAGGTTTAGGTTTATTTTAGTTTGTTTATTTTATTTTCATTTTAGGTTTAGGTTTTTTTTAGTTTACGGTTTAGATTTTTTTTATTTATCAATTTTATTTTGGTTTATTTTTTAGGTTTAGGTTTTTATTTAGTTTTATTTTATTTTATTTTTATTTTAGGTTTATTTTTATTTTATTTTGGTTTTATTTTTTAGTTTAGTTTAGATTTTCATTTATTTTATTTTAGTTTAGTTTTATTTTTTATTTTATTTTCTTTTAGGTTTAGGTTTAGGTTTAGGTTTATTTTAAGTTTAGTTTAGATTTTTTTTTATTTTATTTTAGTTTAGTTTTATTTTATTTTATTTTAGGTTTATTTATTTTTAGGTTTATTTTAGTTTATTTTATTTTATTTATTGTTTATTTATTTTATTTTAGGTTTAGTTTGTAGGTTTAGGGTTTAGTTTGTTTAGGGTTTAGGTTTGGGGTTTAGGTTTAGGTTTAGGGTTTAGGTTTTAGGTTTAGGGTTTAAGTTTTAGTTTAGGGTTAAGGGTTTATGGTTTTTTAATAGAGAACAAATTCAGACTCAACATTTCTTCTTTTTGATTTCATGAACCAAGTAGAACCCCAAGTTTTTTAAGACCCAAGCAATGACATAGATCAAAAATGAGCACCCATAGAGCAAATTAAGAATCCTAGATAAGTGAACTATCTCTACCCTAAAGAGATAGTTCCATAAGCAATAGATCGGATCAATGGTTCTTTAGTTTCTCTAGTTCCCATTAGAACCACCCTCACCTCTCGAGTAGTAGGATCCACCATCATATCCCCGATCTCTCCCTCCACCACCACCACAGGTGTAACCTCTGTCGCTCCTCCCACCACCATAACCACCACTATTCTGACCACCACCTCCATATCCACCGGCACCCCAAAATCCCTCACCACCACTTTGATAACCGCAACCTTCGCCTTTGCCTCCACCTCCAAATCAAGACTGAACCTAGTTGATGGTGATGTTCTTGCCATCAAGGTTCTGCCAGTTCTTAGGGTTTTAGGTTTAAATTTAGTTTAGGGTTTAGGGTTTAGGTTTTATCATTTAGGGTTTACCATTTTAGGGTTTAAGGTTTAGGGTTTAGGGTTTATGGTTAAGAATTTTAGGGTTTAGGGTTTATGGTTTATGGTTTATGATTTTAGGGTTTAAGGTTTAGGATTTAGAGTTTTGGGTTTAGGTTTAGTTTTATTTTAGTTTATTTTAGTTTTAGAGTTTAAATTTTAGGGTTTAGGGTTTTAAATTTAGTTTAGGTTTAGGTTTTTTAAATTTAGGAGTTTATAGTTTAAATTTAGGTTTTAATTTTAGTTTTTTTAAATTTTATTTTTAATTTAGGTTTATTTTATTTAGGGTTTAATTTTATTTATTTTTTTAAGTTTAGGTTTAGTTTTATTTTATTTTTTTTTATTTTAGGTTTTATTTTTTATTTTAGGTTTATTTTAGTTTATTTTTTAGTTAGTTTATTTTATTTTTTAGTTTTAATATTTTATTTAATTTAGGTTTAGTTTATTTATTTATTTTATTTTTTGGTTTAGGTTTATTTATTTTAGTTTAGGTTTATTTTAGTTTAGTTTATTTTAATTTATTTATTTTATTTTTATTTAGGTTTAGTTTTTTTTTTTAGTTTAGGGTTTATTTTTATTTATTTTAGGTTTTTTATTTTAGGTTTATTTTTTTTATTTAATTTAGTTTTATTTTATTTATTTTAGGTTTATTTTATTTTATTTTAATATTTTTTATATTTATTTTATTTATTAGGTTTAGGTTTTTTTATTTTATTTATTTTATTTTATTTATTTTATTTTATTTATTTTATTTTATTTTGGTTTTGGGTTTATTTATTTTATTATATTTTATTTATTTTATTATTAGGTTTTATTTTATTTATTTATTATTAGGGTTTAGTGTTTAGTTTATTTTAGTGTTTGTGGTTTAGGGTTTCAAGTTAGCTCAGGGCATAGGGTTAATTTAGGCTTTAGGGTTTAGGCTTTAAGGTTTAGGGTTTTTAGGGTTTAGGGTTTAGGGTTTAGGGTTAGTTTAGGGTTTATGTAGGTTTTGGTTTAAGGGGTTTTAGGGTTTAGGGTTTAGGGTTTAGGGTTTAGGGTTTAGGATTAGGGTTAGGGTTTAGGGTTTAGGGTTAGTTTAGGGTTTAGGGTCTAGGGTTTAGGGTTTAGGATTTTTTAAAAAGTAAACCGGTGGCTTTTGGTTTATTTAGTTTATTTTTTTTCTTCATTTTAGTTTTTTTATTTAGGTTTATTTTTTTATTTAGTTTTGTTTATTTATTTTGGGTTTATTTATTTTAGTTTACGCTTTTTATTTTAGTTTTTTTAAGGTTTAGGTTTAGGATTATGCTTATTTTTTAGGTTTAGGTTCTATTTTTTATTTTTAGGTTTAGTTTTGGTTTTATTTTAATTTTTTAGGTTTAGGTGTTAGGTTTTTATTTTAGGTTTATTTTTAGGTTTTATTTTTTAGTTTTGGTTTAGGTTTATTTTTAGTTTATTTTATTTTTTTAGTTTAGGTTTAGGTTTAGGTTTTACTTATTTTAGTTTCAGTTTAGGTTTTATTTTATTTAGGTTTAGGTTTTTTAGGTTTATTTTAATTTATTTTTAGATTTAGGTTTTTATTTTGTTTTTATTTTATTTTATTTTAGGTTTATTTTATTTTATATTTTATTTAGGTTTTTTTTATTTTTAGGTTTACTTTTTCAGACTACTTTACGTTTTTATTTATTTTATTTTATTTTATTTTTTTATTTTTTATTTTGTTTTATTTTTATGTTTTGGTTTAGATTTGGGTTTAGGTTTTTATTTGATTTTATTTTTTTATTATTTTTAGGATTAGGTTTATTTATTTATTTTACCTCTAGGTTTTATTTAGTTTAGGTTCAGGTTTTTAAGTTTTCAGGGTTTAGGGTTTAGGTGGGGTTTAAGGTTTAGGATTAGGGTTTAGGGTTGTAGGTTTAGGGTTTTTGGTTGTAGGTTTTAGGGTTTAGGGTTTAGGGTTTAGGGTTTAAGGTTTTAAGGTGTCGGGTTTAGGGTTTAGGGTTTATGGTTTAGGGTGGTTTAGAGTTTAGGGTTTTATGTTTAGGGTTTAGGGTTTATGGTTTAGGGTTTAGGGTTTAGGGTTTAGGGTTAGGGTCTTTTTATTTATTTATTTATGGTTTAGGGTTTAGGGTTTAGGGTTTTTTAAAAAAAATTAAGTAAACCTATAAGTTTAGGTTTATTTAGTTTATTTTTTATTTATTTTAGTTAATTTTATTTTTTATTTTTATTTAGGTTTATTTTTTATTTATATTTAGTTTAGAATATTTATTTTAGGTTTATTTATTTTAGTTTATGTTTTTTATTTTAGGTTTTTTTTAAGGTTTAGGTTTATGTTTATTTTTTAGTTTAGTTTTATTTTTATTTTATTTCTTAGGTTTAGGTTTTATTTTTTACTTTTTATGTTTAGGTTTAGGTTTTCTTTTTTTTTTTAGGTTTAGGTTTTAGGTTTTTATTTTAGGTTTATTTTTTGGTTTTATTTTTTAGTTTAGGTTTGGGTTTATTTTTATTTCATTTTATTTTATTTAGTTTAGGGTTTAGGTTTAGATTTATTTTGTTTTATTTATTTTAGGTTTAGGTTTATCTTTTAGGTTTTATTTTTATGTTTATTTTTTTCGGTTTAGGTTTTTATTTAGTTTTTATTTTATTTTAGCTTAGGTTTATTTTATTTTTATCTTATATTATGTTTTTATTTTATTTATGTTTTTAATTTTTGGTTTATTTTATTTTTTAGTTTAGTTTAGGTTTTATTTATTTTATTTTAGTTTAGTTTTATTTTATTTTATTTTATTTTTGGTTTAGATTTAGGTTTAGGTTTAGGTTTTAGTTTGGGTTTTTATTTTATTTTATTTAGGCTTAGGTATTTTTATTTATTTTTTTTAGGTTTTATTTAGTTTAGGTTTAGGGAGGAATGGCACCAAAAAAAACCTAACAAATAAGAAGCTAGAAACACCAAGCTAGAAGGAGGAAAATTAGCCGAGAAGCCAATACTCCAGTTAGGAAGAAAACACACAGCAAAAGCTCAACCAACAGAGAAAAAACTAGCCAAAAGCAAAAACCTACCAAGGATAGGAGAGATTATTTCAAAGAAGCTTTGGAATGAGTAACCCTCTCAGCAAGTGAGGAGGGGCATAAATGTGAACATTTTTTTTCTTCCTGTAAACAATTTTATAACCATGCCCTTTCTCTAAAATCTCCATCCAAAATGAATCATGTTATAAAAGGCATGGGGATCAAAGCTATTAATTTCAAAGAAGAGCATTCAGAATCATCCACAACATTAGACAAAGGAAAATAAAAAATAGTATGCATTTCAGAATTAGTAGTGAAAGAAGAAGCAAAAATAGCTTTATTAAGAAGACAATTATCTATATTTTCACCTTCCAACAAAATTTGAAGAGTGTCCTCCCTATCTTCATTCATAAAAGAAGCAAGAGAAGCAGAATCCAGATTTTCAATATAATCTTCATGTAAGGGATTAAAATAAGATTCAAATCCCTTAGAAACATATATAATATTACCAAAATTCTGAATAGAATTACCAGCCATAGAAAAACCAACATTTTGAACTAAAATAAAACTATTCACAATGAGAGAATTGTCACAGGTATCTAAATCTTATTTCTTAAAAGATGGATCACCAATATTAACAAGATTGTTAGGACCAGAAGTTAAAATATCAGAAATAAGAAGATTCTTTTGACCACCATTCTCAATCAAAGAAGGCAAAGAAATTGTCTCTTTCCCATCGTCTAAAGTAGACATAAGAGAAAACAAACAATATCAATTGATTGGAAGAAATGGTGTTAGCATCAATAATATTCGATCCATCATCATGAAAGGACTTATGCACAACATCCAAACCATTAGAATCATTAACCATGACCTCTAAAGTCCTCCCTTTAATTAATCTTGAAAGAAACACTTAGAGCATGATTATTAGTTAAAACTTTTTCAGAAACACCAAAATTGCCTTCTCCATTAGACAAATCATTAAAACTTTTTTAGAAGATTCATCGGTTTTACAAAACATCGAATTTTTAAAAAAGATTTTCTTTATCCAACTTGAGAGAATCATCATCTTTTCAACAATTGAATTCTTAGTAGTGATTTTCTTCCTAAGAGAGGGATGAGCAATAAAGCATTCAAAAATTTCATGCCCATGAATCTTACAATGATTACAAAAAATGGGAAATTTCTCAAAACAACTTTATGAAAATACATTTCTCCGAACCCAAGCAAATTTCTTTCAGATATTTTTTAGTAATTTCAATCTCTATAAGAATTCTAGCAACAGATGGTCTAGAAGAAGCAGCTCTTGCTTGATCAACTTGCAAACGCCGACCAAAAATCAACCCTATAGCATAAAGAATTTAATGATTAAATAGATGAATATGCAAGTTAGATAAAGAAATCCAAATGGGAATAATAGGAGACTCTTCATTAACATTAAACATAGGCATCCACTTCAGAATATGCATTTAACAATTAAAAACATAGTAAAAACTCCTAGAAAAAATTATTCTGTAATCAAGGTCATTAGAAAGTTTAATCGAACATGCCGATCATTAATAGAAAATGAACCAGATAAATTTAAACTATTAAAAAAAGAACGAATATCTTCCATCTTTGGCCAAAGGCTCAGCTAATCTTTAAATATCCTCATCTAAAATCATAATTGTTGGAGTACCTTTAAAGGTCGTATGAAGCAGATTTAAAGGAGGCTCGGTGGAGGAATTCTTACAGGCTAAAGCCTTTTTGAAAGATTTAGTAATAGCAGATAATTTAGAGGAAGGATTACCCAAAAAATCTAATGCCCTAGTGGGATCCATTGGCACATGGGATTTACCCCATGGATTTGAAGAAGCCGACGCCATGAGTCACATCATCATGACAAGAACATGTTGAGATCAGCCCAAAGCTGACAATTTATAGGGAAACCAAGAGAGAAAGCACTCAAAAACTCACCAAGAATGCGAGGGATCTCGAAATCGCTCAATAAGAGGGTTTAGTTTAGTTTTAGGGTTTAGGTTTTAGGTTTAGTTTTTATTAGTTTTAGGTTATTATTAGCTAATTATTAGTATTATGTTTAGTTTAGTTAGTTTAGTTTTAGTTAGGTTATTAGTTTTGTTTTATTAGTTTTAGTTTTAGTTATTATTATTTTAGGTTTGTTTAGGGGGAGGGGGTGTAGGGGCAGTTTAGGTTTAGTTTATTAGTTTATTTAGTTAGTTTGTTTATTGGGGTTTAGTTTATTTTAGTTTATTTATTAGTTATTATTAGTTAGTTTAGTTATTATTAGTTAATTAGTTATTTATTTAGTTTAGTTAGTTATTATTATTAGTTTATGGTTTTATTATTATTTAGGTTTTAGTTAGTTTTAGTTAATGGTTTAGTTTTATTAGTTTAGTTTTGTTAGTTTATTTATTAGTTTATTAGTTTAGTTTATTAGTTTTATTAGTTTAGTTATGGGTTTAGGTTTATTAGTTTATTATTATTAGTTTTTTAGATTAGTTTATGGTTTAGTTTTTTATTAGGGATTATTAGTTATTTATTGTTTATTATTATTATTTATTTAGTTAGTTCGTTTATTATTAGTTTTATTTTAGATTAGTTTTTTTAAGTTTATTATTATTATTAGTTTATATTTATTATAATAAGTTTTTTTATTATTTAATTTATTTATTTAGTTAGCGTTTAGGGTTTAGTTATTTAGTTATTTATTAGTTAGTTTATTATTGGTTTTATTATTATTAGTTTATTAGTTTAGTTAGTTAGTTATTAGTTATTATTATTACTATTACTTGTTGTTATTAGTTTAGTTATTTAACTTATTTATTTATTTAGTTTTGTTTTACTTAGTTATTAGTTTATTAGCTTATTAATAGTTAGTTATTATTAATTTTTTTAGTTAGGTGTTTTATTATTATAATTAGTTATCATTAGTTTATTAGGTTTAGTTATTTTTATGTTTATTTATTAGTTAGTTTTTCTTAATTATTAGTTTAGGTTTAGGTTTGTTTTAGTTAGTTATTTAGTTATTTATTATTAGTTATTATTAGTTTATTAGTTTAGTTTTAGTGTTTATTATTTATTAGAGTTTAGGTTTATTTATTAATTAGTTTAGTTTATTTAGTTAGTTAATTTATTAGTTTATACTTTATTAGTTAGTTAGTTATTTATTTAGTTTAGTTATTATTATTAGTTTATGGTTTTAATATTATTTAGGTTTTAGTTAGTTTTAGTTAGTGGTTTAGTTTTATTAGTTAGTTTTGTTAGTTTATTTATTAGTTTATTAGTTTAGTTATGGGTTTAGGTTTATTAGTTTCTTACTATTAGTTTTTTAGTTTAGTTTAAGGTTTAGTTTTACATTAGTTATTATTTGTTATTTATTATTTATTATTATTATTAGTTTAGTTAGCTGGTTTATAATTATTTTTATTTTGGATTAATTTTTTCTTAGTTTATTATTATTATTATTATTATTATTATTATTATTTATTATTTATTATTATGAATTTTATTATTATTATTTAGTTTATTTATTTAGTTAGGGTTTACGGTATAGTTATTTAGTTATTTATTAATTAGTTAATTATTAGTTTATTATTATTAGTTTATTACTTTGGTTAGTTAGTTATTAATTATTATTATTATTTTTATTAGTTTAGTTGTTAGTTTTATTATTATTATTAGTTTATTTATTAGGTTTATTAGTTTAGTTATTTAGTTAGTTTTATTTTATTTAGTTATTAATTTATTAGTTTATAATTAGTTAGTTATTATTAATTTTTAGTTAGGTGTTTTATTATTAGTTTTTATTAGTTATTAGTTAGTTTATAAGGTTTAGTTATTATTATGTTTATTTATTAGTTAGTTTTTATGGTTTATTAGTTTAGGTTTAGGGTTTAGTTTTAGTTAGTTATTTAGTTATTTATTATTGTTATTATAATTCGTTTATTAGTTTAGTTTTAGTGTTTATTTATTAGGGTTTAGTTAATTTATTAATTAGTTTAGTTTTATTAGTTAGTTTTTTTAGTTAGTTTGTTTATTAGTTTATTAGTTATTCATTTTGGGTTATTAGTTATTTATTATTTCTAATTTATTAGTTTTATTGAGTTTATTATTAGTTTTAATTTTTTACAAGTTATTATTAGGTTTTTAGTTTATTAGTTTTATTAGTTTATTAGGTTTTATTAGTTATTTATTAGTTTTTTTAGTTTAATTTTATTATTAGTTAATTAGTTTTTTAGTTATGGTTTAGTTATTATTATTAGTTTTATTAGTTTAGTTATTATTTTAGTTTAGTCTAGTTTGTTATTTTAGTTTATTATTATTAATTTTATTAGTTTAGGTTTAGGTTTGATGTTTAGTTTAGTTTTATTATTATTATTATTGGTTTTAATTATTATTAATATTAGTTTTATTATTTGGTTTCTTTATTATTATTTAGTTAGTTTAGTTATTAGTTTATTATTATTAGTTATTATTATTGGTTAGTTTTTTTGTTTAGTTTATTATTATTTATTAGTTTAGTTTAGTGTTTAGTTTTGTTTAGTTTTATTTATTTATTATTTTGGTTTATTAATTTTAGTTTAGTTTAGTTAGTTTTAGGTTATTAGGTTTTATTATTATACAATGTTTTTTTAGTTATTATTAGTTTTAGTTTAGTTTATTTTTTTATTATTATTAGTTATTAGTTTGTGGTTTAGTTAGTTGTATTAGCTTATTATTATTAGTTAATTTATTAGGTTTGTTTATTATTATTAAGTTTAGTTTATTTATTTAGGTTTTATTTATTATTTAATTTATTTTTAGGTTAGTTTTTTTATTATTATTAGTTTTGTTTAATTTAGTTTATTATTAGATTATTAGTTTAGTGTTATTTATTATTAGTTATTTAGTTTTAGTTGATTAGTTTTTTCAGTTTTACTATTAGTTTTAGTTATTAGCTAGTAAGTTATTAGTAGTTATTTATTAGTTATTTAGTTAGTTTCTTAGTTTCAGATTATTAGTTATTAGTTTTAATTTAGTTAGTTTTGTTATTATTAGTTTAGTTATTGGGTTTAGTTTTATTAGGCTAGTTATGTTTAGGGTTTAGGTTTGTTAGTTAGTTATTAGTTAGTTTATTAGGTTTAGGTTTAGTGTTAGGGTTAAGGTTTAGGGTTTAGGGTCGGGGTTAATGTTTAGGGTTTAGGCTTTAGGATTTTTTAGGCTTTAGAGTTTAGGGTTGTATGTTTAGTGTTGTAGTTTTAAGGTTTAGGGTTTAGGATTAGTTTTAGGGTTTTGGGTTTAGGGTTAAAAAATTAGGGATTGTTGTTTTTTAAAAGAGAAAAATGAAGTAAACTGATAGGTTTAGGTTTATTTAGTTTATTTTTTCTTTATTTTAGTTTCTTTTATTTTTTTTTGGGTTTTTTTATTTAGTTTATTTTTTTTATTTAGTTTGGTTTTTTTATATTAGGTTTTTTTTATTTTATTTTAGGTTTTTTATTTTACTTTGTTTTTAAGGTTTAGGTTTATTTCTTAGCTGAATTTTATTTTTATTTTATTTTTAAGGTTTAGGTTCAATTTTTATTTTAGGTTTAGGTTTAAGTTTTTATTTTATTTTTTTTATGTTTAGGTTTTAGGTTTTTATTTTAGGTTTATTTTTAGGTTTTATTTTTTTTAGTTTAGGTTTAGGTTTATTTTTAGTTTATTTTATTTTGTTTAGTTTAGGTTTAGGTTTAGGTTTAGTTTTTTAAGGTTTAGGTTCATGTTTTATTTATTTTAGTTTAGTTTATTTTAGTTTAGGATTAGGTTTATTTTATTTTGTTTATTTTATTTTTATATTAGGTTTAGGTTTTTCCTTTAATTTAGGGTTTAGGTTTTATTTATTGTTTATTTTTAGGTTAATTTTTTAATTTTAGGTTTTTTTAACTTTTATTTTATTTTATTTTAGCTTTATTTTATTTTTATTTTACATTTAGTTTTTATTTTATTGAGTTTCTCATTCATAACTTTATTTTATTTTTTAGTTTAGTTTATATTATATTAAATTTTTTTATTTTTATTTTTTAATTTATTTTATTTTTAGGTTTAGATTTTTATTTTATTTTATTTTTTTATTTTATTTAATTTTAGGTTTTTTTATTTATTTTATTTTTAGGTTTTATTTAGTTTAGGTTTAAGTTTTTAGGTTTTAGGATTCAGGGTTTATGGTTGATGGTTTAGGGTTTAGGGTTTAGGGTTTAGGTTTTAGGGTTTAAGGTTTTTGGGTTTAGGGTTTAGGGTTAGGATTTATGGTTTAGGGGTTAGGGTTAGAGTTTAGGGTTTAAGGTTTAGTGTTTATGGTTATCTTAGGGTTTTTAGTTAGTTTATGGTTTAGGGTATGAGGTTTAGGCCTTAGGGTTTTGGTTTAGGGTTTAGTGTTTAGGTTAGTTTAGGATTTAGGGTTTAGGGTTTTAGGATTTTATGGTTTAGGGTTTAGGGTTTAAGGTTTGGGTTAGAGTTTAGGGTTTAGGTTTAGGTTTAGGGTTTAGGATTTAGGGTTTAGGGTTTAGGGTTTAGTGTTTAGGGTTTAAGGTTAGTTTAAGGTTTAGGGTTTTTTAGGGTTTAGAGTTAGTTTTAGGATTTCGAGTTTAAGGTTTAGGACTTAGGGTTTAGGGTTTAGGGTTTAGGTGGTATCTTTTTGTAAATTAAGTAACCAATAGGTTTAGGTTTATTTAGTTTATTATTATTTATTTTAGTTTTTAGTTTTTGTTTTTATTTAGGTTTATTTTTTTAGTCACTTTAGTTTATTTATTTTTGGTTTATATATTTTAGTTTAGGTTTTTTATTTTAGTTTAATTTTTAGGTTTGGGTTTAGCTTTATGTTTATTTTTTAGTTTAGTTTTGCTTTTATTTCATTTTTTAAGTTAAGGTTTTATTTTTAATTTTTAGGTTTTATTTTATTTTATTTTTGTTTAGGTTTTAGGTTTTTATTTTAGGGTTATTTTTAGGTTTTATTTTTTAGTTTAGGTTTAGGTTTATTTTTAGTTTATTTTATTTTATTTAGTTTAGGGTTTAGGTTTAGTTTATTTTAGGTTTTATTTATTTTAGTTTAGGTTTAGGTTTATTTTATTTTATATATTTTAGGTTTACATTTTTTTATTTTAGGATTTAGGTTTTATTTTTTATTTATTTTTAGGTTTTATTTTTTAGGTTTATTTTTATGTCTAAGTTTTTATTTAGTTTTTATTTTATTTTATTTTAGGTTTATTTTATTTTTATTTTATGATTAGTATTTATTTTATTTAGATTTATTACTTTTAAGTTTATTTTATTTTTTATTTTAGTTTAGGCTTTTATTTATTTTATATTTATTTTAAATTTTTATTTTATTTTATTTTTAGGTTTAGGTTTAAGTTTAGGTTTAGGTATTAGTATAGGTTTTTATTTTATTTTATTATTTTATTTATTTAAGTTTATGTTTTATTTATTTATTTTAATTTTAAGTTTTATTTAGTTTAGGTTTAGATTTTTAGGTGTTTAGAGTTTAAGGCTTAGGGTTTAGGGTTTAGGGTTTTTAAGATTTTTGATTTACAGTTTAAATTTTAGGTTTATGGTTCAAGTTTTAGTTTAGGGTTTAGGGTTTTTTTTAACATAAAACAAATTCAAATTCAACATTTCTTCTTTTCAATTTAATCAACCAAGTAACACACAAAGTTTTCTAAGATACAAGTGACGACATAGATAAAAATTGAGCACGTATAGAGCAAATCAAAAACCTTAGATAACTAGAACCGCCTTTGTTGTAAAGACATAGTTTTGTAAGCGGATCGGTCATTCTTGGTTTTCTAGTTCCCATCAAAACCACCCCAGCCTCTCGAGTAGTGGGATCCACCATCATATCCTCCCTCCGCCACTACCACGGCTGTAACCTCCGTCACTCCTCATGCCTCCATAATCACCACTTCTCCGACCACCACCTCCATGTCGATCAGCACCTCCAGTTCCCTCACCACCCCACATGATCTTCACTCCCCTCTCTAGATCTCTATTGTGGTTGAAGGTGATGTTCCTTCCGTCAAGGTTCTACCCATTCTTAGGGTTTTGGTTTAGGTTTAAGTTTATTAGGTTTTTGGGTTTAGGTTTATTTTTTAATTTATTTAGTTAATTTAGGTTTAGGTTTTGGATTTCGGGTTTAGGGTTTGGGGTTTAGGGTTTAGGGTTTATGGTTTATGTTTAGGGTTTAGGGTTTATGGTTTATGTTTAGCATTTAGGATTTAGGGTTTAGGGTTTAGGGTTTGGGTTTAAGGTTTAAGGTTTAGTCTTTAGGGTTTTAGGGTTTAAGCTTTTAGGATTTGGGGTTTAGGGTTTAGGGTTTATGGTTGTAGGTTTAGGGTTTATGGTTGTAGGTTTAGGGTTTAGGGTTTAGGGTTTAGGGTTTAGGATTTAGAGTTTAAGGTTTCTTTTTGTTTAATTAAGTAAATTGGTAGGTTTAGGATTTAGTATATTTAATTTTATTTATTTTAATTTTCTTTATTTTATATTTTTATTTAGTTTAGTTTATTTCTTTAAGCTTATTTATTTTAGCATAGGTTTTTATTTTAGTTTATGTTTTAGGTATAGATTTAGGTTTAAATTTATTTTTTAATTGAGTTTTATTTTTATTTTCTTTTATAGGTTTAGGTTTGATTTTTTTCTCTTTAAGTTTAGGTTTAGGTTTTTATTTAAATTTTTTAGGTTTAGGTTTTAGGTTTTTATTTTAAGTTTATTTTTAGGTTTTATTTTTTCATTTAGGTTTAGGTTTATTTTTAGTTTATTTTATTTTATTAGTTTAAGGTTATTTTAGGTTTAGGTTGTGACAACATAGATAAAAAATGAGCACGCATAGAGAAAATCAAAAACACTAGATAACTAGAACCATCTCTACTATAAAGACATAATTCCATAAGCAGCAGACATCGGGCCGTTTTCAATTTCTCCGCTCCCATCGAGCCACCCCACTCGAGTAGTGGATCCACCATCATATCCCCGATCTCTCCCTTCACCACATTGGCTATAACCTCCATCGCTCCTCCTCGCCCATAACCACCAATGCTCACCACCACCTCCATATCCACCATCACCTGCATCCTCCACCACCACTACAACCATTGCCTCTCCTTCCACCCAAAGATCAAAATGAACCTTAAAATTGATGTTCCTACCATCAAGGTTCTGTTCATTCTTAGGGTTTAGGTTTTTTTAATAGGGAAAATCAGAATTTTATTACCATAAAAATAAAGGATACAATGTCTTCAAAAGGGGTAATTTCAATCGCTCAGAGCTACAAGAAACCTAAAAGCTAAACCCCATCTAAGTATAATGGAAAAAAGAAACTAAAAGAGAAAAAAAAGAAAAAGATAAAAGCAAATGAGAAAATACACAAGAAGGACTAATAAAACTTAATAAAATAGTAAAAGGACTGAAAGAAACTCATGATCCCATTGAGAAGGCAAGATAAGCAAGCTCCATATCAATAGATTGAGTTGGTTGATTAAAGATCATTCCATCTGAGAAGTTCCAACCTGCAAAAGAAATCTGCAAAATACTACAAAGGCAATGGTCATAGCTCAATGAAAAATGATAAAGTAAACAATTTAGAAAGAGCTAAGAATGAGAAAATTCAGACTCAATTTAGATCATCTCAAGGGGCAACAATACATATGAGCATCCAAACTTCATGAGAAGGGTTACAATCATATGCATGCTACCAACTAGAGAGAAAATATGGGGAAACATCAAGGCCATCATATCTAGCATACCTGATATAAGCAACCATCCAAGGTAAAACAATCCATAGTGATGTAGTCCTTGCACCAAAAAAAACAAAGAAAAATAGCCAGCTAGTAGCTAGCTAGCAGCCAACCCTCCTACCAAAACCCACAATAGACCAAACACATAAAGCCAACATCCTAGAAGTTACAGCAAGGTTAGTGGCCTAGAAGAACCCCCAACTATCTCTAGAGCACTAGCAATCCTAATCCAAGGGCAAAACCTCCACCCAAATAATATAATAGTAGAAGATAAGCAGCACCAGAGAGAGGAAAGCTAAAACATAGAGAGACCAAGAGGGCAACCAGAAATTACCATCAAAACCACCACCAAGGCAAAAAAAAAGCAAATCCACCATCACCAACCAAGAGGCAAATATCAAGAAACAAGGAGCGCCAACTAAACCAAAGGTAGTCAATACCAACAGACAACATAAAGCTCAAAACACTAAGCCACATGACAAGCATCCAAGGCAAGACAGCAACCATAAAAAACCCCTCAAGTAGCCAAACCCCAACAACAAGTCCTAAAATAAGACCAAAAAACCCACAAGAGTTCATATCCTCCACCAAGAAAATAACTAATAAAACCACCCAGGCCAGCAGCCAACAAGATGAGCGGCGAGCGAAGTCAAAGCGGTAAGAAAACTGACATCCAAACTGGGAAGCAAAAATAAAGGAAAAATAGCTACACCCAAGAGAGGATAACCAACCAAGGAGTAGACCAGAATCCCAACTAAAAGAACCCAACCAAAAGCACCTAAACCAACCATCCAACATAGCCAACACATCCACCCAATAACCAACCAACTAGCCAAAATAACTAGCCTAACAACAAAAACCAACAGATATAGAGCCAATATAGAGCCAAAAAGAAAGAAAAGAACAACATCAAACAAAGCCACAACCCACCTGGAGATCCCCAAAACAACCAAGAAACATAAAAAATGGTAGTCACCCAACCAATTTAAAAAAGGGAAAAGGAGGACCACCCAACCACAAGCAGCAAAACTGTAATGAAAGGAATAAGGCCAGAGGCAAACAAAACCCCTTCCAAATCCCAAAGAATAGACAATCACTACAAAGGAGAAAATGGGGAGACAACAACCACATAACAACTAACTCCAATTCACAGGGCAGATGGAACCAACTAGCAGCCATGAAAAAAACCCAAAACTAAGCCAAGCCAAAAGAGACCAACAAGCCATGAAAAAATAACCACCCAAAATAGCCAGGTAGATGAAAGAAATAAATAGCAGCAACCAGCAGAACCAACCATAGCATTTGCAAATCCAATTCAAAAAAGGCCACAACCATCCAAAACTAGAGGCAAACCCAACATTCATTGGTAAAAGGGGTAGGCTAAAATCTGACACAAGCACAACCCAGAGACACAAAGCATGAGCCATAGAAAGAAAACCACCAGGCTCAGAGGATAGAGAAACCAATTAAAACCAGCACCACTACGACCCAAAAAAAAGGTCGTAAGTATAGAACGGGTTTAGGTAGAAGGAAACTCAAAGAAAACCACTTCAAGCACAAAAAACAACAATAGACAATAAAACCACCATAGCAAAAGATCAACAAAAGAGCATAAAGTTAAAATCGATTTAAGAGTGTGTTATCAAGATTAACTGCACCACACAGATGCTTAGGTAAGCTATTATCAAATAAAGTGAGCTCATTTAATTCCTCTCCCAAATTAGCCAAGAAATCAACACAAGCATTACCTTCACAAGGAATGTGAGAAATTTTGTAGCAAACTTGAGAAAGAAGCTTTATAGTGTGATTAAGAAGATAAAATAAGTTAGCATTTACCATATTATTATTATTGAGAATATCAAATAAAAGAAGAGCATTAACTTCAATCCAAATATTTAATAGGCCTTTGCTTAAACAAATATCAATAGCTTTGTTAACAGTAATGAGTTCAAGATAAATAATAGAATAAGCTTTGAGGGGGTAGGCAAAAACACAAATGATAGTGCCTTTAGAATCCTTAAGAATTCCACCACAGCCATATTTGTTTGGGGAAACAAAACCATTAGTATTGATCTTAATAGAATTTTCTCTAGGCTTAATCCAATGTACAATCCTAATACTCTTGTAGGAAGGATCATCATGCAAAGTGTTAGGAAGCGTTTTAACCACAAATTTATAACCTCTAAAGTGAAAATTGCTAATTAAGTTTGCATTAAACAAAGCATGAATTTTTTCTTTAGTTCTAGCAAGGATCCTTTTATGGTTCATAGGGATGCCATAATATTTAGCATCATTTCTATCCATCCAAATGAACCAAATAAGGGTAATAGTAATAAAAGCTTTGATATGACCTTTCATAGTTTTATGAAAACAAACTTCAAGAAGTTGATATAATGAAAGAGAGCTGTGAAAATAGTTAGTGTTAAATAAATCATCATACCATATCCAAAGTTTTGAAACAATAGCACCATTGGCAAAATCATGATTAATATTTTCAATATGAAAGCAACAATTGCACTTAGCAAGTAAGTAAATCTGTTTAAGTTGGAGCAAGAAATCAATCAGATGAAGTTATTCAAAATTTTCCAAGCTAAAACTAAATAAGAAATGGGAATGATATTGTTCCAAAGTTTAATTATAAAATTAGAGGTATTCTGTTTATTTCTAATAAAATTCCAAACCTCTTTAAGAATTAAATCACCATTGTAAGAGAGCTTGAAAAGTATTTGACCCAGTTTATTAGAAAAGATAGCATGTTGCAAAACTTGTAAAAAATAGAAATCAATATAGTTCTCAAGTTTGTTTTCATTCTAATATTATTGTGGGTTGTAGGTTTAGTGTTGTAAGTTTAGGGTTTAGGGTTTAGGGTTAGTTTTAGGGTTTAGGATTTAGGGTTTTTTTTTAAAATTAAGTAAACCCGTAGGTTTAGTTTATTTAGTATATTTAATTTATTACTTATTTATTTAGGGTTTAGGGTTTAGGGTTTAGGGTTTAGGGTTTAGAGTTTAGGGTTTAGGGTTTTGGGTTTAGGGTTTAGGGTTTAGGTTTAGGCTTTAGGTTTAGGGTTCAGGTTTTAGTTTAGGGTTTAG
This sequence comes from Cymbidium sinense, assembly GCA_021442155.1. NCBI lineage: Eukaryota > Viridiplantae > Streptophyta > Magnoliopsida > Asparagales > Orchidaceae > Cymbidium > Cymbidium sinense. Next base: position 84,200,559 of record CM038222.1, read on the forward strand.
GGTTTTTGGTTTTTTAATAGAGAACAAATTCATATTCAACATTTCTTCTTTTCAATTTCATCAACCAAGTAACACATGAAGTTTTCTAAGACACAAGCGACAACATAGATAAAAAATGAGCATGCATAGAGCAAATCAAAAACCCTAGATAACTAGAATCATCTCTACTATAAAGACACAAAATAAGAGATTGATCGACCATTCTTTAGTTTCTCTAGTTCTCCTAACCACCAAACCTCTCAAGTAGCAGGATCCACCATCATATCCCGGTTCTCTCCCTCCACCACCACCATGGATGTAACCTTCTTCACTCCTCACGCCTTCATAACCACCATTGCTCTGACCACCACCTCCATGTCAATCAACACCTCTAGATGCCCCACCACCACTGATAATCACATCCGCCTTCACCTCCACTGCTAGATCTAGACTAAGCCTAGTTGATGGTGATGTTTCTGCCATCAAGGTTCTACCCATTCATAGGGTTTAGATTTTTTTTATGGAAAGTTAGAATTTTATTACCATACAAATAAAAGATACAATGTCCTTAAAAAAGGTAAAGCTCAAATTTATACTGCTCACAGAGCTATAAGAAACCTAAAGAGCTAAACTCCCATCTAAGTACAATGAAAAAAGAAAATAAAAGTTCAGAAGAAACAACATAAAAGAAAATGAGAAAAGATGCAAAATAGACTAATAAAACTTAAGAAAATAGTAAAAGGACTAGTCAAGAGCTCATGATCCCTTTGAGAAGGGAAGATAAGCGAGATCCACATCAATAGTACTTGAGTTGGTTGAGTAAAGATCTTTCCATCTGTGAAGTTCCAACTTGCAAAAGAAATTTGTAAAACACTACAAAGGCAATGGTCATAGCTCATGGAAAAATGATAAAGTAAAAAATTTAGAAAGAGCTAAGAAAGAGAAGGCTTGGGCTCAATTAAGATCATCTCAAGGGGCAACAATACATATGAGTATCTAAACTTCATGAGAAGGGTTACAATCATATGCATGCTACCAACCAGAAGATATGGGAATCATCAAGGCCATCATAGCCAAAGATACCTACTATAAGCAACCATCCAAGGAAAATAATCCATTGTAATCTAGTTCTGCAAAAAAAATAGAGAAAATAGCTAGAAGCGCCAGCTAACCCACCAAAAAACCACAATAGACCAAACACATCAAGCCAAAGATCCCAAAAGTTACAAGAGGTCGTATCGAGAACAACCCACACAACTATTTCCAGAGCACTAGCAATCCAAATCATGGGGAAAAACCTCCACCCAAACAACAAAATAGTAGAAGATAAGCAGCTCCAGAGAGAAGAAAGTCATATCATAGAGAGACCAAGAGGGCATCCATAAATTACCATCAAAACCACCACCAAGGCAAGCAAAAGGAAAGCAAATCCACCATCACCAACCAAGAGGCAAATATCAAGAAATAAGGAGAGCTAACTAAACTAATGGGAGTCAATACTAACAAACATAAAGCCCAACACACCAAGCCATGGCACAAGCATCCAAGGCAAGACAATAGCCACAAAAAACCCCTCAAGCAGCCAACCCTCAATAATAAGTCCTAAAATAAGACCAAAAAAAAATGACAAGAGCTCATATCCTCCACTAACAAAAAAGCCACTAAAACCACCCAGGCCAATAGCCAATAAGATGAGTAGCAGGAAAACCAACAGCCAAATCGGGAAGCAAGAACAAAGGAAAATATCTACACCTAAGAGAGGATAACCAACCCAGAAGTAGAATAGAAACCCAACCAAATGAACTCAACCAAAAGCACCTAAACCAACCATCAAACACATCCAACACATCCATCAACTAACCAACCCAGCCAGCCAAAATAACCAACCAACCTAGTCAGTAAACAAAACCATCCAACAGATAGAGCCAATATAGAGCTCAAAATAAGGGAAAAGAATAACAGTAGACAAAGCCACAACCCTCCTAGAAATATCCAAAATTAACAAGAAAAAAATGGTAGTCACCCAGCCAAACTATAAAAGGCCAAGGAGGACCACCTAACCACAAGCAGCAAAACTGTAAAGAAAGGGACAAGGCCAGAGGCAAACAAAACCCCTTCCAAATCCCAAAGAGCAGACAATCACTACAAAGGAGAAAATGGGGAGACAACAACCATAGAATAGCTAACTCCAATTCACAAGGTAGATGGAACCAACCACAGAAACCTCTAAGCTAAACTAGGAAAGGAGATTAAGAGCCATTGAAAAAATCCAAAACTAAGCCAAACCATAAGAGGCCAACAATAGCCATAAAAAATAACTATCCAAAATTTCCTGGAAGATGAAAGAAACAAATAGCAGCAACCAGCAGAACAAACCATAACATCTGTAAATCTAATTCAAAAAAGGCCCCAGCTAGCCAAAACCAGAGGCAAACCCAACTTTCATTGATAAAGGTAGGAAACCCACATCCATAACCAACAAGAGACACAAAGCATGAGCCACAAAATAAAAACCACCAGGCTTAGAGGATAGGAAAACCAATTAAAAATAGCACCACAATGACCCAAAAAAAGGTTAGGCAAGTATACAATGGGGTAAACAAGAAGGGGGTATAAGTATAGAAATAAACTTAGCAAAGACCACTTTCTAGTGAGGGGAGCAAAAAAACATAAAAAATAGACTGAATAAAACCACCATAGAAAAAGATCAACAAAAGAGCAGAAAGTTAAAATCTGAGGTAAGGCAATCCAGTGTTATCTAGATTGACCAGACAACATAGATGCTTAGGTAAGCTATAGTTATCAAATAAAGTGAGCTCATTTAATTCCCCTCCCAAATTATCCAAGAAATTAGCACGAGCATTACCTTCACGAAGAATGTGAGAAATTTTGTAGAAGACTTGAGAAAGAAGCTTTTTAGTTTGATTAAGAAGATAAAATAAGTCAGCATTTCCCATTTTATTATTATTGAGCATATCAAGTAAAAGAAGAGCATCAACTTCAATCCAAATATTAAAGAGGCCTTTACTTAAACAATTATCAATACTTTGTTAACATCCATAAGTTCATCATAAATAATAGAACAAGCATTGAGGGGGTAGGAAAAAGCACAAATGATAGTGCCTTAAGAATCCCTAAGAAATCCACCACAACCATATTTGTTTGGGGAAACAGAACCATTAGTATTGGTCTTAATAGAATTTTTCTTAGGCTTAATCCAATGTATAATCCTAATACTCTTATAGGAAGGATCATCATACAAAGTGATACCCATTTTTTTAGCCACAAATTTATAACCTCTAAAGTGAAAATTGCTCATTAAATTTGCATTAAACATAGCATGAATTTTTTCTTTTGTTCTAACAAGGATCCTTTTATGGTTCATAGGGATGACACGATATTTAGCATCATTTCTATCCATCCAAATGAACCAAATAAGACTAATAGAAATTAAAACTTTGATATGACCTTTCATAATTTTAAGGAAACAAACTTCAAGAGAGAGACATGAAAATAGTTAGTTTTAAATAAATCATCATACCATATCCAAAGTTTAGAAGTAATAGCACCATTAACAAAAAACATGATTAACATTTTCAGTATGAAAGCAACAATAGCTAAAAGGTATGTAAAACCCTTTAAGAAGCAAGGAATCAACGGATGAAGTTATTAAAAATTCTCCAAGCTAAAACTGAATAAGAAATGGGAATGATATTGTTCCAAAGTTTAATGAAACATTAGTGGTGTTATGTTTATTTCTAATTAAATTCCAAATCCCTTTAAGAATGAAATCACCATTATTTGAGAGCTTGAAAAGGATTTGATCCAGTTTATTAGAAAAGATAATGATGTTGCAAAGCTTAACAAAAATAGAAATAGGAATGTAGTTCTCAATTTTTTTCATTCTAATTATAATTAAGCCAGGTTGTAGGTTTAGTGTTGTAGGTTTAGGGTTTAGGATTTAGGGTTTAAGGTTAACTTTTTTTAAATTAAATAAACTGGTAGGTTTATGTTGATTTAATATATTAAGTTTATTTTTTTATTTATTTAAAGTTTAACATTTAGGTTTAGGTTTAAGGTTTAGGTTTAGGTTTAGGGTTTAGGGTTTTGGGGTTCAGGGTTGTAGGATTAGGGTTTAGGGTTTAGGTTTTTAGGGTTTAGGGTTTAGGTTTAGGGTTTTAGGGTTTTTTTTAGGGGTTTAGGGTTTAGGGTTTAGGTAGTTCAAGTTTTAGTTTAGGGTTTAGGTTTTAGTTTTTTTTAATAGAGAACAAATTCATTTCAACATTTCTTCTTTTGAATTCATCAACCAAGTAACACCAAGTTTTCTAAGACACAAGGGACAACATAGATAAAAATGAGACACATAGAAATAAAAAAAACCCTAGCTAACTAGAATATCTCTACTAATGACACAATTCCATAATGTAGATATTGGTCATTCTTCGCTTTGTCAGTTCTCAAAACCACCCTAAGATCTCGGTAGGTGGATCCACCATCATATCCCCGATGTCTCCTTCTACCACCACCACAGTTGTAACCTCTGTCGCTCCTCCAACCTCCATAATCACCATTGCTCCGACCACCACCTCCATATCCATCAACACCTCTAGATCCCCCACCACCACTGTGATAACCGTCTCCTCCACCTTTGCCACCGCTATATCTAGACTGAGCCTGGTTACAATGATATTCCTACCATCAAGATTTTGCCCATTCTCAGGGTTTAGGTTTCTTATGTTTTAAGGTTTAGTCTTATTTTTTAATTTATTTAGTTACTTTAGGTTTAGGTTTAGGGTTTAAGGTTTGTGGTTTAGGGTTTTCGTGTTTATGCTGGGGTTTAGGGTTTTTTAGTGTTTAAGGTTTGTTTAGGTTGTAGGTTTAGGGTTTATAGTATAGAATTTAGGGTTTAAAGTTTTTTTTAATTAAGTAAATTGATAGATTTAGGTTTATTTAGTTCATTTAGTTTATTTACTATTTATTTTATTTTATTTTATCTAAGTTTTTTTTTTATTTTTATTTAATGAGTTTACTTATTTTAAGTTTATTTATTTTTAGTTTATGGTTCTTATATTAGTTTATTTTTAGGTTTTAGGTTTTGGTTTATTTTTTTAGGTACATGTTTTATTTATTTTAATTTAGGTTTAGGTTTATTTAATTTTGTTTATTTGATTTTATTTTAGGTTTATGTTTTTTTTAGTTTATGTTTAGTTTTATTTATTATTTATTTTTTTAGTTTTAGGTTTATTTGGTAGGTTTATGTTTTTATTTAGTTTTTATTTTGTTTTACCTTAAGTTTATTTTATTTTAATTTTAAGTTTAGCTTTTATTTTATTTAGGTTTTTTATTTTTTAGTTTAGTTTAGGTTTTTATTAATTTTATTTCAGTTTAGTTTTTATTTTAAATTTTATTTTCTTTTTTAGTTTTGGTTTAGGTTTATGTTTTACTTTATGTTTTTATTTTATTTTAATTTTTACTTTGGTTTAGGTTTTAATTTATTTTATTTTTGGTTTTATTTAGTTTAGGTTTAGGTTTTAGCATTTTAGTGTTTAGGTTTAGCTACTTTAGGGTTTAGGGTTGGGATTAAGGTTTAGGTTTTAGGTTTAGGTTTTAGTTTGGTTTAGGCTTTTGGTTTTATTCTTTTAAGAGAAGAAATTTATATTTAACATTTCTTCTTTTGATTTCATCAACCAAGTAACACACCAAGTTTTCTAAGACACAAGTGACAACATAGATAAAAAATGAGCAGAGCAAATAAAACCTAGATAACTAAACCGCCTCTAGTGTAAAGACTAGTTCCATGCTGCTTCAATTTTTTTTATTTAGTTTATTTTATTTTTTTAGTTTATTTTAGGTTTTATTTATTTTATTTCAATTCATTTTATTAGTTTATTTTATTTTATTTTAGGTTTAGGTTTTGGTTTTAGTTTAGTTTTATTTCATTTTATTTTCTTTAATTTATTTAGGTTTAGTTTTTTATATAATTTATTTTAAGTTTTTTTTAGGTTTTTAGGTTTTGGTTTAGGTTTTATGATTTAGGGTTTTAGGTTTAGGTTTAGGGATTAATGTTTAGGGTTTGTGGGTTTAGGGTTTAGTGTTTAAACTTTAGTTTATGGCTTTTTTAGGTTTAGGCATTAGGGTTTAAGGTTTAGGTTTACTTTATTACTTTATTTTAGGTTTTAAGGTTTAGGTTTAGGTTTAGGGTTTTTTTTTTTTGAGAAACCCATGTAGGGGTATTTTATTGCCACAAAAGAGGGTTACAAGGTCCTTAAAAGGGATAAACTCTAGACATCGCTCAAAGAGCTACAATCAACCTAAGGAGTAGATCCCCTATCTAAGTACAGCCAAAAGCAAAACAAGACATTAAAGCAATCAAAAGATACAAATAGGTTAACATAAAAAGCCAAAAGAAGATTAGGGCCAATGCTCTGGAGGACATGAGAATGCATGACACTATGGAGCAAACTTGCAAGAGGACAAGAGAGAAGCACCTGCAGAAATGTAAATGGAAAAAAATTAGAGTAGTTAAGGTAATACAGACATAATGATAACTGAAAATAGCATAATCTGAGAATGATAGTAAAGAATTGTGATGAGGAGAGCTGCTCACACAAGTTGGGTATGCATCCAAACTGTAAGGGTTACATCACAAGAGCTACTACCAAACCAAAAGGGAGTGAAATCATCACCATCATAGCCAACAAACGGGTGAAGATAGCAGATGTTGAAAGTCTTATGGGCTTTATTACACAAACCTAAACAAAACTATATATAATATAGAGAGAAATTGCAAAGGGCGTAGATAAGGGTCCCATGCGGAAAAAGAATCATCAATATAGTCCCCGACATGAGGATACTTATACATATGAAATAGCCGCATAAAACCATCCACAAGAAAAGAAGAGGAAGCCAAATCTGCTAAGCAAGTCGATGAGCCTATAAGTAACATCATCCCAAACATATGATATATATGATTTTTCAAAGAGTACCAGAAGTAAAGTCCTAAAATGAGCCCAATCATAATAATGAATGCATGTGAACAAACCCTTATTAATATCCATATCGAGTTGGAAAAAAAAGAATTGAAAGGAAGGAAGCATAACCCAATACCAAAATAGCACCAAATAAAGATAGTCAACTACGAGATGTCAAAAAAAAAATTGGATAATCAGTTCAACAAACAACCAAGATAACAAGACAAAAGGCAAGAAATTATCCATAGTCACCATTTTGAATAGACATTGCATTCCAAGGAGATAGCAAGACAAGCCTAACTAACTAGATGGGAATAAAACAACAAAAGAATGTAGATCATCGAAATGAATAGCAACCTGCACAAAAAAGAAGGGCAATTAAAAGCCAACCCCAAAAACAAAATAGTTAGTGCAACATTGGAACCCACCAGAGGATAAATCAAAGTGGGGATTCATATTAGGGTCTTCATTTGAATCTTAAAAAAATAAGACAGCTGATAACCAAGATAAAAAATAGCCAAGATAGCCAAGACAAAGCAAGAAAGACAGGGACAAGATGGCCATAGAACCTCTCAATCAGAGTAGACATTGCAATAATTAGTAACCAAGTAGATAGAGCATAAAAACATGGATCAGAAGAGCAGCCTGCATACACCAATGACCAAAATAATCAATACAAAGTCAAAACAACTTGTAACATAGGACCCTAAAGTCTTACAACCAACAAAGATAGACAACATTGGAATCGAGAAACAAGGATAGCAAATATCCAAGACAACAAAAAGCCAAGACAACAAAACTAGCTACGAGAACCACCCATTTAGAATAAATAGTGCAATAGATACAAGTTTAACTGAAAGAAGATGGAGAAAAGAGCAGATAAAGTAGTCCATAAAATTTAGATGATAAGCATATAATAAACCAATAAGGAGATTCAAATCAAAAGCCACCAGTAACAACTTCATTAGAGGTTTTGAACAAAATAAACTAAAACCCAAACAACATGTAGAGTATTAATCCATAACAACCAAACAAATAATTACCAAGAGGGCCAAAAAAGTCCACCCATTTAGAGTAAATAGAGCATATGTAAAGATCCAAATAATCGATGGAAAATCATGGGTTTTGCACAATTTGAATAACCAAGGGGATAAAGAAGAGGAGAAATCAGAGTTGCCTTGTTAACAAAGAAAAATAGTCGAGAAATAAAAGGCAAGAAACAGAATAACCATAAAGACAACTCTGGACAAGGACCCTAAAATCAAAGCCAACAAGTGGGTAATAAAACAAAAATTACACCCACCATATAAAATTCCAATAAAATAGAGATGTAAAGTAGCAACAAAAAATGGGTTCAAAAGATAATCAATAAAAAAACCTTCCAAGATAAAGATGATTAAGCTAGCTAAACCCATAACCACATTAAAGGAAAAAAGAGAAGCCATAAAGGAAGTCCAAACCTATAAGGAATTAATAAAATTGAACAAGAAATTGCAAAATCTCTCTTGATTGGGAATATGAGGTTGCAAAACAATCACAAGACAACACCAACAAAGACCTAACCGATAAACAACCCCAATAACAGCTTGTTGGATAAAAGACTCAATGATCTAGACCATCCAACAACCAAGAAATAAAAAAGAAGTTGGCCATAAAAAACCAACCATTCAAATTATACAATGCATAAGTTAAATCCTTGATAGTTAAGGAAGAGGTCTGCCAAGACTACGAACTATGTAAAAGGGTGAAAATAGCGATCGTGTTTTAACAGCACAAACATTCATAAAAATGAGAGATAAGAAACAGTCAAAAAATAAAAGCCATCTTGCGCCTACAATAGAGGCCAACAAAACAAAACAAAATAAAACCGTATAAAGATGAGGATACAATTATCGAACATCCGATATTACCAACCCTTGGATGCAAATTTTAATAGAGCCAAAAAGGTAAAAAAAACAAATTAATATCAACAGTTGATGAGAACATAAAGACAAATAAGAAACACCATGCAACAAATAGCTAACAAAACACAATTAGCTCAGGACAAAAATCCAAATCCAACAAACATAAGTTAAAACAACACTATAATTATTGCAACCATAGATAAGCCAATAAAAAGCAAGTAATAAAGCTACCATAATGGTTCAAAAAAGGGTATTATCATGAAATCCTTAGAGAAATGAGGAACTACCCTCAGAAATCAACAAAGGATAACATGCAATAAAATGATTCATGCAATAAAAGAGGTATTGAAGTGAATCCAATAGGTTAGATTAATTTCTAAGATAAGGAAACCCAAGATTATCCAACCAACATGCAAATGTTTAGGAAGGGTTAGTTGATCAAAGAATTTTATTCCATCAATCTAGCACCATTGGCGATAATTAGACATGCATTACCCTCACATAGTGATTTTAAAGTAGAGTTGGGCAAGGAGAGAAGTTTTCTTAAGAGTAGTACAAAGATTGCCCATTTTGGTGGATCAAGATCAAGAAGGGGCATCCACCTCAATCCAAATATTGAGCCAACCTTTTGAAGGCAAAATCTCAAGAGCTTTGTATACGCCATGAGCTCAACAAAGGGAAGAAAGGGATTAAGGGGTAAGCAAAGGCACATAGGACTTTTCCATTAAGATTTCTAAAAATACCACCATGAACTTTATGAGAGACAGCCATCGTGTTAACTTTAATAATGTTAGCATGAGATTTTACCCAATAAACAATCATCATCTTTACATATGTGGTGATGAAGTTAAAACCCTTTATTGGCCATAAATTTGCAAACCTTTGAATTGTTTGTATTTAATTAAATTAGCATTAAACAAGTCATGGATTTTGTTTTAGTTCTAGCAATTATCCTCATGTGATTCATAGGGATCTCATGATGCATCATTTTGGTCCATCCATATGAACCAAATAAGATTGATAGTAGTTATGACTTTAATGTGTCCTTTAATAGTGTTGTCAAAATAAACATCAAGAAGTTGGTATAAATTTAAGGAGCCATTGAAAATGACAATGTTAAAGAGGTCATCATACCAAATCCAAAGTTTAGAAGCAATGGCCTTGTTAACAAAAACATGATTCACATTCTTAATGTGAAAATAGCATTGGCATTTTGAAGGTAATTGAAAACCTTTACCCCACAACAAGGAGTCCACAGGGATGAAGTTTTTCAAAATATGCCAAGTAAGAACAGAGTAAGAAGTAGGTATATTATTGTTCCAAAGTTTATAAAACTCATAGGAAAAATCATGAGTTTCTTTAATGTGAATCCAAACATTTTAAAAGTTGAAATCACCATTATGTGAAAGCTTAAAAAGGATTTGATCTTGATTGGTAGGAATAATATGAATAGTAGTAATCTTATTTAAAAGAGAGGGAGGAATATGATCACTAAGCTTACTATTGTTCCACATATTATTCGCCGAAAGAGTTCACTTTAATAGCGAGTGGAATGAATAGAAAGTAAGTCGTCAATGGACCCACCTCCATATCTTGCCAAAAGAAAGAGGAGCCAGTTAATCCCCAAGAAATTAAAGATTCATCCCATTTGATGGAACAAAGTTTTTTCCAAATAGAGAGTCTCCCGCTATAGGGGAAAATGAGAGGCTACTTACCGGCAGATTTTAGAATCATGAAATTAGCCCATAGACTATTATTTTTCCTAAAATTACACCAAAGTTTATAAGAAAAAGTAGTGATAGTTTTGTTTGATTGGTTTACATCCAAGACCACCTTTAGCAAAAGTGCCACAGGTTTTATACCAAGAGGTCAAGTGCATTTTTTTAGAGGAATTGTTAGATCCCTAGAAAAATTTGTTAATGAGCCGCTCTATTCTGTTAATGATAGAGTTGTTCAACACAATGGTTTGAATGAGATACAAAGGCATGGAGTTAAGGGTGTTCTTAATCAAAGTGAGGCTACCACCAAAAAAAAAGTAAGTGAAATTCCCAAACAAAAATTTTATTAGAGATTTTTTGGATTAGCTCATCAAAAAGGTGAGATCTTTTTTGACCTTTAAAAAGAGGAGTACCAAGATATTTAATAGGAAGTTGTTGATGTTGAAAATTAGTAATTCTCAAGATTTGGTTGGTCTATTGCTAGGGATTTTAGAAGAAGAATGAAATAACTTTGCCTTGAGAAAAGACCGCTTTCATTGCCAAATTTATTTAAAGATTCTTAATAGTTTTAATGTGAGGAATTAAGGCATTGCAAAAGATTATAAAGTCATCAACAAAACTAAGATGAGTGACAGGAAGACCACCTTGAGTTCTATAAAACATCCTAAGATTATTGTAAAAAAAGATCATTCAGACTCCTTGATAGATATTCAACAGCAATAATAAAAAGAGAGGGGGATAGGGGATCCCTTTATCTCAAACCATGCTTTGAAGGGAAAAACCTAGGGATTCACCATTCATGATAACAGAGAACCAAACATTTGTAATGCAATTTTTGATGAGGCAGATAAAATAACCAGAAAACCCAAGCACATGAAGAATTTGAAAGAGGAAATCCCAAGAGAGGTTGTCAAAAGCTTTAGTGATGTCCAGTTTAAAAAGGATGTTACCACCTCTGATAGGAACGTCAATGTCATGAATTAGCTATTGTGCTAGAAGTATGTTATCAGATATTGCTCTACCTTTAACAGTTTGGTTGGGGAAATAATTTTAGAAATGGACTAATTTTATTAGCAATTAATTTAGCAATTAGTTTATGAAAGAAGGTGCAAAAGGTCGATAGGTCAAATCCCCAAGATTTAGGATTATTAATTTTAGGAATGAGAACAATGGAAGTGCCAGAAAAATATCTAGTAAAGGGTTACCCTCAAAAAAATCAACAACCGCATCAACAAGGTCACTTAATAATAGCCAAAATATTGAAAGAATTGAGTCGTAGCCTTTGGCAATAGAATCAGTGTTCATGCTATTGAGAATACTACCAATCTCAACTTCCGTAGGACATAATCTGAGTAAGTGGTTTCATCATTAGAGATCATAGATGAGATCAAATGTGTGTTGGAGATGGCTTCTAAGGAGGGGTTGTTGTTTAATAAATTTTGAAAATGATGTATGACAGAATCTTTAATATCATTATTGTCGAGAATCCAAGTTCATTATCATTTTTATTTTTTTAATAGAGTTTAAGGCTTTCTTTTTTTAAAAGAGCATGGAAATACCTTGTGTTTCACACCAAAATATGTTTGCTATATCCTTTGCCAATAGGTCCATATTCGATAATTAATCAGTTATCTTTAGTCGCATTCAAATCATCAAGCTTATTAAAGTCATCAAAATAACATCTTCAAGAGAGCAAACAAGTTGTTCCATATTTTGAGATTTGCAAAAAGATTTTAAAAAATGATGCTTGTTCCACCAATTTAGATTTTGTTTAAGCCTTTTAGTTTAAGCGGCGAATAATGCCTTTAAAAATTATCGGATGAATAGCAAATTAATGGAAACAACATTAATGAAATCCCTATGTTGGATCCACATATTTTGGAATCTAAAAGGAATAGGGAGGATAGTCTAGTGGAGGATTTTGATAGAAATCAAAAGAGCATGGTCGATAAAGTTTTGCTTAAATGTTCAACCAAGTAAGAGGCCATTGATTGATCCAAAGGGGAATTAAAGAGGGTCCTATCAAGCCGCCAAAGTCTAGAATTATGCCACGGTAGTTGGAACCAAAAACCAATATCAATCGATTACAATCAAGAATCATATTAAAAAAGTCTTCCATGGAATGAATGTTAGAGAGAAACCTCCTTCTTTCTCGAGGAAGCGAGAGTGTTGAAATCACCACCAACCAACCAAAGTTTGTTGACGAGAGGCAAAGGTTCTTAAGTTATCCCAAAGGATGCTCCTACCTTCTATTACAAGAAGCATAAATAAAGGAACCAAGAGAAATTCACCCAATGAAATTTGAACATTAACCAATTGATGAAGGTCATCAAGGATAGATATGTTGACTAGATTATTCCAAAACACCAAATTTTATTGCTAATATTATAAAAGGAGTTTTGAAAGCCAAGCATTCTAGCAACTGAGTGATCTTAGAAGAGTGTATGAATGGTTCAATAATAAGTAAGGCTATGTTATGAGTGGCAAAGCTTCTAACACGTGGACAATGAGAGTCCCAATACCCTAACATTCTAAATAAGTACATTAATCATAATAAATAAGAATAAAAGAAGAAAAATAATAAAGGATAAGAAAAACAAGAAGAAGAAAGACACATGATGTAATCATTTATGGGAAGTTAGATAAGATCTAGTGGTTTAGTGGAGCTATTAGTGAACATTCTAGCTTTAAAGATTTTTCTTAGTAATAGTTTGAAAAGGTCTATCTATGTCCAAAGTATTCCATCTAAGAGAGATTGATTTGTAAAATTTAGAGTAGGCTAGTATCCATCAAACATTTAATTGTAATTTCCCTTCTTCAAGGTAATTAAGATGAGGAATTGGGTTAGCGAGTATCACTCAAGGGTAGGAGAAGGAGAGGTTGTGAAGCCATTAATAGCACAATGTTCATGTAGAAATACTTTTAGATTTTGTTCCACTACCAAAGAGTCCACATTTTTAGATTTTAACTATCATCAAATGGGCACTTTCAGTTTTCATTTTGATCCCACCTAAAGTTCCCATTCAAGATAAGGGTTCATATGAGTCTCACGTTCACTAGCCAAAAGAGGTAAGGTAGAATGAATCAAGGTATCATCTAGAGGAACCAAAGTATTACAATTAGAAGCAATAGGTGTCATTAGCCTCCTCATGAACCACATGAGCCATATTGTTAACCCTCAATGCTCTCCAATAGACAAATATAGATAATAATCCCTTTTGAGGAACTTTATACATAAGCCAATTTATTGGTTTTTCATTTGAGAGGGATGGATTAGACAATTTAATCTTTTAAGGTGAGGATGCAACACAAAGCATTCAATGATCATGACCATGAATCTTACAAGTGCAAAAAAAATAGGAAATTTTCAAATTCCACTTTTTGATTATAGCCAAATTTCTCAGAGCCAATCCATACTTCTTTTGGATACTTTTTGGTAATATCAATCTCAACTAAAATATGAGCAACTGATGGTCGTGATCTCATAGCAGTGGCCTGATCAATTTGGAGAGGCCATCCAAAGAGAGCCCCAACCGCAAAGAGGACTTGATGTGTAATGTAATGCATTCTCATATTAGGAAGGGCAAGCCATAGAGGAACAATAGGGGATTTTTCTTTTACATCAAAAAGAGGAGACAATTTCTAAAGTCTCATTTAACAATTATACATAAAGTAGAGTAAAGAAAAACTCTGAGTAATCTAAGTCATTAGATTTTGAATAAGGACATGCAGATCAATCAATCAAGAAAATTCCAGAGCTTTAGGCTATGAAAAAGGATTGGTTATTATCAAGAGTCGAGCGATGTAAGGAAAATTTGCCAACTAAAGAGAATTCAAATGACTTTGCCAACTTTTCCACGTCAAGATCCGATCACATTACAGCAGGCATTCCATGAAAAGATGTTGAGATCAACATTAGGGAAGTGTTCTTACCGATAATGCATCCTTGAAGGACTTAACAGTGACAATGGTGGAGTAGAATCCATTTACCTTAAATTAAGCACTACCGAGCTTCCAATCAAAGAGCTTACAAAAGCCACCATGATAATAGGATGACATTAGCCAAAGAGAGCAAAACTAGAAATTATGATCAAGAAGAATCAAAAAATCGCCGCAAGAAGAAAGTCATGAACATGGAATCGCCAGAGGCAGAGGGTAGTTTAGAGGGTTTGTGGTTTAGTAGGTTTAGTGGGTCATTTAGCTTTAGGGTTTAGCATTTAGGATATAGGGTTTAGGGTTTTTTTAAAATTAAGTAAAACTTTATTTAGTTTTTTTATTTATTTTAGTTTATTTTATTTTTTCTTTTATTTAAGTTTTTTTTATTTTTATTCAGTTTAGTTTATTTATTTTAGATTATTTAATTTAGTTTAGGTTTTTTTATTTTATTTTTGGTTTAGTTTTATGTTTATTTTTTTAGTTTTATTTTTATTTTATTTTTTTTATGTTTAGGTTTTTTTTATTTTAGGTTTAGGTTTTTTTTATCTTTTAGTATTAAGTTATGTTTCATTTTAGTTTATTTTTTATTTTTTAGTTTTAGGTATTTTATTTATTTTATTTTTTTATATAGTTTTAGGTTTAGTTTATTTTAGTTTAGGTTTAGGTATTTTATTTATTTAGTTTAGTTTAGGTTTAGTTTATTATTTTTATTTATTTGGTTTTTCTTTAGTTTAGGGTTTAGGTTTTATTTTTTAATTTATTTTTAGGTTTTATTTTAGGTTTATTTTATAGGTTTTGGTTTATTTATTTATTATTTATATTTATTTTATCATGTTAGTTTATATTTTATTTAGGTTTATTTTATTTTTTTTAGTTTAGTTTAGGTTTTGTTTATTTTATTTGAGTTTAGTTTTTATTATATTTTATTTTATTTAGGTTATGTAGGTTTATTTTAGTTTTATATTATTTTATTTTATTATTTTATTTTATTTATTTAATCTTTTTTTATTATTTTATTTTTAGGTTGTATTTAATTTAAGTTAAGTTTTAGATTTTAGGGAGGGTTTAGGGCCTGGGGGGTTTAGGGAGGGTTTGAGGTTTAGGGTTTTTAGGGTTTAGGGTTTAGGTTTAGGGGTCAGGATTGTTAGGGTAAGTTTAGGGTTTACATGTATTGGGTTTAGGTTAGTTTTAGGGTTTAGGGTAGTTAGCTTTTAAATTTTTAAATTTTATTATATTCAAACTAGGTTTAGTTTATTTAGTTTATTTTTTATTTTTCTTTAGGTTTATTTTTATTTTTATTTAGTTTAGTATATTTATTTTAGTTTAGGTATTTTAGTTTTGGTTTTTTTTTAGTTTAGGTTAGTTTATTTTTTATTTTTAATTTAGGTTTATGTTTTTATTTTTAGGTTTAAGTTTTAAGTTTATTTTAGGTTTATTTTTTAGGTTTATTTATTAGTTTATGTTTAGCTTTTTTTTAGTTTATTTTATTTTATTCATTTTAGTTTAGTTTATTTTAGGTTTAGGTTTTATTCATTTTAGTTTATTTTATTTTAGTTTAGGTTTTGGTTTATTTTAATTTATTTTAAGATTAGGTTTTTTTGAGTTTAGTTTGGTTTTCTGTTATTAATTTTAGGTTTATTTTGGTTTATGTTTTAGTTAGTTTTATTTTATTTTATTTTAAGTTTATTTTATTTTATTTTAGATTTAGTTTTATTTTATTTAGGTTTTTATGTTTTAGTTTAGTTTAGGTTTTATTTATTTTATTTTAGTTTATTTTTATCTTTTTTAGATTAGGTTTAGTTTTTTAGGTTTTATTTTTATTTTTTATTTTATTTTTTATTATGGTTTAGATTTATATTTATTTTATTTTAGTTTTAAACTTTTAGGTAGGGTTTAGGTTTTTTAGTTAGTTTTTTGGATTTAGTTTAGGTTTAGGTCAGAGTTTAGGGTTTAGGGTTTAGTTTAGGGTTTAGAGTTTATGCCTCAGGGTTTAGTGTTTAGGGTCCAGGGTTTTATGGTTTAGTGTGGGGTTTAGGGTTTAGGTTTAGGTTTTAGTTTAAAGTTTATTTAGGTTTTATTTATTTTAGTTGTTTTATTTTAGTTTAGGTTTATTTTATTTTATTATTATTTTAATATTTTTTATTTTGGTTTAGTTTTAGTTTAGGGTTTAAGTTATTTTTTATTTTTTTAGGTTTTTTTTAGGTTTAATTTTAGTTTAGTTTTTTTATTATTTATTTATTATAAGTTTATTTTATTTTATTTTATGTATAGTTTTATCTTATTTAGTTTTATTCAGGTTTATTTTATTTTAGTTAGTTTATTATTTATCTTATTTATTTTATTTTATTTTATTTATTTAGGTTTTTATGTATTATTTTATTTATATTTAGGTTTTAATTTATTTAGTTTAGTCAGTTTAGGTTTGGGAGGGTTTAGGGCCCAGGGCAGGGTGGTTGGTTTAGGGTCAGGGAGTTTTTAGGAGGCCCAGGAAGTAGGTGGGTAGGGCCCAGGGCCCAGAGTTTAGGGTTTTAGGGTAGGAGGCAGGGTAGGGCCCATGGGGGTCAGTTAGGAGGTTTAGCCCAGGGCATGGTAGTTAGTAAGGGTTTGTGGCCTAGTCAGTAGCCCAGGGTTTAGTGTTTTGTATTTTAGGAGTAGGTTTAGAGTTTAGGGTAAGTGTAGTTTTAGGGTTAAAGTTTTATTTTTTAATTAAGCAAACAGTAGTTTAGTTTATTTAGTTTATTTTTTATCAGTTTATTTTATTTTTTTTATATTTCATTTTATTTTATTTATTTAGTTTATTTATTTTTATTTTATTTTAGTTTTTTATTTAGTTTATTTAGGTAGGTTTGGTAGGTTTATTTTAGGTTAGTTTTTTTTAACTTATTTTTAGGTTTTTATTTTTATTTAGGTATAGGCTAAATTATTTAATTTTATGTTTAGGTTTATGTTTTATTTTAGGTTTATTTTTAGATTTTATTTTTACTTTAGGTTTAGGTTTACTTAATTTATTTTATTTTATTTAGTTTAGGTTTAGGTTGAGGCTTAGTTTATTTTAGGTTTAGTTTAGGTTTTATTTATTTTATTTTATTTTAGGTTAGGTTAGTTTATTTTATTTTATTAGGTTTAGGTTTTTTTTTAAAGTTTAGGTTTAGGTTTATTTATTTAGTTTAAAGTTTAATTTTAAGTTTTTTTACTTTTAGGTTTTAATTTAATCTTTATTATTTTATTTTAGGTTTATTTTATTTTATTTTTTATTTTTTTGTATTTAAGATTTTATTTTTTTAGTTTAGTTTAAGTTTTATTTATTTTATTTTAGTTTTAGTTTTTATTAATTATTTTATTTTCTTTTAGGTTTAGTTTTATTTATGTTTTATTTTATTTTATTTTATTTTTTTTGTTTAGGTTTTTCTATATTTATTTTTATTTATTTAGTTTAGGTTTATGGTTTTGGTTTAGGGTTTTGTTTTTAGGGTTTGTGGTTTGGGTTTGGGGAGGGTTTAAGATTTTATTTTGCATGTGGTTTAGGGTTTAGTTGTGGTTTTAGGGTTTAGCTTTGGATTAGGGTTTAGGTTTTTAGGGTTTATGGTTTAGGGTTTAGGTTTAGGTTTTAGGTTTAGGTTTATATTTTAATTTATGGTTTGGGTTTATGGTATTTTTTTAACAGAGAACAAATTTAGATTCAACATTTCCTTTCGATTTGTCATCAAGTAAACTAGGAAGTGAGGTAATCAAATGACCTCCTGGCTTTAAAGCCTGTTAGATTTCCAGACTATATACCCCTTACCATTCGTCTTATATAAATCAACACATGAATAGGGGAATGAGAATTCAAAATTCGTACACTTAAGCTATAAGCACATGCATTTCTTATGTATTTATAACTAGGATCATAACACATTATTATTCATTTATAAGAAAAATATATTTGGATTTAATAATGATAATAACCATGCATATATTAAATTAAATCAACACATGCAAGTTTACATAACGAAAATCCATTTTATTTTACTTGATTTTGAAAAGATGGATGCATGTATTCAAATGACATACCAAATTTAACATGATTGGAAAGAGGACAATCAAATATAAGCATGTGATTCATTCAACCAAACTAGTTCTTAAGGGCAATCAAATCAAATAAGATTATTTAAAGCAAACCAAAACTTCTTTATTAATTAAGTTTCAGATTTGATTTAATTTAAAGAGTAGAAGAGAAATCATCACTTGTTGTTTTAAACCCATTCCCATAGTAGTGATTTGATTTAATTTAAGGAAATGTAATTAAGTTGATTTTATGGGTTAATTAAGTTGAACCCTTAATTAGATGAATTAATTACCCTTACATATGTCACCTTAAAGTAATTAACTAAATAATTATGAGCCAACATGACATGCATGGAGAATAAACTTGCAATGATCCTAGGATATAAAAGGGGCCTAATGGAATTGGCTCATGATTAATAGTTAATTAGATTAAAGGACTTAAATAATTATTCTTATGGTTTTCCCACACATGTGGACTAACCATAATTTCATTAAACTCCTTTACATTATTAAACACCTAAGGATCTACCCCATGATTTAATTAATTAAGGTGTGATGTGATCATGATTTTAATTTGATTAAGTGATTTAATTAATTAGTTAAATCATAATTAATTTCATTTTTAAAAAAGGGTGAAATGAACTTAGGGAAAGGGGTCCCAATCCTATTCCATAGTTCACTTACTGTTGAACAATGATTAATAAATTTAATTAACCATTTTATTAATGTTCATGGGATTAATTAATCATTAATTAACTTAAAAGAGTAGTTAAGGTTTAATTTCAAATTATTAAAATCCCAAGAAAATAGGAGTCAAAGGTCATCCCATTAAATTAACCCATAAAATTGAGATTAATCAAGTAATTAAGAAGTAATTAAGCTAATACATTTTGTAATTAAACCTTAATTACTATTCAAAATTAGTTAAGATCATTTTAAATTAATTCTCTTCTGAAATACCTTTTAAATGAGTACTTATTTGCATTATTTTGATTTCTCTATGAAATTTTATGATTTGTAGAAGTTTTAGCCATTAAAAATGATTAATTAAGCCTAATTAAAGCCTAATCCTATTGGCATAATGGCGCGTGCACTTTCACATGGTGTGATTGGCTACTTAAAACTTATCTGACTTAGTGCCTACGTGGCAGTGGCGGACGCGCTTTCTCGTCCGCCATCCGATCTAAGATCGAGTGGCTATGATTAATCCCATAGCTTAATAGGATTAAATCAGATCATTCTAGTGGATCTAATCATCGCTCATTTTGATCACGCAACAAGTGCGTGATCTAACATCATGCAAGTGAGGGAGAATGGAGTCCATCCTCCATTACTTGATCCAAGCTTACTCGAAGCTTGATCCAAAAGGATCCCACACCTTCACGACATCAATCAGAGGGGATCCAATGATCAGGATCACACGAGATGCAAGTTTTCATCAAAAAGGTCCAACCCATTTTTTCCTAAGGATCAGTTTTGGAAGCATACCTCATCGGAGCTCAACACCGGTGGCTCAAACGATTGAGGAAGCTTCAGCAAGTGGAGACAAAGCCCTGTTGAGAAGCAATTGGATCAATCCCTTGACTTTCGCTTGAAGGCCATGAACCAATGATTTGGAACTCGACTTTGATCGAAGTCCCACCTCCGGTGCTCATGAATCTTGGGAGATGATTCATTCTTGCTCAACGAGGCCTAGGGAAGGAGTGTGCAAAGTTAATTTAAGTTTGATGGAAAATGGGTAAGTTATGTCAGAAATGGAAGTGTCCTATTTCCGGATGGATGGGAATGGCATTTTTTTATCGAGGAATGAACTTGGGAGCTTAGGGAAGTCTTGGGTAGCTAGGGCTCTGAGAAATGAATTTTATTTGTATTTGAGTGGAAATGAGAGGGTGTATACCCCACTTCATCTTGATCGGATGGTGGGATCAGGTTTGGCTTCTAGTGACCTTTCAATCATCTGGACTCGGGTGGAGGAGGTGTGAGTTGGCTTGACTTGGTTGTTTGAAGGTGTGGAGGTGGCTACCAATGAGGAATCATGGGTGTCCTATGGGTTTCAAATGCTCTAATGGGAGGGTGAGGTGATTTCACCTCCCATGGCCCCAACCACCCCTTGGGTCGTTGGGCGGTCCTAGGTGCCTAGTGGACCATTGGGAGAGTATCAAGTGGCCAAGGAATGGAAATGACCACTTACATGGGTGATTTGTCTCATGTGATGCCCTTGACCCAAGGTAGAATGATCTTTAGCATTGAATTTGATTTGGGAAAATTTGAAATTAGCCAAAAGTGGGTTAGCCCAAATTTCAAGTTAATTGGAGTTGATTTGGTTAGGTTTGGCTCAATTTGAGTCATTTAGGTCAAATTGATTTGGTCAAGTTGACCAATTGGTCAAATTGGGCCAAATCAAGGGTTGTCAAGTTCATATGTTCATTTAGGATTTTTGGTTTTAGTTTAGATTTGATTTTGCTCATTTGAATTCATTTGGGTGAAATGAGTTGAAAATTTGACCAAATTGGCCAAATTGGCTTGGGTTGGGTGTTGGTTTGGTATGAATCATTAGTTTCAAGGGATTTGGCTTAGGTTGCAATTTGGCTAGTTTGGGTTCATATGGGTAATGGGGTTGACTTGGTCAAATGACCAAGTTGACTTGGTTTGACCTAATTTGTGACAATTGATTAACCTAGGATGATGAATAATCATGATGGGAGGTTTTGATTGGCTTGGTTCAGTATAATTTTGATAGAATTAAAACTATCAAATAGGTCAAATTGGACACTTTGGGTCAAGTAGACCAATTGGGTTTAGTTGGCTTTATTTTGGGTTGAGTTTGATTTAGTTGACTTTATATATGGATTTGGGATTGATATATAAATTCAATTGCAATTGGCTTGGGTCAAATGGGTTACTGTTCATTTGAATATTTGAAAAAAAAGGGCTAAGGGTTTGACTTGGGTTGATTTTTCTTGGCTTGATGATTGCAGATTTCATTTATATATGTGAATATGATTAAAGGTATGATTGATTCATGAGAAAATTAATTGAATATGGATTTTGGAATAAAGGAATTTGGCTAAGCCCATAGAGTTGGGTCATGTGGCTTAGGTTTGGATTTTGATTTAGTTTGATTTAGTTTTGATGATTTAAATGTATATTTCATTTAAATTTATGAAGATGATTGAAAATATGATTGATTTGCAAGAAAATAAATTGAGTTTGACTTGATTTGGATTAAGATGTGGCTAAGTCCATGGGATAGGTAATATGGCTTAGGAAGGGTTTTAATTTAATTTGATTTAGTTTGATTTAGTTTTGATCATTTGAATGTAGATTTGATTTATATTTAGGAAGATGATTGAAGATATAAATTTATTATGAGAAAATCAATTGATTTTGGATTGATTTGGATTAAGATTTGGCTAAGTCCATGGATAGGTCATATGGCTTAGGAAGGGTTTCAAGTTTGGATTTGATCATGGCTTCAATCATTTGGTTTTGGAATTTGGGTTTGGATTTGGATTTGGATTTGAATTTGATGTTGAACTTGAGGTTTTCTTTGAGAAGGTGAACATGGATTGGATTTGGGTTGTAGGGTAGGTGGATTATCCTATTCCCAAGGCATAACCTAATCCTATGGGTAACCCTTCTAAGTTTTAGGCTTAGTTAAGTGTTTACCTAATTGTGAGAAGTGTCTTATGACTGGGGAAGTCTTAGTGTCTAGAAGACTCCTAAATCTAAGATGGGAAGATTGAATCTCACTCTAAAAGTGAGGTCAGCCTTAGGCTTCATAGTGTGTCCTTGGAGATAAATGAAGATAAGCCAAGTTTCACATTATAGACTCGGATACATCTTTCAACGCTTTGCTTGGGAGACAATGGATGCATGTGAACAACATAGTTCCATCCTCTCTACATCAGTGTACAAAGTTTGTGAGAGATGGGATTGTCTACTGTGTCAAAGGAGATCTTAAGCCATTTACAGTTCATAGGGTCGGCATATATGAGAATGTGGCTTACTACCTCCCTCAAAATTAACAAGTCTATTATCTCAAACTTGGAAAAAGTTAAAAAAATAGAAAAATAATTAAAAAAAGAAATAGAAAGAGAAAGTAAAAAAGAAAGGAAAAGAAAAGAGAAAATGAAAAGAAAATAAAAGCTAGCAAAAATAGACTTGGAAGTGGAAGTGAAGCCTGACATTAGAATCCACCCACAGTTCATTACTCCATTCAAACATATGGGTAGGATGACAACCTCCACCGAGGAAGAAAGAGGCTAGAGAGGCAGAGGGGTGACAACCTCATTATCACCCAATAAAAGATATGTCCCAACAATGAGTACACTCTATCCATAGACTTAAAATCTAGTTTATAGGATGAGTCTTATATGGTTAGACACCAACCTCTTCTCAATAGTAGATTCCCTTAGAGGTGACACTTGAGCATGATGATCGAAGCTCCAAAGCAAAGCATAAGTGTATCCAAGTCTATATGTGAAATAGTTAGGTATCAGTTGGGAACCTTAGCTCTAACCCCACTTTCCTCTAAAAAAATTGAGGGTTTGGTAATTAAGAAAGCCCCTAAGTTATCCACAGGTGTGAAGACTCAGAGGTTCTTTCGGGAGAGCATCATCCTCGAGTCAAGAAGTTGATGTAGAATTTGAGGATGATTCATATAAAGATTTCATAGAATTATCTTTTGATTGGTACTTGCCTTGTGTTCATAATTTAGCAAAGAATGGGTTTATCCCACATACTTGGTCAATGCACAAGTCTGACTACTTCGAAAGAATATACAAAGATGCAAAAGACAACTAAGTTTCATGTGGTCCAATCAATGATGATGATTACGCTAGTCATCACCAATCATTTGGAATTTGATAGGTTCTTTTCAAATCACATTAACTCATATGAGCTATGCTTAGAAACTTCAGATGATCTGCATGATTTTGAAGTCAAAGATGCACCGCCAGAATTTGAAGAAGTGATCAAGTTAACCATCAACGAGCTCAAGGAAGTCAACTTAGGAACTAAAGAAGATCCACAACCAATATACATTAGTTCTTTGTTGAATAAAATTAAAACTAATGACTTAGTTAGGCTATTGACTGAGTTTAAGAGCTGCTTTGCATGGAGTTATGAAGAGATGCTAGCATTGGCTCCTGATGTAGCGGTCCATAAACTAGCAATATAGCTTACTGCTAACCCTATCAAGCAAGCTCCTAGACACATGTGATTAGACATAAAATAATAGTTTATCTCTAAAGTAAAGAAACTAATCTATGTTGGCTTCATTCGGGAAGAAAAATACCCTACCTGGTTAGCCAACGTCATCCCAATTAAGAAAAAGAATGGCCAAATTCACATATGTGTTGATTTTAGGAATTTAAATAAGGCATGTCCAAAAGACAAATTTCCACTACCAATCCCAGAGCTGATGGTGGACATTGCCTCATCTAATGTAGTCTTCTCTTTCATGGATGGCTCATCTAGATATAACCAAATAAAGATGACCCTTGAAAATGAAAGAAACACTACTTTTAGAACCCCGATCAGAATCTTTTGCTATAAGGTCATGCCTTTTAGCCTTAAAAATGTCGGTGCTACATACCAATGGGCTATGACTCAAATTTTTGATGAACTTATTCATCATCAAGTCAAGTGCTATGTCGATGATCTCGTGGTCAAAAGTAGAGAAAAGGAAGACCATCTTTTGGACTTGAGAGTACTTTTTGAATAGTTAAGATAATTTAACCTCAAAATGAACCACCTAAAGTGTGCATTTGGAGTGGCTTCAGGGAAATTCCTTGGGTTTGTTATCTAACATTAGGGAATTGAAATCATCCGGAGAAGATCCAGGCGATATTAAAAATTCCACCCCCTAAAAGATTAACTCAACTCAAATCATTCCAAGGGCGGTTGCCATATCTAAGATGCTTTATATCATACCTATCGGTAAGATGTCAGCCATTCTCAGCACTTATCAAAAGGATTCCAAATTTAACTGGAATGACAAGTGTGAGCATGCCTTCGAAGAAATCAAGCATTACTTGATGACGCCACTGATTATAGCAGCCCCTATCCCAGGCAAGCATCTCATACTTTACACTGCATTGTTAGATGACTCCCTTGGTGCTTTGTTGGCCCAAGTTAATGACGAAGGAAATGAAAACATACTCTACTACCTCAGCCATCATCTAATCTTTGCTCAAACTAATTATCCACCCATTAAGAAGTATTGCCTAGCTTTAATCTTTGCATCTTAAAAGCTACAACACTACATGCTTTCTCATAAAGTAAAATTAATCTCTAGGATCAATCCACTATGGTATCTCATGACACGGCCGATGCTATTTGAACCATTGGCATGATGGTTGATTATCCTCACTTTTGATATTATCTTCACCCTCCTGCGTGAAAGGACAAGCACTAGTGGATTTTCTAGCAAAGACACCCACTTCGACTTTCCACTTAGTGATGATCATGAACAAATCATGAACTTAGGGGATACATTCATTGGGAGATGTACTTTGATGGTGTAGCTTCCTCTCAAAGAGGAGAAGAACCATAATCTACTATACCAAGAAAGGCAGGGGTAGGAACAATTCTTTTAACTCATACCACGATGTGATGAGATTCTCAAATCATCTATCCAATCCTTGCACCAATAACAAAGACAAATATGAGGCTCTAATTGTCGGTGGAGTTAGCCGTTACGCTAAGCAACAAGAACTTCAACATTTTCGGGGATTCTCAGCTAGTTATCAACCAAATCGTTGGGTCCTTTAAGGTTATAAAGTCGAAGCTCCATCACTACCATAAGCATGCCATGGAGTTATTAGCCCAAATGCTAGAGGTTACCATTTATAGGATTCCTCGAGGAGAGACCATCGTAGCATATGCTTTACCCAAGCTTGCCAAGAAGTTGGCATGTTTTAAGTATGAGGCCATATCAATAAAAGTCCAAAATAGACAAGTATTATCTTTTATTAATATTGAACTCATCAAAATGTACTTGAGGTTGCCATTGCCAAGAAAGATGAAAAGTTAGGTTGGAGGAAACCATTCATGGATTATGTAAATAAAGTCAAACTACCTCAAGAGAAGTCTCAAGCCCATTAGATGAAGCAGAGAGCACTTTCCTACACTCTTGTGGATGGTGTCTTGTACCAGGGGTATTTCGATCATATGTGGTTACGTTATTTAGACAAGCATAAAGCCCGTAAGATCATGACTGAGGTACACTCAGGATTATGTGGGGCCAACCAATCCACCAAGATGAAAGCCAATATCAAGAGATTAGGATACTATGCCATCGATGATCAAAGATTGCATGGATATGACTAGGTGATGCCACCAATGTCAAATACATGTAGTCCTACACCAACCACCCAACATTCTACATCTTACATTAGCCTCTGGTCATTCAAGTGTTGGGTACCAACATAGTGGGTCGATTGATCCTCCTTCTTCAAGGGTCATGTTCATCTTACACTACTTTTCCAAATGGGAAAAGGTGATTACCTTAAAAGTCATAGCTCAAAGATGTGCTCTAGTTTTTAGAACCATTTCGTATATATGTTCGAGTGAATTATATCTAATAATGGTACTGCATCCAAGAGCACCGAGATCAACAACTTTTCCCAGAGACACACCATAGGTTGGAGATATTCTACCATCAACTACCCAAGGGAAAATAGCTTATTAGAAGCCTTCAACAAAACTCTTATCTAAATACTAAAGAAGACACTCAATAACAACAAGCGATAATGGCATGAGTAGTTAGTTGAAGTCTTATTGTCCTACCGCACCACATATAGAACTCAAACTCAATATACTCCTTTCTCCTTAGTGTATGGGTCTGAAGCCATTCTACCATTAGAAGTCCAACTCCCATCACTAAGGATAGTTGTGTGTAGCAAGATCACAACAGAGCAGAACTCCATGTTGTGGTTTGAAGAGCTCAAAAGTTTAGAGGAGAGACACCTACGGGCATGCCAAAACCTCGAGTTTTGCAAAGTTAAAATGATTCAAACTCACAATAAGTTGGTACATCCTGAGGCTTTTCAAGTAGGAGAGCTTATTTTAGTTCTAAGGAGATCGATTATTTCCCATCGTAAGATGGGAGGCAAGTTTGAACCCACTTGGGAAGGTCCTTTTACCATAGACAAAGCCTACCAAGGAGGATCTTATCGGCTTATTAATCATAAGGGAGAGTGCCCAATTCTTCTAATGAATGGGCTCTACTTAAAGAGATATTATAAATCATGTTTCAAAATAATTATCAATAATGAAAATTCCATTTTGAATTCGATCTCTTCCATGTTGAAAGTATTCTTGTTTGCGAATCTACCATGATATGTTTAGGGTAGGTGTAACGAACTCGGGCAACATCATATCCTTTATTGACACAACAAAAGCACAAACTACACACAAACATATAAAATAAACACATATCTTTTATCTGGCTACTGAAGTTGAGATAATTCCCCAAGGCACTCACTAGGTTGCTCTAACATGCTACTACTAGTGTGTCATCCTGGTCTTCTTGCTTTGAGGATGTAACTCTACACATCCCTTCCTTACTTACCACACATGAGCCTTTGTTAGTTTGGTAGGCCTTATCATGTGGCTGTAAGCTACCTCATGTTGGCTTCATTTAAGAGGATGTGAGTCCGCTATGCTTTCTTGTTGGATTAGCCTTCATGCACTAACTAGGTCGAGTATATTTAAGATTTAGGATAAGTACCCTAGTGGCTCCTTCCCTCCTATTTGCTTCAAGTCTGGGTCAAGTCCTTCCTCGGGGCTGCCACCTTAGTAGTCACTCTAGGTTAGATAGCATCTGTCCCTCTGACGATAGACCATCTCGATGATCAATTCAGCTTGGAAAGTTGTAAGCCTACATGCTTTGTTTCCAAATTGATCGTTGCACATCGACAGGCACCTTAGGTTGGTTGGTTTTCACTATGCTGATAGATACACCTTAGGTTGATTGGTTCTCACACCTTAAGATACACCACTCATGGAAGATGTAAGTTTGCTGCGATTTCTCTTTGACTTGGCCACTACACCATAGGCTTTCTTTTTGGGCTGATAACGCCCCTAGCACCTCCCGGGCACTATATTTGGATCATGTCCTTGTGACCCTATTTAGACACTACGGTTATCGATTGATAGTTCCTTTCATCCCACCCCTATGGTTGGAGAATATGTCTTGTGGATGTGCATTCTCCTTGGTCCAAGAAATTGACAAGTCAAGGCCAACATAGCCCCTTCTCAGGTCCCTCACACCAATAGAGTCCCCAAAAACATAAAATATACATTAAATTAGATTAGGAGGATACCATAGTAGTACCTTTTCCCAAGAAGGTATCCTATCTTTAGGCGCACAAAAACTCCTAGAGAATTGTCTAACTACTCTTGAGATATAAGTCCCCAACATCATCCACTCAATAGTCAAGTCGTTTATTATGCTACCAACAGTCACCTGGTTGTTCCCTACTTTAGAAAATGTAAGTCTATGCCTTCTTCTTAGCATACTTGCACCCAAAGGCAACTCCTTATGTGTTAGCTCGCCTCTATAGTAGACTATCCCTTTGGATTTGTAAAGCTAAGATAGTACAAGTTCGATATAGCCCCTTCTCAATGGGTCCATTTCACATCGACATGGCCAAAAAATTAAATCTATCAAATTTGACCAAGCTCACATCTTCAGTGGATATGCCCTCAATTTGAAATTAAACTAAACCAAATAAACCATATCAAATAACATAAAATTAAGATAAAATTAATCTTGATTACTTTTGAGTTAACATAAGTTCCCAATGGCATTCACTCTATAGTCACCTTAGGTCATGTTTGATTTGTTGTGCATCCAATAGGTCACCCTAGCAGTTGTTCGTCACTTTAGAAGATGTAAGTCTACTACGCCTTCTTCTAGCATAGCTATTACACACTAAAAGGAAACCCCTTAGGTTGGCTAGCTCTACCCTACAGCTAATAGACTATCCCTTTGGATTTGTAAACATGTGGTAGGTCAAGGCTGATATAGCTCCTTCTTAGTGGGTCCATCATACACCGACTGGGTCTATACATGAACTCAGATGAAATTAAACCCAATCTAATTTTCCCCAATGGATTTAAATCATATAATTTTTCCAAATGGAGCCCCATATCATATATAAATAAGTTAAGCAAACAAATCAAATTCAAAACCAACCTCCCTACTAGAGCCAAATTAAACAAACTCCCTCAGTAGAGTCTAAATCAAATAAATCCAACCAAACTTATCCCAATGGATACATCCCCAAACAAATCATGAAATCAAACTCAAATCCCAATCCCTGAATGCACTGCTTCCCTAGTGGAAAGTTCATATAACCGATCCCTAGAGACTCAAGCCCATATCTCTAGCAGATATGCCTCTACTTCAATTAAAACAAAAAAAAATTAAAGTCAATTCGATCTTAATCCTTGGAGGATTATAGATTCTTATCCTCAGTAGATCTTCTTTCCATAAATCTTATAATAAAATCAAATTGAAACCTTATCCCTAGCAAATTTTCTTCTTCTATGCCCTCGACATAGACCCTCACATGTCATGTCCAATGCATGTGTGATCCCCTAACAAATCTCCCCATCATGTCCTTGACATGTAATTCTCATCAAATCTTATTTCTCTTATGCACACCTTTAATACTTCAACCAAAAGCCTAATAATGTATTCATTCAAACTACATCATCTTAATATTGTAATCAACATTTTATGATTTGTGATGGTTCAAGCTCAAACTAACTATACAATATCATGCTAAACATATTATAGTGTGAATTAACATGCTATATTATATTATAATATATGATGTTATATTATAATTTGCTATAATATAATATATTGTCTAACATTACACCTCATTATAATCACTTAAAAGGAACAAATAATAAAATTTTTCAAAATATGAATAATGTTCATTTTGATGTAAAATTGTTATTTTTCTATTAGAAATGAAAAAATAGCATAATTTTGGTGTTGTTTCTTGTGCCATGTATTTGGCCAAATTCTTCCATCTTATCCTTCAAATTAAAATTTTTGTGAGTTTTGACCCAATATATTATGAAAATGTAAAACATAGTAAAATGTACAATAACATTTAGTAACACACCACATTCATATATGTGAAGTTATATTATGTACATTATAATTTAATATGCTTTCATATAATATATTATCTTACATTACACCTTAAAATGAATCACTTTAAGCAAAAAATTTATAAAATTTGTTCAAAATGAACATTTATTTAGATGCAAAATTCCATTCTTTTGATTAAATGACATAGCACAACCTAATGATGTTCCAAGCTTACCTTAAGTTTGCCAAATCCCATCATCTCAGTATAAATCAATATTTTTATGAATTATATATAAACTCTACTACATCATACTATAATAAATAAAAAATATGCTAAACAATAAGTAGTAATACACATAGTATGTTATAATGCATGATGCTACACTATGTCACTAATGATGTTCCTTGAAGCTTACCTTAAGTTTTAAATCCCATCATAGTGTATAAATAGTATTTTATGAATTATACCTGTACAAACTCTACTACATCATACTATAATAAACTAAAATATGCTAAACAATAAGTAGTAATACACAATAGTATGTTATAATTCATGATGCTACACTATGTTATGGCATCCTATATTATAATACAATATAACATATTTTATTATATTATATTGCATATCACATCATAAGGGATTGCTTAAGATAAAAAATCATAAAATTAGTCTAAACAATATAAAAACCATATATTTGAGTCGTATCACTTACATATTTTAAATTGAAATAATATATTATGATGTCATGTTCTAGCTATTATGAATTTGTCCAAATTCCACCATTTTATAGTCTAAATCAACATTTTTATAAATAATGCTAGTGTAGACTCGATTGCATGATTATTAAAAACTAAAAAAATTTAAAATGCATAGAACAATATATTATGATATATGATGTTATACTATGCTACAACAAATAATATTTATTTTGAAGTTAAAATCTTACTTTGTAGACTACAAGTATAGCACCTTTGGTACTACACCTAATTCCCACTTCAAATTTAACAAATTTCATCATCTAATTTATATCAATATTTTTATGATTTATATTAATATAGACTATAAGCATAATACCATAATATACCAAAACATTTTAAAGCATCTTATAGTACTACAACCTAATTGATGGTGATGCTTACATCGGTTTACCATTCTTATGGTTGAGGGTTAGGTTTAGGTTTAGCATTAGTTTAGGGTTTAGGTTACTTTAGAGTTTATTTAGGTAGGGTACCATTTAGGGTTAAAGTTTAGGATTTAGGGTGTAGTTTAGAGTTTTTGGTAGTTGTGGTAGGTAGGAATGATTTAGGGATAATAGAGGGCCATAGGGCTCAGGGAAAGTAGAGTTAAGTAGAGCAGGGTCAGGTTAGGTGTGGCTCAGGATAGTTAGGGAGGGCAAGATAGTCTTTTAATCAAAACCGTTCATATATTTTAATTTGAGTTTATTATTATTATTTTTTATAGGTTTATTTATAGTAGTTATATTAGTATTATTAGTTTTATCTATTTAGGTAGTATTTTTAGTGAGTTTTCATTTTTGATTAGGTTTTATATTCTTTATAGGGTTTAGGTCCATTATTTAGGTTTTTTATTTTAGGTATTTTTATTTAGCAGGTTATTTTTTAGATTATTTATTTATTTAGGTTTAGGTAGGTAGATATTTTAGGTTTAGGTTTAGGTTTTATTTATGGTATTTAGTTTAGATTTAGGTAATTTGGTTTTATTTATTTTATAGTAGTTTTAGTTTAGGGTTTAGTTTTTTGGTATTTAGGGTTATTAGGTTTAGGATTTTATTTAGTTTAGATTTTTTTAATTTTATATAGTTTTATTTTATGTTTTTTATTTTATAATTTAGTTTAGGTTTATATTTATTTTATTTTTTTTTATTTTTATTATTTTCTTTTTTAGTTTAGGTTTAGTTTATGTTTTATTTTATTTTTATTTTATTTTGGTTTATTTTTTATTTATTTTATTTTTAGGTTTTATTTAGTTTAGGTTTTAGCTTTTTAGTTTAGGTTTGTGGTTTTAGGGTTAGTTTATATTTTAGTTTAGTTTAGGTTTAGGTTTAGGTTTAGGTTTAAATTTTTAGTTTAGGTTTATGTTTTTTTTTAACAAAGAACAAATTCATATTCAACATTTCTTCTTTATTTTATCAACCAAGACCCCAAGTTTTCTAAGACACAAGCAATATAGATAAAAAATGAGATTAGAAAATCAAAATCCCTAGATAAGTAGAACTATCTCTATATAAAGACACGCTCCATAAGTAGTAGATTTAGATTTCTTTTTCTTTTTATCTATTTTAGTAGAGATCTGCCATGATATTAATTTTCACCACCTCCATGGTTTAACTATTTTATTATACCATACCACCTCTTATCCTCCATTATCCCCACCTCCATATTATTTTCCTTCATTCTATTATGATATAGAGTTTAGTGATGTTCTTTAAAGGCTCTTTTTTCGTGGTTTTGGGTTATTTAGGTTTAAGATTTGGGTTTTAGGGTTTAGGTTTAGTTTGAATTTGGGTGGGTTGGATAGGTTTAGGTGGGGTTTAGGGAGGGAGGTTTAGTGATAGATTTAGGTTAGGTAGGAGGTTTAGGGTTTTGGGATGGTAGAGATGGTTAGTAGGGTTTGGGTTTTAGTTTAGGTTTTGGAGTTTTAGGTTAGGTCAGGTGGGTATTTATTTATTTATTTTTTAAATTATGAAAGGCATTTATTTATTTAGTTATTTATTATTATTATTTTATTTTTATTTTATTTAGTTATTTATTTATATTTTTTTTAGGTTTTTATTTATATTTTAGTAGTTTATTTTTATTTTATTTATTTTTATTTTGGTTAGGTTTTATTTTATTTTAAGATTTAGGTTTTATTTTATTTTTTGGTTTATGTTTTAGGTTTATTTTTTTAGTTTTATTTTTTTGTTTAGTTTAGGTTAATTTTTTTGTTATTTATTTTATTTATTTATGTTTATGTTTTTATTTTAGTTTAGGTTTAGTTTTGTGGTTATTATTTTAGGTTTAGGTTTTATTTATTTATTTTATTTTATTTTATTTATTAGTGTTTTATTTTATTTTAGAATTTTATTTATTAATTTTATTTTTTTTTAATTAGTTTAGCTTTTTTATTTTATTTTATTTTATTTTATTTTCTTTTATTATTTTAGGTTAGGTTTATTTTATTTTATTTTATTATATTTAAGTTTAGGTATTTTTATTTATCTTATTATTTTTTTTAGGTTAGGATTACTTTTAGGTTTTATATTTTAGGGTTTAGTTAGATAGTTTTAGGTTTTAGGGTTGGGGCTCAGTTTGGGGTTTTTTAAGTTGGGGGTTTTATTGGGTTTTTTAGTTTAGTATTTGGGTTTAGGTTTAGGGTTTAGGTTTTTTTTTTTTAATTTAAATAGAGGTTTAAGTTTATTTATTTATATTTTTTATTTTAGTTTAGATTTTTTTATTTTTATTTAAGTTTATTTTATTTCATTTAGTTTATTTATTTATTTTAGGTTTATTTATTTTATTAGCTTTTTTTATTTTAATTGAGTTTTATTTTTATTTAACTTTAGTAGGTTTTATTTTTTTATTTTTGGTTTAGGTTTAAGTTTTTATTTTATATATTTTAGGTTTTATTTTTTATTTATTTTATTTTTATTTGGTTTTATTTTTTAGTTTTATGTTTAGGTTTATTTTTAGTTATTTTTATATTATTTAGTATTTATGATTTGGTTTTAGTTTAATTTATGTTTTAGGTTTTATTTATTTTAGTTTAGCTTTAATTTATTTTATTTATTATATTTTATTTTACATTTAGTTTTTTAGGTTTTGGGTTTATTTTTATTTATTTTAAGTTTATTTTTTAGGTTTATTTTTTTTAGGTTTTTATTTAGTTTTTTATTTTATTTTATTTTTTAGTTTATTTTATTTTTATTTTAGGTTTAGTTTTTTATTTTATTTAGGTTTTTTTATTTTTAGTTAGTTTTTATTTATTTTATTTTAGTTTAGTTTTATTTTTTTTATTTTTTATTTTAATTTTTTTATTTTTTTTATTTTATTTTATTTTATTTTTTGGTTTAGATTTTATTTTATTTTATTTTTTTTATTTAGTTTTTTTTTTTTTTATTGGTTTATTATTAGTTTATTTAGTTATTTTAGTTTAGTTTTTTTTTTAGGTTTAGATTTTATTTATTTTATTTTAGGTTTAGTTTTATTTTATTTTATTTTATTTTTATTTTAGGTTTAGTTTAGGTTATTTATTTAGTTTTAGTTTATTTAGTTTAGGTTGTTTATTTTATTTTGTTTATTTTATTTATTTTAGGTTTTTTTTTTAGTTTAGGGTAAGTTTTTTATTTATTTTTATTTTATTTTAGGTTATTTTTTTTAGGTTTTAGGTTTTATTTCATTTTTATTTTATTTTTTATTTATTTTATTTTTATTTTAGTTTATTTTATTTATTATTTTTTCTTTATTTTTAATTTAGTTTAGTTTTTATTTATTTTATTTTAGTTTATTTTATTTTTTATTTTATTTTATTTTAGTTTAGGTTTTATTTTATTTTATTTTTATTATATTAGGTTTGTATTTCATTTATCTTATTATATTTAGTTTAGGTTTAGATTTTATTTAGGTTTAGGGTTTAGGGTTTTAGGTTTAGGGTTTTGGTTTAGGGTTTGTTAGGGTTTAGTGTTTAGGTTTAGGGTTATTGTTTTAGGGTTTAGGATTTTGTTAGTTTTAGTTTAAGGTGAGGGTTTAAGATTTGTTTTTTTTAAATTCAAAACCAAGATTTTAAATTATTTAGTTTATTTAGTTAATTTTAATCATTTTAGTTTATTTTATTTTTTTAATTTTTTTATTTAGTTTATTTTTTATTTTTATTTAGTAGTTTATTTTATTTTTTTTATTTTTTAGCTTTTTTATTTTAATTTATTTTTAGGTTTAGGTTTATTTTTTTAGTTGAGTTTTATTTTTATTTCATTTTTAGGTTTTTTTATTTAATTTTTTTTTTAGGTTTTATTTTTTTAATTTTAGGTTTAAGTTTTTGGTTCTTATTTTATGTTTATTTTTATGTTTTATTTTAGTTTAGTTTTTATTTTAGTTTATTTTATTTTTTTTAGTTTTAGGTTTAGTTTTAGTTTATTTTAGTTTACATTTTTTTAATTTAGGTTTTTAATTTATTTTGTTTATTTCATATTTACTTTGGTTTCATTTTTTTAGTTTAGGGTTTAGTTTTATTTTATTTATTTTAGGTTTTTTAGTTTGTTTTATTTAGTTTTATTTTATTTTATTTTAGGTTTATTTTATTTTTTATTTTATTTTATGTTTAGTTTTTATTTTATTTTATTTTATTTTTTAATTTATTTTAGATTTTTTATTTATTTTATTTTAGTTTAGTTTTTTTTTTTTGGTTTAAGTTTAGGTTTTAGTTTATGTATGTTTATTTTATTTTTTTATTTTATTTGGTTTAGGTTTTTTTATTATTTTATTTTTACATTTTATTTAGTTTAGGTTTAGTTTTTAGCTTTTTTTTAGTTTAGGGTTTTTTTAGTTTATGGTTTGTGGTTTGTGGTTTGGGTTTATTTTAGTTTTATTTTAGGTTTAGTTTTTTTTAGAACAAATTCATTTTCATATTTCTTCTTTATTTCATCAATTAGGTTCTTAAGACACAAGTGATGACATAGTTAAAATGAGCATCCATAGAGCAAATCAAAATTAGGTATAACCATCTCTACTATTCATAAGTTTTTTTTTAGTTCGTATTTAGGATCCACCATCATATTATTTTATATTTTTTTTATGACCACCACCTCCATTTTATTTGAGATTATTTATTTAGGTTGATGTTTATTTTTTTAGGTTTATTTATTTTATGATTTATTTATTTTTAATTTTTTTTATTTATTAGTTTTTTTTTATTTTTAGGGTTTAAGGTTTATTTTGTTTTATTTTATATTATTTTATTTGTGGTTTATGGTTTTTTTTTTTATTTTTTGGGTTTAGGTTTATTTTAGGTTTATGGTTTAGGGTTTAGTTTGTTTAGTTTAGGTTTAGGTTTAGGTTTAGGGTTTTTATTTCTTTTATTTAGGGTTTAGGTTTTGATTCTTTTGTTTAGGTTATTTAGGGTTAGTTTTAGGGATTTTTTTGATTTAGTTAGTTTAGGGTTTTAGTTTAGAGTTTTTTAAAAAATTAAGCAAAACAAGAGGTTTAGGTTTATTTAGTTTATTTAGTTTATTTCTTTTATTTATTTTATTTATTTTATTTTTATTTTATTTAGTTTAGTTTATTTATTTTAGTTTATTTTTTTATTTTAGTTTATTTTTTTTTTAGGTTTAGGTTTATTTTAGTTTAGTTTATTTTATTTTATTTTTAGGTTTAGTTTATTTTATATATTTTTTAAGTTTTATTTTTAGGTTTTTTTTTAGTTTATTTAGGTTTATTTTTAATTTAATTTATTTTATTTAGTTTAGGTTTAATTTAGTTTATTTTTTAGGTTTATGTTTAGGATTTATTTATTTTAATTTAGTTTATTTTAGTTTCGATTTAGGTTTATTTTAGGTTTAGTTTTTTTATTCATTTTTAGGTTTAATTTTTTTGTTTAAATTTTTATTTAGTTTTTATTTTATTTTATTTTAGGGTTATTTTTTTTTTATTTTATGCTTAGTTTTTATTTTATTTAAGTTTTATTTTTTAGGTTTATTTTATTTTAATTTTAGTTTAGGTTTTATTTATTTTATTTTACATTCATTTTATTTTTATTTTATTTTGTATTACATTTAGATTTAGATTTAGGTTTTGGTTTAGGTTTAGTTTAGTTAAGTTATTTTTTTTATTTTAGTTTAAGTTTTTTTATTTATTTTTTAGGTTTTGAGGATTTGTGGTTTAGGGTTTAGGGTAGGAGGTTTGGGGTTTGGGGTTTGGGCTAGGGTTTAGGGTTATTAGGTTTATTTTAGGGGTTTAGGGTTTAGGGTTAGGTTTGGGGTAGGTAGGGCATGTGGTTTTTTTAAATTTTATTTATTTAGTTTTTATTTTTTTAAATTAAGCAAAATTAGTAGGTTTTTATATTTTTATTTAATTATTTTTTATTTATTAGTTTAGTTTAATTTTATTTTTATTTAGTTTATTTCTAGGTTTAGGTTTAGATTGGTTTATTTTTTATTTTATTTTATTTATAGGTTTAGGTTTTATTTTTATTTTGGATTAGGTTTAGGTTTTATTTTATTTTTTTAGGTTTTAGGTTTTATTTTAGGTTTATTTCAAGTTTTATTTTATTATTAGGTTTATTTTATTTTTATTTTATTTATTTAGGTTTTTAAGTTTAGTTTAGTATATTTTCTAGGGTTTAAGTTTATTTATTTATTTTATTTAGTTTTATAAGTTTTATTTTATTTTATTTTATTTATTTTTTTTTAGGTTTCTTTTTATTTTATTTAGGTTTTTATTTTTACTTTAGTTTAGGTTTGAATTTATTTTCTTTATTATAGTTTTATCTTTATTTTAGTTTATTTTAGGTTTTGGTTTAGTTTTAGTTTTATGTTTAGGTTTTAGTTTAGGTTTTATTTTATTATTTTTTTATTTTATTTTAGTTTAGGTTATTTTATTTATTTTTAGTTTTATTTAGTTTAGGTGCTTTTTAGCTTTTAGGGTTTTTTAGGAATCAGGTTAGTGAGGTTTAGTTTTTTTGGGGTGTAGGGTTTAGGGTTTAGGTTTGGTAGTTTATGGTTTAGGGTTTAGGTTTTTGGATTTAGGGTTTAGGGTTTAGGGTTTAGGGTTTTAGGGTTTAAGGTTTAGAGTTTAGGATTTTTAGGGTTTATGGTTTAGGGTTTAAGTTTTAAGTCTAGGGTTCAGGTTTTAGTTTAGGGTTTAGGGTTTTTGGTTTTTTTTAACAGAGAACAAATTCAGATTCAACATTTCTTCTTTTAATTTTATCAACGAAGCAACTCACCAAGTTCTATAAGACACATGCGATGACATTGATCAAAAATGAACACGCATAGAGCAAATCAAAGACCCTAAATAACAAGAATTATCATTACTATAAAGGCACAGTTCCATAAGCAGCAGATCATATCGATCGTTCTTCATTTTCTCCAGTTCCCATCCAAACCACCCGGCCTCTCGAGTAGTGGGATCCACCATCATATCCCCATCTCTCCCTCCACCACCACCATGGCTATAACCTCCATCGCTCCTACCACCTCCATAACCACCACTGCTCCAAGCACCACCTCCATATCCACTAGATCTCTGCTTCCCACCCACCACCAAGGATTTTCCACCTTGCTTTGCTTACATCAAGATCTACCAGCCAATTTGACTGTGATGTTCTTGCATCAAGGTTGCTATTATTAAGGTTTAGGTTTATTTTTTTAATTTATTTAGTTACTTGGTTTGGTTTAGGTTTAGGTTTAGGGTTTGGGTTTATTATTTAGGTTTAGGGTTTAGGTGTAGGGTTTATGATTTAGGGTTTAGCATTTTAAGGTTTATGATTTAGGGTTTAGGTTTAGGCTTAGGTTTAGTTTTTAGATATTAAGGTTTAAGGTTTAGGGTTCAGGGTTTAGGGTTTAGGGTTTAGGGTTTTAGATTTAAGGTTAAAGGTTTTTTTTTTTTAAAAAAAATTAAGTAAATTGACAGGTTTAAGTTTATTTAGTTTATTTTAGGTTTTTTATTTTAGTTTATTTTTTTCAATTTAGGGTTATTTTTTAGTTGAGTTTTATTCTTATTTTATTTTAGGTTTATTTTTATTTTAATTTAGGTTTAGGTCTTTTAATTTTAGGTTTGTTTTATTTTTTTAGGTATTTTATTTTTTTATTTTATTTTATTTTATTTAGTTTAGGTGTTTAGTTTTAGTTTATTTTAGGTTTAGGTTTATTTATTTTAGTTTAATTTTAGGTTTTTATTTTATTTTATTTATTTATTTTAATTTTATTTGGGTTTTTTTTATAGGGTTTATTTTATTTTTATTTATTTTTAGGTTTAATTTTTTTATTTTATTAAATTATTTTATTTTATTTTAAGTTTTTATTATTTATTTTTTTTTATTTTATTTTTTTCTTAGGTTTATTTTATTTTATTTTAGTTCATTTTGTTTTATATTATTTTATCTTTGATTTTAGGTTTAAGTTTTTTTGTTTAGGTTTGGTTTAGGGTTTAGGTTTGTGGCCCAGGGTTGGCTCATGGCCCAGGCTCAGCTTTTTGTTTTTAAGTTTAATTTAGGCCCAGGGCCTGGGCCCAGGATCTTGGGTAGTGTTAGGGTTTAGGGTCTTTAATTAAAGAGGGCCTAAGTTTAGTCTAGCTTGGTCAGTAGGATCAGAGGTGGGCTCAGATAGTTTGTGGCCTGGGCTCAGTGTCAGGGTAGATTAGTTTAGGCTCAGGTTTAGGGTCACCTGGGTGGCTAGTCAGTAGGTCAGAGTGGTTAGATAGGCCTCAGGATTTAGTTTAAGGGTGTGGCCTGGGTTTAGTGGTAGGGTTTATGGTTTAGGATCAGTAGGGCCAGGGTCAGGTTATGGTCGGTATGGTTTAGGGTTTAGTTTTAAAAAAAAAAAGCAAAGTCAGTTATTTATTTTAGTTTATAGTTTATTTTCTATTTTTATTATTTATTTTATTTTTTTAATTCTATTGTTAGTTTATTTATTTTAGGTTTATTTACTTTAGGTTAGGGTTTTTTATTTTAGTTTATTTTAGTTTAGGTTTAGGTTTATGATTATTTTATTTTTAGTTGAGTTTTATTTTTTATTTTATTTTTAGGTTTAAGTTTTATTTTATTTTTAGATTTATTTTTATTTTTTTATTTTAATTTTTTTTAGGTTTAGTTTTTGGTTTATTTTAGGTTATATTTTTTAGTTTAGATTTAGGTTTATTTTAGTTCATTTTATTTTATTTTTTAGGTTTAGTTTAGGTTTAATTTATTTTAGGTTTAGTTTAGGTTTTATATATTTTAGTTTAGTTTAGGTTTATTTTATTTTTTATTTTAGGTTTAGGTTTTTTTTGGTTTATTTTTACTTTTATTTATTTTTAGGTTTATTTTTAGTTTACATTTTATTTAGTTTTTATTTTATTTAACTTAGTTTTATTTATTTTTTTTTATTTACATTTATTTTTATTTTATTGGGTTTTTATTATTAGGTTTATTTTATTTTTTTTAGTTTAGTCTTTGTCTTTATTTTATTTATTATTCATTTTATTAAATTTTGCAGATTTAGGTTTAGTTTAGGTTTATTTTATTTATTTTATTTTATTTAGGTTTTATTTTATTTATTTATTTTTAGGTTTATTTAATTTAGGTTTTTGGGTTTTTTAGGGTTCAGTATTTAGTTTGTGGGAGGTTTTAGGTCAGTTAGAGTCAGTTAGGGTCAGTTAGGTTTGTGGCCTAGGGTTTACTTTGGGGTTTGTGGTTTTGAGTTTGGGTTTAGGTTTGTGATTAAGTTAAGTTTGGGGGTCAGGGTTAGGTTTGAGAGTTTAGGCTCATTCAGTTAGTGGTTTTAGGTTTAGGTTTCTTTTTAAGTTAGTTTTTAGTTATTTATTTAAATTAAGCAAAATAGGCAGTTTAGTTTTATTTATTTGGGTCAGGGTTTATGTCAGTTTTTAGATTAGTTTTATTTTAGGTTTAGTCAGTTTATTTTTGTTAGTTTAGGTTTAGGTTTAGGCTCAGGTTTAGTTAGTTTGTGGGTAGTTTAGGAGTTTAGGGTTTAGGTGAGTCAGTGGTCAGTGGTCAGGTTAGTAGGTTGGTTTAGTTTAGGGTTTAGGGTTTATGGTAACATTTTTTATGGTTTAGGTTTTAAATTTAGGTTTAGAATTTGGGTTTGTGGTTAGTTTATTTGTTTAGGTTTATGATTTTTATTTTTTTAATTAAGCAAATCAAGAGTTTAGGTTTATTTTAGTTTATTTTTATTTTAAGGTTTATTTATTTATTTATTTTGTTTATTTTTATTTATTTATTTTATTTAGTTTTTTTTATTTTGGGTTTTATTTAGTTTAGGTTTTATTTAGTTTATTTTATTTTTAGGTTTAGGTTTAGGGTTTTAGATGAGTTTATTTTTATTTTTATTTTTATTTTTTTTTTTTAGGGTTTAGGTTATGGTTATTTAGGGTTTAGTAGTTTGGGTAGATATTTTATTTAGGTTAGGGTTTGGGTTTATTTAGGATTAGTTTTATTTTTTATTTATTTATTTTATTTATATTTATTTTATTTTTAGAGTTTATTTATTTAATTTTTTAATTTATGTTTTTTAATTTATTTAGGGTTTATTTATTTTAGGTTTTTTTTATTTTATTTTTATTTTAAGCAGGTTTATGTTTATTTATTTTATTTTGTTTACTCATTATTTATTTTATTTATTATTTATGTTTATTTTAAATTTTGCTTTTAGTTTAATTTATTTATTTTAGATTTCTTTATTTTAGTTTATTTTTTTTAGTTTAAGTTTAGGTTTATATTTATTTTGGTTTAGTTTTAATTTTTTTATTTTGTTTAGTTTGGGTTTATTTTAGTTTAGGTTATTTTATTTAGGTTTATTTTAGGTTTATTTTAGTTTATTTTAGGTTTATGTTTTTATTTAGTTTTATTTTATCTTATTTTAGGTTCATTTAGTTTATTTTAGTTTTATTTTACATTTAGTTTTATTTTATTTAGGTTTTTATTCTTAGGTTTATCTTATTTTTTTTAGTTTAGTTTAGCTATTATTTTTTATTTTAGTTTATTTTATTAGTTTATTTTATTTTATTTTTTAGGTTTTTAGGTTTTAATTTAGGTTTTATTTTATTTTATTTTAAATTTAGGTTTAGGTTTTTATGTTTTATTTTTTATTTAGTTTAGTTTTGTGGTTTAAGGATTAGGGATTAGGGTTCACTTTAGGGTTTAGGGTTTATGGGTTTATGTGGTTTAGGGGTAGGGTTTTTTTTGTGGAGGGTTTAGGTAACATTTAGGTAGGGTTTAGGGTTTAGGGTTTAGGGTTTTTAGGGTTTAGGGTTTAGGGTTTATGAGGATTTAGGGTTTGGGTTTTGTTGTTTTATTTTTAATTAAATGGAGTTTATTTATTTAGTTTATTTTTTTATTTTAGTTTTTATTTAGGTTTATTTTATATTTTTATTTAGTTTAGTTTATTTATTTTAGGTTTATTTTATTTTAGTTTAGGTTTTTTATTTTAGTTTATTTTTAGGTTTAGGTTTATGTTTATGTTTCTTTTTAATTTAATTTTTTAGGTTTAGGTTTTATTTTTTTTATTTTTAGATTTTTAGGTCTTATTATATAGTTTAGGTTTAGGTTTAGCTTTTATTTATTTTGTTTAGTTTATTTTAGTTTAGTTTATTTATTTTGTTTTATTTAAGCTTTTATTTAGGTTTAGGTTTATTTTATATTTCATATTTTATTTTAGTTTAGGTTTTTTTATTTTATTTTATTTTATTTTATTTTATTTAAGTTATTTTATTTTATTTTACATTTAGTTTATTTTATATATGTTTTTTTTATTTTAGGTTTATTTAATTTTTTTTAGTTTAGGTTTTATATTTATTTTATAGTTTTATTTTTATTTTATCAAGTTTTATAGGTTTAGTTTAGGTTTTATTTTATTATTATTTTATTTTATTTATTTAATTTTCCATATTTAGTTTTAGGTTAAGTTTTAGGTTTTTGTATTTTGGGTTTAGGGTTTAGGGTAGGGTTTGGTAGGGTCTTTAGGGTTTAGGTTACAGGTTTAGGGAGGTTTAGGGTTTAGGTGTAGGGTTTAGGTTTGTGTTTAGGGCTCAGGTTTGGGGTTTAGTTGGGTTTAGGGTGGGTTGTGGTTTAGATTTAGGGTTAGGGTTTTATTTTATTTTTTATTTATTTGTATTTTAAATTAAGCAAACGGTAGTTTAGGTTTTTTTATTTATTTTTTTTTATTAGTTTATTTTTTATTTTTTATTTTGATTTATTATTATTTTAATTTATTTATTTAGTTTATTTATTTTAGTTTATTTATTTTAGTTTTTTTTTTAGGTTTGTTTTATTATTTTTTAGTTTAGTTTTATTTTATTTTATTTCTTAGGTTTAGTTTTATTTTTTTTTATTTTAGGTTTTAGGTTTATGTTATATTTGTTTAGGTTTATGTTTTAGGTTTTTATTTTATTTTTATTTTTAGCTTTAATTTTTTAATTTATGTTTAGGTTTATTTTTAGATTATTTTATTTAATTTTGTTTAGGTTTTGTTTATTTTTGGTTTTATTTATTTTAGTTTTGTTTATTTTAGATTAGGTTTAGGTTTATTTTATTATGTTTATTTTATTTATAATTTATGTTTAGTTTTTATTTTTAGTTTAGAATTTGGGTTTTATTATTTATTTATTTTTAAATTTTATTTTTAGGTTTAATTTTTAGGTTTAGGTTTCTATTTAGTTTTTATTTTATTTTATTTTAGGTTTATTTTATTTTTATTTTATTTAGTTTTAATTTTATTTAGGTTTTATTATTTTAGGTTTATTTTATATTTTATTTTGATTATTTTATTATTTTTATTTTATTTTAATTTATTTACATTTTTTATTTTATTTTATTTTTAGGTTTAAGTTTATGTTTTAATTTAGGTTTTATTTTATTTTATTTAGGTTTAGGTTTTAATTTATTTTATTTAGGTTTTTTTGTGTTATTTAGGTTTAGGGTTTGGTAGTGAGGGTTTTTAGGGTTTAGGGTTTAGGTCAGTTTTAGGGTTTAGGATTTAGGGTTTAGGGTTTTAAGTTTAGGGTTGGGGTTTAGGTTTAGGTTGGGATGGTATGGTGGAGAGTGGTAGTGTCAGTTTGGTTTAGGAGTTTGGTAGGGTTTAGGTTAGTTTATGGTTTAGGTTTAGGGTGAAGGTTTAGGTTAGTTTTTATTTTTTAGGGTTTATTTATTTTAGAGTAGGTTTATTTTAAAATGTAAACCATTAGATTTATTTATTTTATTTTATTTATTTTAGTTTATTTATTTTTATTTATTTAGGTGATTTATTATTTTATTTATTTATTTATTTTATTTAGTTTTTATTTATTTAGTTTATTTTTTATTATTTTATTTATTTTAGTTTAGTTATTTTATTTTAGTTATTTTAGTTTATGTTTATTTTTTTAGTTTAGTTTTTATTTATTTTTTAGGTTTAGGTTTTATTTTTTTATTTTTTATTTATGTTTAGGTTTTATTTTATTTTTTAAGTTTAGGTTTTAGGTTTATTTTTTATTTTTATAGTTTAGGCTTAGGTTTATTTTAGTTTATTTTATTTTATTTAGTTTAGGGTTTAGGTTTAGTTTATTCTAGTTTAGGTTTTATTTATTTTAGTTTAGTTTATTTTAGTTTAGGTTTATGTTTATTTTATTTTATTTATTTTAGGTTTATTTTTTTTTTAGTTTAGGGTTTAGGTTTTATTTTTATTATTTATTTTATTTTTAGGTTTAGGTTTTGTTATTTTTTATTTTATTTAGGGTTTTGTCGCCATCCTTCAAGATCTTTGATGGCGGGGGAACCCATGATAACACATTTCACATTAGTTTTTGGTAAACACACTGGCATGAATGCACTCCTCTTCATTTTTTTATAGCTAGTGTTGCATTTGATTGGTACAACCCAATAGTTCGATGAAGACTTTTTGAGTTGGAGCACCTCTTCATCAAGAGGTTTGGCAGAGAGAGTCATTATAGGTGACCTCATAGAGAAATAAACTCAATGAGTCCTTTGTTGATCACATTCTCGTGGCACAACTGCATGAAATGGGAACCATGTCCAACAACATGGCATTGAGATTCTTCTCAAGAATATCCATGGCCCAGTCGCCTTCATGCTTAAGGGCTTTACCATCAAAACGTTCGAGAAATTAATAAACAAGGAAACTAGCCAACAAGAAGAAGCCAAATAGTTGCCTTTCTCACTAATCATCTAGCCCAAGGTGAGAGAAGAAGCTGGGATTGTCAGGTTAGAGGGAAGAGCTAGCGAGAGTAAGAGACTACGAGCTCGAGCCTCCTTTGCCACCTCCTCTTCCACC
Source organism: Cymbidium sinense (assembly GCA_021442155.1). Lineage (NCBI taxonomy): Eukaryota > Viridiplantae > Streptophyta > Magnoliopsida > Asparagales > Orchidaceae > Cymbidium > Cymbidium sinense. The sequence goes on from CM038222.1 coordinate 84,245,208, forward strand.
ACCTCGGCCCATCATATTGGCCACCGCACACCACAATGACCATTTCCACCTCACCTACCGTATTCATTCATATCCATTGCCAGGTAGCTACTTTCCACCTACTCTTGCCGATAGATTGAATAAGCCATAGGAAAATCTTTAAGAATCTCTTAAAGAAACCTAATTTTTAGTTACTAGCACCTAAGAGGTTGGAGGAACTAGGCAAGAGCGATGATCTTAGCTATTGCCCCTACCATTGCATGTTAGGCCATGTCTTAGAGGATTGTATCACTTTTAAGGACTAGCTTGAGTGCTATAAGTTGAGAGCCATAATTATCCCTAAAGAATATTAATTAGAACAATCATCCAATTTTGTTAGAGTAATCCTTGGGGATACTTATGATCCTCTTAAGACCAAAGAAGGTTAGGATATCTCCTTATCCCGATCCTCTAAGAAGACCATTTCTAAAATTAAGAAGCTTTCCTTGTAGGTTACAAAGGACAACTCAGGGTGGGTAATGCCACCAAAGAGTACAGCTCACCATACTTGCTAGGATAGTCGAGCACCACCATCTCAGAGATCTCTCCACCGCTGCTACCACCTCTCCGCTAGCTCCTCTTCTACCAACAAAAAAGCATTGTATCTATGGATAAGAGCACTAAATCCCTTAATCTTACTTTTGATTTCTATCATGTACCTCCACCCAAAAGAAATTAATGAAGAAAGTTGATTCTACTTATATATTGTCTACTGATGCTCTTGATTTTATTCCTAGAAAGCTCTGAGTCTAAATAAAAATAATAGCTCTAGTAGTTTTGATCCTTTCCTTTCTGATTTAGAGTCAGACTATCCTTCTCTAAATCAATCAGGTTCACCTCTTGAGATTGACTTGGAGTTAACTGAATCTGAGAATCCCATAGGAGAAACTATAGGTATACCAAATGAGAAGGTAGAACTTTTCATAACCTCATCATTCCAAGAAGTCACTATAGTCAACCTACGTAGTTGCAAAGTTCTACCTCCTAGGGTAGCACCTCAGGATAAGGGTAAGCAAGTCATTGGTTTGAGTGAGTAGATAGCCCCTCCATAGGATGCTCCACCCATGGATATGCTTAGGGAGGACCAATCTAGAGTTGATTATAATGTCCTAGCTCACCTTACAAAGTTTTCATCTAAGTTAAGCATATACTACGCCCTTGTCTTATCCAAAGAGATGAGAGAATCTCAAATTAAGGCCTTACTTGATCTAGAGATATGCTTAGCTCAACTGACTGCTACTAAAGAGGAGGCATGCCACTCGAAGGACATCTTAGGAGTTACATTCAGCGATGAAGACTTATTCCTAGGGATGACCGAGCACAATCTCCTCTTTACATTATAGTGGATGTGATATAGTTATCCAAAGTTTGGTTGACCCGTGTATCAATCAACATTATGAGTCTAAGAACCCTTGCCTACTTAAGGATCGACATCTCCAAACTCTAAAATGAAAGGATGATGTTGAGAGGATTTAATGTACATGGAGAGAGGGTCTTGTGGAATTTATTTTGGATGTATGGGCACCACATAGATCATAGGGGATACTTTTGAGGTGATCGAGTACAAGATTGAGGTATTATGTACTATCTCAAAAGATAGAGACATCACCCTACAATGGACCTAATCATGTAATAAGGACTCCTTAGGCATGATGGGTCTTCGAATGTACCAGAGATTTGTCCCCTACTTTACATGGATGAATAAAGTAGGGTTTATATTAAACCAGGTTCTTAAGTTTCCTATGGAGGCAAGCCTATAGTTAATTACATCTTAGAAATAAAATTTCTAAGAATACTCAAAGTAGACAATTATCATCTCCAAAGATTTCAAGGTTAGACTATCAAAAGATTGGTTGTATTTGGAAATTCAATTGGGAATGTTCAAGGAGAAGACTTATTTTATGAATTCAAATGAAATAACTAGGAAATGCTTATGATACTAGGAAGCTTAATGGGCATTCTAATCCATCTTATAGTTGGGCTTTATAATTTTGAAGTTGAGGAGATTTATATATTTTGAGTTGAAATTTAATTAGATTACTTAGGCTTATAATCTACTAAAATAGGGTTGTGGGAATGCCTAAGAGGTGAGGATTTATACTCGTAGCCCGAAGGAAATAGCTACCTATGATCCTAAATCTAGGGAGCTTCAGTACAAGCTAAAGCATGACCTAAATCTAAGTGACAAGTGGACATAAGGGTTTACCTCCACAAGAGAGAATAAATTATCTAACTTCTGGACTTATAACCGCCTAGAGTGGCCCCCTACTAACTTCTATGATTTTAAAATCATGTAGTTTGGCATTATAAATTGCAAGATAGCTAGGGTAGTTATTTAATTAGAAAGAGACTAGAGCATGAGTGGTATGAGCATATGACTTAATCTATAGATGCAAAATATTTTCAAATTTTATTTCATTTTAGACACATCATTTTGACAGAGGCTTTAGGATTTCTTATGCCTAAATGCATGATGAAATAGGTTATAGGTCAAATCAGCTAGAAGAAGGCGTTCTCCACCACAAGGGATGCCTTCACAGGTCAAGCATTCCTTTATCGTGCAAGGATGGAGATCCTTCATGTTCTAGAGAGAAAGAATATGCATGCATGATGTGAAACATACAACCATATAGCTAAGGGGTTGCTAAATCTTTTAATTATCTTATTTATGTCTTAGGCTTTATGATGAGGTTATGAGTTGTTTAAAATTTAGTTATGAGTGATTGGGTAGAAAAGCTATTTTTATCCTAAGAGCCTAATCATCCAAGCCACACATTAAAGCATCAATCATTTAAGAAACTATGATAAACATGCCATCTTAATGCACAATGTAAACATAACATCAAACAATTATATAAACTATCATAAAAGAATAAAAGATTGGTGCGGTCGGGTACCTCCGTACAACCCGAAGAGGGAAAAGATGGGTAGCTGAGATCTACCCTTATACAATGTGGAATATGAAAGAATAATTATAATTGTATTAAATACTATGGGGGTCTTCTTTCTTCATATCTCCATTTATGATTTGGTTATTTCTTTGATTTGGATGGTGCTTGCTTCAAAGGCATCACAGGGGCACGTGATAAAGCCTTTAGCCATTGCTCATCCTAATCCCCCATAGCACTAATCCTAATTCCTAATGAAAAAATTACATTTCTATGGGAAAAGTAAATCTAACTACTTCTGCAAAATAGATGTTAGCTAAATATACATATAATCCCAAGAAATTGTATTTATAATTTGGACTTAGCACACTACACATGGGTAACTAAGCCCACCTGTCCTAACTTGGATTATGCTTAAAGATTTAAGCAACTTGAAAAAAGACCATTCACATTTATTTTTAAGCATCCCTTAAGCATAATCCCCTATAGAAAACATGATTAGGCAAATATTGGCCTATCATCCAGTCTACGAAGCATACACCCTAACATCCAATCTAAAATAATACATCATAAAAAAATCATATATCACATCATACACCATCCTAACTTAGAGCTAGAAGTGGTGAATTAATTCTAATGTGTGTATTAAGGCTTCTGTGGTAAGTCTTGTTAGGCATTAGTGTTGTATTTTCTATGTGTAGAAGGATTCAATTTAACATGAAAGGTTGATTTCACTTGAAGTAGTTTAATTGATTTGAGAATTTTAATTTTTGTTTTCTTTTGTTTCATTTGATTACACTTAGCAACTAAGTGTTATAAAGAGAGAAAAGTGGATTGCCCTTTCATCCCTATCTTAAGTCACTTTCTAAAGTATATTAATTTGATTTAGTTCTCTTTAGTGAATGGCTTATTAAATTATTTAATTAATTCTATATTTAGGTTCACTTTAAATAATCCTATTCAAAATGAAAGGCATCTTAAGATTAATTTAATTGAATTACTACCACATGACATATATTAAATCATTCCTTTCCATCACATGTAACAAGCATATGATTTAATCTAAGAATGTCTATACATGCAACATATTTTAGCACCTTAGATGATGAATGTATGTGTATGTTTAGAATTTATATTTTATTTGTTTGAATTATTTAAACATATTAATTTAAAACTTTATCCAAATTATTATACAAAAGGACATAAGAATAAAATTAAATAGGCATGTGCCATTGTTAAACCATGTGAGGTAATCAAATGACCTCCTTGGAGCTATCTAAAGCCTCAGATTCTGGGATGTCTAGACTATATACCCATTTGCATTCAAACATATGTAAATTTGTATACATGAACATAGGAAGTAAACTCCAAATCATATGGCTAATTAATTCAACCACTTAGTCAATTATGAATGCATGCAATTTTAATGTAAGATGGGATTTTCATTCACTAATCACATATACATATACATGTGCAAAGATATAGACAAGTATGTGTCATTGTTAAACCAGGAAGTGAGGTAATCAAATGACCTCCTTGGGGCTAACTAAAGCCTCGTATTCCCGGATGTCCAGACTATATACTTGCTTTTCTTGGACACACATGGATGTATACATAAATGTGGGAAAGAAAACCATTCAAAGATTGTATATTTTTTTATTGAATCATTTATATATATGAATTAAAGCTTTATCCAAATTCTAATGTTGAAATACATAAGAATGAAATCAAATGGGTATGTGTCATTGTTAAACCAGGGAAGTGAGGTAATCAAATGACCTCGTTGGGGCTAGCTAAAGCTTCATGTTCCTGGGATATCCAGAATATATACCCATTACCATTCAATCTTATATAAATCAACACATGAATAGAGGAAAGAGAACTTAACATTCATACACTTAAGCTATAAGCACATGAATTTCTTATGTATTTATAACTAGCATCATAACTCATATTATTATTCATTTATAAGCTTTTGAAAATACATTTGGATTTAATAATGATAATAGCCATGCATATATTAAATTAAATCAACACATGCCAGCTTACATAAAGTAAATCCATTTTATTTTACTTGATTTTGGAAAGATGGATGCATGAATTCAAATGACATACCAAATTTAACATGATTGGAAGGAGGATAGTCAAATATAAGCAAGTGATTTATTCAACCAAACTAGTTCTTAAGGACAATCAAATCAAATAAATAAGATTATTTAAAGCAAACCAAAGCTTCTTTATTAATTAAGTTTGATTTGATTTGATTTAAAGAGGAGAAGAGAAATCATCACTTACTATTTAAACCCATTCCCACATTAGTGATTTGATTTAATTTAAGAAATGTAATTAAGTTGATTTTATGGGTTAATAAAGTTGAACCCTTAATTAGATGAATTAATTACTCTTATCTATGTCACCTTAAAGTAATTAACTAAATAATTATGAGCCAACATGATATGCATGGAAAATAAACTTGCAATGATCCTAGGAAATAAAAAGGGCCTAATGCAATTGGCTCATGATTAATAGTTAATTAGATTAAGGGACTTAATTAATTACTCTTATGGTTTTCTCACACATGTGGACTATCCATAATTTCACTAAATTCCTTTAAGTTATTAAACACCTAAAGATCTACCCCATGATTCAATTAATTAAGGTCTGATGTGATTATGATTTCAATTTGATTAAGTGATTTAATTAATTAGTTAAATCTTAATTAATTTCATTTTAAAAAATGTTGAAATGAACTTAGGGAAAGGGCCCTTATTCCTTAGTTCACTTAATGTTGACTAATGATTAATAAACTTAATTAACCAATTTATTAATGTTCATGGGATTAATTAATCATTAATTAACTTAAAAGAGTAGTTAAGGTTAATTAGTTAATTTTCTTAATTAAGTGAGCAATAAATCCCAAGAAAATCATGGGAGTGAGGTATCCCATTAAATTAACCCACAAAATTTGGGATTAATTTCTCAAGTAATTAAGGAGTAATTAAGCTAATTAATTTTCTAATTAAACCTTAATTACTATTCAAAATTAGTTAAGATCATTTTAATTAATTCTCCTCAAATACCTTTAAAATAAGTATTTATTTGCATTTTTTATTTCTCTATGATTTTTTATGATTTTTAGAAGTTTCACCCATTAAAAATGATTAATTAAGCCTAATTAAAGCCTAACCCTATTGGCACCATGTGGCACGCTAACGTGGCATGCTTTCCACGTGGCACCATAGGATTGGCAACTTAAAACTTATCTGACTTAGCACCTACGTGATGACAGCGAATGTGCTTTCTCATCCACCATCCGATTTAAGATCAGACTGCTATGATTAAGCCCATAGCTTAATAGGATTAAATTAGATCGATCCAGTAGATCTAATCACAATCATCCATTTCGATCACGCAGAATGGATGATGAGTGATCTAACATCATGCGAGTGAGGGAAAATGGAGTTCGTCCGCCATTGCTGACTTGATCCAAGCTTACCCGGGCTCGGATCAACTCAAAAGGATCCCACACCTTCATGACATTGGTCGGAGGGGATCCAATGGTCAAGATCACACGAGATGCAAGTTTTCTTAAAAAAGCTCCAACCCATTTTGCCTAAGGATTAGTTTTGAAAGCATAGCTTGCCAAAGCTCAAGACTGGTGGCTCGAACGATTGAGGAAGCTTCATCTAGTGGAGATGAAGTCCTGTTGAGAAACAATTGGATCAATTCCTCAATGTTCACTTAGAAGGCCATGAATTGATGATTTGGAGCTTGGCTTTGATCAAAGTCCCACCTCTGGTGCTCGGGAAGCTTAGGAGATGATTCGTTATTGCTTGATGAGGCCTAGGGAAGGTGCGTGCAAAGTTAATTTGAGTTTGATGGAGAAATGGGAAAGTTAGGTCAAAATGGGAGTGTCCTATTTCGGGACGGACAGGAATGGCATTTTTTGATAGAGGAATGAGCTTGGGAGCTTAGGGAATGGCTCTAGCGGTCATCTTGGGTAGCTAGGGCTCTGAGGAATGATTTTTGTGTGTGTTTGAGTGGAAATGAGGGGGTGTATACCCCCTTCATCTTGATCAGATGGTGGGAATGGGTTTGGCTTATAGTGGCAATCCGACCATCTTAGGGAGTCATGGGTGCAAGGAGGAGGTGAGTTGGCTCGGCTTGGTTGGTTGAAGGTGTGGAGGTGGTAGCCAAGGATGAATCATGGGTGTCCTATGGGTTGCAAATGCTCCAATGGGGAGGGTGAGGTGATTTCACCTCCCATGGTCATGGCCGACCCAACCACCCCTTGGGTTAGGTTGGGCAATGTCCTAGGTGCCTAGGTGGACCATTGGGAGAGTACCTAGTGGCCAAGGAATGAAAATGACCACTTACATGGGTGATTTATCTCATGTGATGCCCTTGACCTAAGGGTAGAATGATTATTTGGCATTGGATTTGATTTGGGCAGATTTGAAATGAGCCAAAAATGGGTTAGCCCAAATTACAAGTCAATTGGAGTTGATTTGGATAGGTTTGGCTCAATTTGACTCATTTAGGTCAAACTGGGTTCGGTTGGGTCTAGTTAACCAATTGGTCAAATTGGGTCAAACCAATGGTGGGGTCAAGTTCATATGATCATTTGGGATGTTTAATTCAATTGGTTTGGTTTAGTTTAGCTTAGATTTGATTTTGGCAAATTTAAATTCATTTGGGTCAAATGGGTTAAGCTGACCAATTTGAACAAATTAGCCAAATTAGCTTGGGTTTGGTTTGGTTTTTAGTTGACCAATAGAAGATGATTGTAGGCTTTAGTTTCAATTAAATTTGATTTGGTTTTAATTTAGGCCAACTTGATCCTTTAGGGTTCTATCATGGCTTTGGTCCAATCATGGCTTCAGTCAAGTTCAACAATCAATTTAGAATAAACTTTAGCCATTGGTTGCAATCAATTTGGTTTATATTTTGATTTGATCCAATTTGGTCTTTTAGGTCAATTTGGGTCAACTTGGGTCAAGAGGGCCAATTAGGTTTGGTTTGACTCAATTGAAGGTCAAGTCATATTCAAATATTGATTTTGATTTGGTATGAATCATTGGTTTCAAGGGATTTGGTTAAGGTTGTAATTTGGCTAGTTTGTTCATATGGGTAAAGGGTTGACTTGGTCAAATGACTAAGTTGACCTAGTTTGACCTAATTTGTGACAATTGATCAACCTAGGGTGATCAACAATCATGATGGGAGGTTTTGATGGGGCTTGGTTCAATCCAATTTGGGTAGGATTAGAACTTGGCTCAAATAGATCAGCCATTTTGGGTCAAGTGGACCAATTGGGTTTAGCTGGCTTGATTTTGGGTTGAGTTTGATTTAGTTGAGTTTATATATGGATTTGGGATTAATATATAAATTTAATTGCAATTGGCTTGGGTTCAAATGGGTTTTGGTTCATTTGAACATTTCAAGTCAAAAGGGTTAAGTTGGGTTTGACTTGGGTTGATTTTGGTTTGGCTTGATGATTGTAGATTTCATTTATATTTGTGAATATGATTGAAGGTATGATTGATTCATTATAAAATCAATTGAATTTGGGTTTTGGAATGAAGGAATTTGTCTAAGTCCATGGAGTTGAGTCTTTAGGTTTGATTTTGATTTGGTTTGATTTAGTTTTGATGATTTAAATGTATATTTCATTTAAATTTCTGAAGATGATTGAAAATATGATTGATTTGTGAGAGAATCAATTGAGTTTGACTTGATTTTGATTAAGATTTGGCTAAGTCCATGGGATAGGTCATATGGCTTAAGAAGGGTTTCGATTTAATTTGATTTAGTTTGATTTACTTTTGATCATTCGAATATAAATTTGATTTATATTTAGGAAGATGATTGAAGATATAAATTGATTATGTGAAAATCAATTGATTTTGGATAGATTTGGATTAAGATTTGGCTAAGTCCATAGAATAAGTCATATGGCTTAGGAAGGGTTTCAAGTTTGGATTTGATCATGGGCTTTAATCATTTGGTTTTGGAATTTGGTTTGGATTTAGATTTGAATTTGATGTTTGAATTGAACTTGAGGTTTGGTTTGAGAAGGTGAACATGGATTGGATTTGGGTTGTAGGGTAGGTGGACTATCTTAATCCCTAAGGCATAACCTAATCTTATGGTTAACCCTTCTAAGTGTTTAGGCTTAAGTTAAGTGTTTACCTAATTGTTAGAAGTGTCGTATGATTAGGGAAGTCTTGATATCTAGAAGACTCCTAAGTCTAAGATGGGAAGATTGAATCTGCACTCCAAAAGTGAGGTCAACAGGCCTTAGGCTCCATAGTGTTGCCCTTAGAGATAGATGATTGGATGACCGAAGCCAAGTATCACATTATATACACGGATACATCTTTCAACGCTTTGCTTGGGAGACCATGCATACCTGAGAACAACATAGTTCCATCCTCTCTACATTAGTGTATGAAGTTCATGAGAGGTGGGATCGTCTGTTGTGTCAAAAGAGATCTCAAGCCTTTTACAGTTCACGAGGTCAGCATATATGAGGATGCGGCTTACTACCTCCCTGTGGTTAAAAATTTATATAGGGGTCTTGAAGTCGCCTTTCAAATCTATTTGTGAGAAATGAAAGAGGACACGATCCTTATAGAAATCATCTTTTTAGGATGCCACATAGTTCTGTAGATGTACTTATTCAGGTGATCGAGTACTTCATCAAGGTATAGTGTACTATCTCGAAAGACATAAGGCACTACCCTTTAATGTACCTAATCACCTCAATAAGGACTCATAAGGATGATGGGTCCGATATAGATTCTTCCCCTACTTTACATGGAAAAGTAAAGCAGGTTTATTTTAAAGTTCATTAAGTTTCTACAGGGCAAGCCCCATAGTTAATTACATCCTAAAGGATGGATCCCTTAGGGAAACTCTCGATTAAGGTAAATGATCATTGTCTCTGAAGATTTGAATAGGAAAAGGACTATCAATCGATTGGTTTATATTTGAAGATCAAAATGGGATTGATCAAAAGAGGGAGTTATTATCAAAGCCAAAATGAGAGATAAGTAAGAGATGCCCACAATGCTAGAAAACCTAGCGAGCATCTCAAACTAACCTATAGTTGGGCTTTACATTTTAGAAATTGACTTAGTTTGTTTGAGTTACATTTTTCATTATAATTTTAAGACTTAGGATTCCTTAACACAAGATTAAGGAAATGCCTAAGAGGTGAGGAATTATGCTTATGGCCCACAAAGGGAGAAGCAACCTCTAACCTAAATCTAAGGAGCTTGAGGAAGCATAACCTAAATCTAAGGTAAAAAGTGGGTGATTGGTTTGCCTCCACAAGAGAGAACAAACCACCTGATAGTTTGGAATTATAATCTCCTGGGGGTGGTCATTAATTATCTCCTATGATTTTAAATACATGTAGGCAAGTCATTATGTTTATGCAAGATAGCTAGGCTATTATTATTTAGAAAGAGACTAAGTCTTTAAACTCACTCCCTAAAGAGACTAGATCATGTAAAGGGACATGCATCAAATGACCTAAATCTAATGCAATTTCAAATTTCATTTTATTTTTAATTTTTGGACAAATATTTTGACTCAGGCTAATAGGATTTTTATGACTAATGCATGAGAAAGAAGATTATTGGCCAAAATCAGTGAGAAGAGAGGAGGTGAGTTTCCACCATGGCTCTCAAAGGTCAAGCCGAGTTTCTCTGGCAAAGATGGAAGCCCTCCAATCAAGGGTGAAATAAGATGCATTTGTGCATGATATTACAAAAGAAATGCTCATCCACCTTAGGGTTGCTAATTCTTTTATCTTGATTCTAAACCTAAGCTTTAGGTGAGGTTATGAGTTGTTTAATTTTAATTTGAATTGTTAAGTTGGGTAAAAGATTTATTTTTTCCTACAGAGCCTAATCCACATCTAGAGCAACGATGAAACTAGAAAAATCATTCCACTTAATGTAAAAGCTAAATAAATCATCTATTAATTTATAAAGCTAATCGTAAAAAGAATAAATGGTCGTGGGCACCACGCACAAACCCAAAATATCAAATATGGGTGAAGCTCTACCCTTATACAACCAAATTACAAATGAATCAAATTACAATTTAAGCAAAGGAATTCATTGTATGGGGTCTTCAAGCTTTATTCTTCTTTCTTCTTTCTTACTTCTTCTTCTTTCTTCTTCTTCTTTTCTTTCTTTGGTTCCTTCTTTTGGATGATTGGAAGGTGGATGCTCCAATGCTTCACATGGTGCATAAGATAGGATCTTATGACCAATGCTTATCCTAATCCCCATAACAATCATTCCAAAATCATAATTATACAAATTTTTACATGAAAAGGAAAAGTGGAAATCTAACTAACACCTGCAAAATAAAGATTAGCTAAAACATACCACACAAATCCCAATGTATATGTATATTGGACTTATCACCCCACACATGGGTGACTAAGTCCACTTGACCTATGGATTATGCTTAGGGGTATAAAGCACTTGCAAGCAAAAGCATTTTATATTTTATTTATGATAGCTCTAAGCACAATCCCGTAGAAAGAATAGTTAGACTAAGCGTCCTACCATTCATTCTATGAGCATACACTAACATCCAATCTAAAACATATATCACAAACAAAAACATAACATCAAACCATGCACCACCCAACCTAAGGCAAAGTGGTGACTTAGGCTAATGTGTGTGCTTTGAAGGCTTAGGTATGCTTAATTGGCTTTAAGTTCAAATTTTCTAAGTGTGAAGAACATGTTCAACATAGAAGAGGGTTTCATTTAAGTTGTTTAAGTGTATTGGGTTGATTTTATTTCATGTTTTGATTTGGTTTAAGTGGATCCTACAATTAATTACTAAGTTATGAAGAGAGGAAAGAGAAGAGAACCTCTTTTCCTTCCCTAACCTAAGTAATTTCTAAAGTAGATTCACATTTTAGTTTCATTTAGGTTAATGTTTTGATTACATCTTTTGATTAATCCTAAGTTTAGATAATACTCTAAACAAACCTATTCAAAAGAAAGGCATTTTAAGATTAAATAAAATGAATCAAAACTCACATAAAACATATTACTTCATTTCTTTCCCAACATATATAACATGCACATGGATGGAATCTAAGTATATCTATACATGCAAATGAAAGTATTTAACACACTTTATGATGCATGCTAAGTAATCAATTTAAGGAAAGTTAGTAGTTGAATATGCATGGTTTTTTTCTTAAGTAAAAAGGGTTTTCCTTATCCAAATTTTCACATACATGAAAGTGAAAGGCATAAGTGAGTACAGTGCCATTGTTAACCAGAGGTGTAAGGTATAAGACCTACTTAGGGCTACTTAAAGCCTCGCAACCTTGGGGTTGTCCAGACTAATATACCACTTTCCTTAAATACAAGCATGTATATAAAAGAAATGAAATAGAAAAGGAAAATGCAAAAGTTGTTTGATGGATTCATTTTATCTTATGCAATTTATGCATGCAAGTATAGGCAACCCTTCTTAGGTGATTGCATAGGAATGAATAGGGTATAGAATTAAGTAAGTGTTGGGTTCTTTTCAAATGAACCCTACATCTTACCAACTCCTATTCAAAGCTATGCTAACATAAGAAAAAAAGGAAACCTATACTAAGCATGACTTTATAATCTATCACATGCAAACTTATAATTAAGGCATAAGTAGCACACTTTCAGATTTGGTATTTGACTTATGTATTTTGAAAATAATTTGGATTTAGTAGTGATAATAGCCACTCATATTTCTACTTTAGCCAACACATGCAAATTTGACATAAAGTAAACAATTTCATTTTAAAATTTGAATTTCAAAATTATGAATGCATGAAATCACATGGCAACTTAACATGTTGGGGAAAGATTCAAAGTAATGTAAGCATGTAAACAAACTCACTTCACTTAAATCCTAAAGACATTCCTATAGAATAAGAAAATTTAGAATAAATCAAAGTGAATTTCAAAGTAATTTTTGTTTAGTTTGAAATTTAATTTAATTTTGAAAAGGTGAGATGAGTTTACTATTCCCAACCCATTCCCACATGTGTTTGATATTTTTGTTTAATTTTTAGGTGATTAGATCCATTTTTATGTGTTGATTAGGTTAAGGTATGAATTAAGTAGCTTAATTAACCCTTACCTACACCACCTTAGAAGAATCAACTAGATAATTATGAGCCAATGAGATGACATAAAACCCACAAGGAATTTAAATTTGCAATGCACCTAATAAGAAAGAGGCCTAATGCAATTTGGCTCACAATTAAAAGTTAATTAAGCTAAGAGGTTTAGCTTAAGTAATTTCAAAACACCCTTTCACACATGTGAATTAGGTTTTGATTTCCTTAATTGAACATAGGCTATTAAACACCCAAGCATCTACCCAAAGTAAATTAATTAAGTTCTGTATCTTTTTAGAATTTTTAGAAATTGATTAAGGGGATAATTAATGAATTAACCCTTAATTAAGAGGAGATTAATGAGAGAAGAGGGGGTTTAGGGAATAGCTTAGGGAAAATGCCCAAAAATATTCCATAAACCTCCTACTCATTGGATCTAACCTTAAGGAACCCTAATCATAGGTTAAAATCACTAATCATACCCTAATTATGCTTAATTACATAAGAAGGGTAATTAAGGAAACCATATGCAATTAGTCTAATCAAGAATACAATAAATCCCAAGAAAATTATGAGAGGCATAAGTCATCCCCTAAAACTTACCCAAGAAATTTGGGATTAATGAGAGGCCTAATTAAAAATAATTAGCAAAATACACTTTCTAATAAAACTTAAATTTAGAGAAAATCATAATTTAAAACTCATCAAATTAATTTAAAATGTTATGGGTTTAATTATCTATCTATAGGATTTTATTTCATAATTTTTTGAATTTTCTAGCAAGAGTTATGAATTTTTGAAGTTCTCTAAGTGAATTAGAATTAATTAATGCATTTTATTAACTAATCCTACTCGCGGCATGGCGTGGCGGTCGCATGCTTTACAAGCATCATGCCATGAAGGGGTCACTAACTTGTCACCTCATGGATGGTAGACACGCTTTAATCCTTTGTCGATCAAAGATCGGATCCCCCCGCATTTTTACAAAGGATAAACATATATCTAAACATGTTAAATAATCTCAACAATCCATCTAAAATGCACGGATGGACGGATGAGATCATCCAAGTTTTTCCCCTTGATCAACAAAGACCGTCCATGATCAAGGGGAATATCCAAGCTAGATATAGCATAGAATCAAACCAAATTCAACCCACACCATCTAAGGATAGAGAGCAAAAAATACAACGATCAAAAATCGATGGGGTGAAAATTTCTTTCACAAAGCTCCACACCACATTGAGTTTAGTGATCGAAAAATCCCATACCTTTTGATGATCAGTGCTCGATTCCTTGGAGAAGCTTCATCGTTGGATGAAGCCTTATGAGACATGAACTTGAGGTTGAGTAGATCAATGTGGACCAACTCCTCCTTGCTTGAGCTTCACTTTAATCCAACTTGATCCTTCCTTATTGTGGGAACTCCAATAGAAGCACTTAGCTCTTAGATGCAAGAGCAATTGGAAGGAAATTGAGTGAGGAAGAAATTGGCTAATGGATTGAGCTCCCCTATTTTTGCACTATGCAAAACTGAGAAATGGGGAATTCTAATCCTCTCTAAGAAGCTTGGGAGTGCTCTCTGATGATTGCTCTGAGTTCCTTAGCTTCAATCGACAGAGGGCAAGTGAGAATTGAATTGAATTATGGGGAGTATATCTCCCTTGAAGGATCGGATGGCCAGCAATGCTCTTGCCATTTTGATCCAATTGATCATATTGGGAGGGCTATTTGATCTATTTTGAGTGTGCACATGGTTGGTTTGATCCAAGGAGTGGATTGCCAACCTCCCATGTGCTTGAATTTGAGCTTGAGAGGGAGTTTGAAAATTCAATTTTAAGCTTTTGAGTTTGGTCTAGGACCAAATGGGCTGACCCAAACCCATTGGGTGCACCACTCATCACTAAGTCCCTTGAGCTTTTAGGAAAGCCTCAAGTGAATGTGAAGAGGGTATGACCAAATTACCCATGTTAGGCCAAAATTTGTTCTATGGCCTAGGGTAGGATGGTCATTTTATTATTCTAGTTTAGATATGTTGGGTATGTGGAGAAACTAGGTTTGGCCAAGTTTCATTAGATTTGGAATCCATTTTATAGGTTTTGGCTCATGTTGACCCATTTAGGTCAAAATGGGTCAACTTGGGTCAAGTTGACCAATAGGTCAAAGGTCAAACCAAGGGTTAAGTCATAGACATAGAAATGTTTTGGTGGCTTTGGTTTGATTTAATTTGGTATATATTTGATTTTTGCTCATATGACTTCATTTAGGTCAAATGGGTCAAGTTGACCTATTTGACCCATTTGACCTATTTGAGGTAGGTCAAGGGTAGGTTTAGGTTAGGTTAGTCATATGGAGTGGATTAGTATCTTTGTTTCCAATCAATTTGGGTTATTCAATTTTGGCTCAACATGACCCCTTTAGGTCATGTTGCAAGGTCAAGCTAGGGTCTAGTTGGCCAATTGAGGCTTTGTCAAGTTCCACAAGTGATTTGGAATGGACTTGACCCATTGGTTCCAATTAATTTGGCTTAGATCAAGTTTTGACACATTTTGACCCTTTAGGTCAAAATGGTTCAACTTGGGTCAAGTGAGCCAATTGGGCTAGGTTAGGCTCAAATGTTGGCTTGGTCAAGTTCAAACATAGGTCATGAGTGAACTTAGATCAATGGTTTCAATCATTTTGGCCTATGGTGGAATTTATGTAAGTTTCATTTTGGGTTAAGTGTTGACTTGGTCAACCCTTAGGTTTGACTTGGTTTGACCCAATTTGATTGATCATCCCATGATGATTGATCATGATGAGAGGCAAATAAGAGTTTGGTTCCCAATTTTGTTAGGATCAAAATTTGGCTCATAAGGGTACTTTAGGTCACTTTGGGTCAAGTAAGCCTAAGTGGGTCAAATGGCTTGTCAAAGCTTGATTTGAAGTTGGTTGATCTTGTACATGGACTCATGATTGAAATATAAATCCATTTACAAGTGGTTTGAAGTCAAATGGGTTTTGATCCATTTAAAAATTTCATATTCAAAGGAAGAATATGAAAGGGTTTTGGGTTTGATTTTGATTTGAGTTTTGATTGAAAGATTGAAGTTTGGATTTATATATGAGCTCTGATTGTAGGATTGATTGAACCATGAGAGAAAATCAAGGGTTTGGCTTGATTTGAAAGTGATTTGGCTAAGTTCAAGATTTTGACTTGAAAGGCTTAGATTGGATTTTGAATGGATTTGAGTTTGATTTTTTGATTGGTTTGATATATGTGAATATAAATGAGAATATAAATGGATCATGAGAAAATTTCAAGGATTTGAAGTGATTTAATCATGATTTAGGTTAAATCCATTAAAGGGAATTTAAAGGATTTAAGGAAATTTTAAATTGAAATTTAATTTTTGAATTGGATTGGATTGATTTATATTTATATTTCATTTATATATGAGAATACAAATAAGTTTTGAGAAAATCCCATGAGTTTGAATAGGTTTGATCATGATTTAGGTTAAATCCATTAAAGGGAATTTAAAGGATTTAAGTGAGTTTTAAGTTGGAATTTAATTTTTGGATTTGATTTGATTGATTTTTATATTTCATTTATATATGAATATAAATGTGAATATAAATAAGTTTTGAGAAAATCCGTGAGTTTGAATAGGTTTGATCAAGATTTAGGTTAAATCCATTAAAGGGAATTTAAAGGATTTAAGGAAAATTTCATGAATTGATTTTGAATTTTGAATTTGATTTGATGGGTTTGAATTTATATTTCAATTATATATGTGCATATAAATGAGAATATAAATGAGGTATGAGTAAATGTCAAAGGTTTGAAGTGGTTTGAATCATGATTTTGGTTAAGTCCTTTAGGAAAAATTAAGGACTTAAGCAAAATTTGGACTTAGGAATTTTTTATGGATTTTGATCATGGGTTTCAATCATAGATTTTAATCATGGATTTCAATCATGAAGTTCAATCATGGAATTGATTTGAGTTTGGAGAAAATTAATTAAGATTGATTTGGAGTTTGACTTGGAGGAAGGATGGTGAGGAAATGTTTAAGCTAAGGGTAGGGATGTTTTCCTAACACCCTAAGGCATGACCTATTCATATGGCTAACTCTTCTAAGCTAGTTGGAGTATCCACCTAATCACTAGATGTGTCTTAAGACTAAGGAACTCTTAAAGTCTAAAAGGAGTCCTATGTCTAAGATGGCGGCATTAAGAGCTCATTCTAAAAATGAAGTCTACAAAGGGCACCCAATAGGTGTGGTGTGATTGACGAGAACACATATTGGTGTTGACCAAAATGATCAACAACAAGAGATCACAAACACTAATAAATAATCTATTCTTAGCCCAAAGAATAGAAAGAATCCAGAGCTTAGTGCAATGTGGCTCTACTTATGTCCAAGACATAAGAGAGAGGGAAGAATCCACTAAGGGATAAAGTGTGAACCTTCCACTAGGGAAGCAGGTTCAAGTCATCCACAAGGGCATGAAAGGTTTGGTTTGATTTGAATCTCACTGAGGAGAAAAATATTTGATTTGAATTCCACTAGGAAGTGGGTTGAATTTGTTTCAAATTTTGTTAGGTTTGAATTTTAGGATGAACCCTTTTGCAATAATGCACAAGTAAAGCCATGGAGGCTAAGACCTAACTTTTACTAATCCAAAGGGGTAGTCTACTAAGCACATAGTAGGACTAACCAACCAAGGGATGCCTTTTCATATGCAAGCTAGAAGAAAGCATAGACTTATATCCTCCAAGTAAGGACCATTTCTGGGTAATCTGGCAAGACAACGATTGAACCCAACCTAGGTGACTATTGAGTGAATGCCACTAGGGACTTAGATCACTCAAAGATAGTAAGATTGATTTCACTTTAGATTTGTTTATTTTGATTATGATGGATCCCATAGGTTTGTGAGATGAACTGCACTAAGTAGGGGCCATGGAAGCCTAGACCTAACTAAGATTTATCAATTCAAAGGGAGTAGTCTACAAACCACAAGGTAGGATTACCCAACCAAGGGAAATGCCTTTACAATGGTACAAGTCAAGAAGAAAGCATGGGACTTATATCTTCTAGAAATAAGGAACCATTGGGGTGATCGCTTTTGGGCACCAAATCAAACCCGACCTAGTGACTATTGAGTGAATGCCACCGGGGACTTAAATCGAAGAATAGTCAAGATTAATTTTATTATTAATTTGTTTATTTTGATGGATTCAGTCAGTTTGTGATAGATCACATTGAGAAGGAGCTTATAGAAACCTAGATCTATCTCAGATTTACTGAACCAAAGGGAGTAGCTTCTCGGCCGATGGGAGAACTATCCAACCAAAGGAGTGCCTTTCAGTTTGCAATGATCAATTCAAGGGTTGAAAGCTCGGGGACTCACATATTCCACTAGAAAAGATCACTGGGGTGATCGGTTTTGGGCAACATCAAATCAACGACCTAGGGTCGCTCGATTTGTGACAATCATGTTAGAAATATTACATCATAGTATTACATCTTTCAAAGCCAGATGATTGTCGGGGTAACCTATTTATGGAAAAATAGATTGAACCCGACCTAAGGTTGACTACGGAGTGAGTACCGACCTGAGGATTTATCTCAACTCGTAGCAATTCTATAGGGAGTTACGACACTACCCTAAAAATAGATGCCCGCTAGAGAAGGGCCCTTTGGGGCTTAAATTCTAATCCACAAGAATTAATTTTGTTTATTTTAGTTTGTTCTATGGACCTGAATGAGGGATCAAACTGAGAAGGAGCTTATATCAGCTAAACCTATCTTAGATTTACTAAACCAAGGGAAAATTTATGCATCCGCTGAACAAATTCTCCAACCACAGGGTGGTT